>CACRXP010000053.1:1241892-1281029 GCA_902702965.1 Spirometra erinaceieuropaei | reverse complement strand
CGACTGATTGGAATAATTTTTTACTGGTATCATATCGTATCTGATCACACCGGCGCCATCTAGACAGACATCTATCAGGTCGAGCGTTCAGAGTAGACCTGATGTTGGTCGACCATAGATGAACTCTATGCCGAAGGGGGAGTGAAAGTCACGTTGACGAATTGGTAATTACGGGGAAAATATCCATCATCTCAGACTGATATAACACGTTACCCAGCCTTCATTTGTGGTTTGGATAACGAAAGATTTTCAGTTAGTTCTCACTAGTCAAAGTCAACACGCCGATGAATTTTGCTCCCATCGAATGCTCATCACCTCAACGTCTAACGGGCGTGATGAAATTGCATCAATTAACGATGCGCATGTAGGCCATCAAACAGTCATCACATCAAGCCCAACGAACACTGATCAAGGGGGGGGGGGCGGGAATATTCCTAGATATGCAGTATAATGGGAGTAGCCCACTACGCATGAGTCACTCGCATCTGCTGTTGTCTCTGGCGTTGGGTTCGATCAGGAATCGGAAACGTCGGTCTAAAATACTCTTGTCCCAGCCATCGATTCTCCTTCTTCACACATACGCTTAGTCTTTCCACAGATCGTATTTCAACACTTAGTTCGTAAAACTCCCTTGGGACATAAAAATACGTCAACGGGCCTTAAGTTGCGGACTTTGCCCTGCATTCATTTTCAGTCTCTGACGTGTCTGCCATATCGGTGGCTTTACACTAACTGCAAACGAAACCACATTTGTGGGCCCTAGGCAAGGCTGGTGTTTGTTTACATAGGGAAAAATCATCTTACGCCATTGGTTGCAGAATCGTTATTTACCGGAGACTGTTAAGCAATGCATTTGATCGCATCAAAGCCGTTAAGATGGGGTTAGGGATGATGAGGATGGACTTTCTTTCTTCGAGTGCCATGTGCGGCGCATTAGCATTTTACTTTATTAAACGTTTTTTTTCAACCTGCCTTTACTATGTCGATGGTTAGTACCTAAGAGACCGTCGGGAAATCTTAATTGATTATAGTATTATGTTAATAGGGTTGAATAAATTTAATAGCATCGTTTTGGCCGCAGATGCCGCCCGTCGTTTTACTAAGGTCTGAGTGAATTTTCCTCAACAGATATATTAATAATCCTTGTTTATCTAGTCAAGTCATGAACAAAGTCAAACAACCTATCAATGGTTATTAGGGATATCGTAAGTAAGGTTGCATTTGTGGCCTTAATTGGAACACTGTTTATTACAGTTTCATTTCTTCTCCCCTAAAACGCGTCATGCGGTAGATTCGCTGGGCCAGCACGAGAGGCTAGATCGCATTCCGGCAGACGTTACAGGAGACGCGCGTCCACAACAAATGCCAACACTCGGAGTGCGGTGGCAGGCCCATTTTCCGGCTCGCGCTAAACCAACTCGTCTCCTAATTTTTTTTGTTACTTTTAAAATTCCTGATCAAGCGTTTCTTGTCCACGATACGCCCATCTGCGAGTTTACGCCCTGCCATTCGCACGCGCCCTCTGCCGCTTCCGGCATGCTCGACTTGGTCATGCCACCGGATCAGGGTGTGAAAGGAGTGGGTGCAGTAGATGCCGCTCAATGCCACCATCACCACAGATTAATTCACCCGCAAGTCACCGTCGCTGCTTCCAGCCCGAGGTGGGTTTCTTCAAAATGTACGCTCGAAATGTCATTTCCGCTCCATGTAAAGCATGCGTTTTTGTGAGTCAGTTAGTCTCGTCTTTTTAAATCTCTAATACAGGGTTTTTTTAGATTCAGCCTAACAAAATATAAGAAAAAAATATCAAGGTCAGTTATGTTCTTCATTGTATTGTGCGGGATTTTCTAAAGGAAAATAACGCAATCACAGTTACCAAAACATTTCTTTGGTGTTTATCAGAATGCTTTAGACGTTCTCAAGTGCCAGCGTCGATTCTAAAAATTCCCATCGACGATCTAGATCCCTCCGATCTACATCGTTTACGAGGACACGCAGACCTACCAATGCAGTTTTGCAAGCAAACGTTTGAGTATGTAGTCATCAGCTCTTCGAAGATTAGCAAAACTAGAGTTTTTAACCGATCTCATGAAATGTTGGCTGAAATTCCGAAATACATCCTCGATTACGAAGGACTGTATAGATGGGGTTCTAATTTGAATTATTATGCTCCTAGGCTCATAATATTTCAGACATGTAGGATGTCAACATTTGAAAGCACTTCATTTTGACCTCCTGCAGAGACTCCACTCGATTCAAATGATTGCCTAAAAACCGTGCATTTCCGTGTTGATTCTCGCTGGTCTTATAAATTAAAATAAAGTTTACAGGAAATAAACATAAAATATGCCTTCTTTTACTCGTTTAGTAGACAATTACGCTGTCTTTGCATTCCATATCCAATTAAAGTTTAAAAAAGGTTTTGGTTATGAGATTTTTTTAATACCGTGCGTTTTCCTTTCGTACGGAATCGTATCTGCCCGTTTAACAATGCTCCACACGAGACGTACAGCATAGTCCGCATGTACGGTAAATTTTTATAAAATCTGTATGACAACTTTCCAAAGACAAAGAGAAATATAGGACAATTTCCACAGGCGTAAAGCATGCGCCTTGTAGACTGGAATCTTCGAAGTAATGCAACGGCGTATCAGGCTCAAAATCCGTCGGGAATCGGAAAACATTTTAATCCTAGATATATAAATTCTTTTGGCAAAAAATGTGAAGAAAATATAGCTTTCTAAGAAAAGATTAAAAGAAAGCATATTTTCTGCTTGCTCTTTGTAATGAGTATTTCACATTATATAACCATTGAAAATCAATGCGAAAAATGAATGCTAATTAGGTAGACATTTTAACCGAGTGGGGTTTCTGTAGAATGTTGAAAAGGAGCGTATTCCAAAGCCAGCATAATAGCATGTGCAAAATATTATAAGATCATGCCACAAGACTACCAGTATAACAACGCCGCATACGTGATCCGTATAAATGAAAAATTCATTTCAGAATTTCAGCCAACAAGGGAGGCTGGTAGACAGGGAGTTTGGTTGCTGTGAAAAGAGCCCATGGAAAACAAAGCCCAGCGTTCAATAATCAGTATTTTGTGCCCTGTACGCAGGATGGAGAACTGTTTCTCAAATGCCACCGGAGAAGAGAAACAGATTCTTTATACTAACAAAAAACGCAAACGACAATGACATTTCAAAGGTCAAACGCCAGTTAATGGGCCAAAATTATGCCCACAAACCAAAAAAGACTTGCATTGTTTTTTCGTGAAGTTAAAAAGGCAAAACGCGAAAATAACAACAGCCTGTATTGTCAACAGTCGGAACTTTTAGAGATGGAAGTTGTCAAATCTAGACTCTATGAATTCTGTTTATCGAAAAATTCCCTTAATGGAGCGGACATTGAAAATTCAAGATTGGCGATGGAGACTGGTGTTAATGACAGTTATAAAAATGACTAAAGAATGGGTCGTTTTCCGTACAAAAGCACTTCTCGTCGTTCGTCAAATAAGCTACACTGCTTTGCGGTAACCTTAAATTAATTGAGCATCTTGCCACTCATTTCATTCCATAGGCTAGCGTCCACGAGATGCTGAGCAGTACAAAAGACAATATTCGGGTGGAATGGATCGTCGAAATTTACGCTTTCCTTGAATTTCTCACTGATCAGGTACTGTCGATCGCAGTTTGGAATTAAGTAAGATTCGGTCAATGGACTTGTTTTTTTCTACATTCCAGAGTCGTCCTAGTCAGATTTATTAATGAAATGTTATATAGCTGCCGATTGACATAGAGTCCCTCCCACAATCAAGGTGAGCCTAAAAATGTCCAGAGGTTCACTTCAATGGACAAGACGAATACGTCATACAGGAGTAAGAAACATTAGCTATGGCAATTTTTTATTATTGGTTCAAAGCTAATCGCCGTATCTGCGCCTGACCGATTTTCCAAACTACGCTATAGTAGTTTTAAATCTCTACGCAGTTAAAATTATTAACGGTCAGTAGGGGAATTAAGGCCATCTTGGGCGTCGAAGTTATTATTCCATAGCCTGTCTACAGAGGGAAATTTTTTCTATGCGAATAATTGCAAGAGCCCACATTTGACAGAACCCATATTTAGAAAAGCTTTTCATCGCGAAAAGAACTTCAGGGATAGGACGCAAGATAAAACCTGTCCGTAGATAAGATATGTAGGACAAAGTTTGTAATTTCAGTCATGTTGACGAGGTTTCAATTTTTCTCGAGGCAGTTTTGTGAACTGGTAGGTGACCAATAATCAGTAGAGGGACTTAGTAAATGTGTAATTAATGTTGATTGTACGATGTATCCGCTAATTTGTTTGCCTGTAAAGATTCCCCCTCCAGTCTCCTCTGCCGCGCACTTTGCAAAAGTCTTCGACCTGTTGACATTGACTAGTGAGAAATTTCTGAATATCGTTCGCTTGCAAAACCACAGATAACGGATGGGTAATGAGTTAGATCAGTCTGAGATGATGGGTATTTTCCCCGTGATGACAAATTCGTCAGCGTGAATTTCTCTCCCCCCTCGGCATACAGTTCATCCATGGTCGACCAACATCAGGTCTACTCTGAACGCTGTACCTAATAGTTGTCTGTACAGATGGCGCTGGCGTGATCAGATGAGACATGATATCAGTCGCGATAAAGGAGCTTTGCAAGTCTGAACGTAAAATAAATTAATTTATTCATTAGAGCACTGTTCAGCATGCGACTTAATTCCGTTGCGTACATTGATTTCAGAAGTCTGTCGTCAATTGGATACTACACGCTGTTGATTAGTTCATTCAGACGAGAAACCTTTGCGTATCGAAGTCATTTGTAGCCGTCTTCAGGTTCACATTTATGTGAGTAATTACTACTCGTCATTCTAATAACTCAAGGCCGTAGCGACTCACATCGCCAATCTAGTCCGGTGACAAAGCGTAATTTTTAGTGTGCCGCCATGCCTATCGGAGGACGCATATGATTGAAAAGATGGCTATGATAGTTTCTAGCGGGAAGCAGTGGAAGGAATCCTGCGTATGCTGCCGCGCGTGATCTTTAGAAAATGCACCCGGAGAATTGGACGAATATTTACTAGAAGGAGGGAGAGGTAGATGCCTGAATTTTTGACCGTCGTGCCCAACGAAGTACACCGTGTGCTCCATAGCAAGATGAACAAGGCACCGTGGTTAACATATAGACTAGTTCATTGCGGAAGTAGGCTTTTGCAGCATCTACTGCACACCCTCCTCCCACACCTGAACCCTGTGTAAAGATGACATAATAGTGACCGGAGGCGGAAGAGTGCACATATTGCTGGCAGGTGCGGACACGCAGCCAGGCGTTGCTCCACACACACACACCGGTCCCCAACAAGCACGAGACCAGTAATTTAATCAACGGCAAAAAATAACGGGTCTGAGAGAGGATGATCACGGAGCAATCATGCTCACGACCTGTTTACCCAGCAGAGCGCATGTGCATCTACCGGCAGGCATTCAGCTGTCCGCGAAACGCCATTGCTTATGAGGCTGCGAAAGCCACAGTCTGCAGAATGATGGTCTTGCTGACGCTTACAATCCCTCAGATTAGACAGCCACTGAACGTTGCATCGGCCTGGTTGGCCATTTGCGAATCCCTCGCATCGGGATCCGCAAACCAGTGTCTAGACACGCCCCCCACTGCCTTCTCATTAGCATTAACTTCTGCAGATCATTCGATAGCCACAATTTCCTTTGAGAATGTGGACATGACGGCGGGATTTATGTGCGTGCGTCGTTGGTCTGCGTGATGTAAGATTTTGCAGCCTCCGTCGATACCTTGGCATCAGCTATCTCATTGGCTTTGATAACTGTTGGTTTGGGTCTCCTCAATGGTACTGCACGGCTGCCCATCCAGAACGCACTTGTTCGAATTGATATTCAGGTTCATGAGAGAGTTTTTCCGGTCGTCCCTATAGCAATGCTTTTATACGTCTCGACTGCGAGATATCGTGGCAACATCGCAACAGTTGTGGGACTCGGGTAAACGCTGATGTTATGTCGTGCTGATGTGGACTGAGAACGCCGATTCCTTTCTGATTCTCCATATCAGGACTCCCTTGAGTCAATCTTCTTGCCTAGTTTGTATACGCAGCCCACCTCTCCGAATCGTACATAGCCATTGTCAGGCAATAGTCCTTCGTAATCTCAAGTTTTTGAGGATGTATACACCGTTCCTCGAAGAGTCCTGTGGTCAGTGGAAAGCTTGGATGACTTTGAAGATCCGACTTGTGACTTCTTTGTCGATCTTTGTGTTTTTCTGAAATTGACCTCCTTTGGCATCAGAGGTTGTCAGCTGACCTTAGGCAATTACCTTTACTTTGTCGCGATAGGCCGCTGGCAGTCAGTTTGAAATGGGAGCAGTGTAACTCAATGACCTCCATATTGCGCAGCATGTTCTTTTCCACTGGGGTGTTTAGCGCCTTGTAATCCGCGAGTCGGATGTGCTCATGTAGTCCCACCTAAAGTAAATAATCCCCAGTCACGTCCAATACTGGACCGGTGGTAATAGGGGCCTCTACAGGTGTGGCCGGGGAATGTACAAATGACCAGTTTAAGTATTTGTGTGCAAAAGAAAGGCTACTGGGATTGCGCGGTTATACTACAAATGGTTGCGAATTAGTTGCGTCAATACCTAACTCTATCCGCTAACTATAACCGTATATTTGTAAACCTTACCCCTAATTCTATCTTTTGTGCCTTCCCATAACACTCAATCCTTTCCATAACCACTAATCCCAATTTCGAGTGTTTTTTGTCCATCAGGTGAGGCTACAAAACCACATCTTACCATTCCGCGAACAATATGTTTTGGATGTGGCCTTGAAGACTTCCGACAATACCGAGTGTTTGCTGTAGCTGCAAGCCTCTTGGTTAATTGCTGAGTGAATTAAACTCGATGGCTAGCAGAACAAGACGACTCGCATTTGCCTGTCCCCTACATATACGCCAGCAAACAGTACTCACTTGATATGCGCATTTTCTGGCGTAAAGCATTACAATTTTATGAACCATGCGATAACCTACAGTCAGTAAAGGGAATTATCGCATCTGAACCTAAATTGGATTGTGGAATGTCTCAACTTATTTGGTTTCCTTTCAAGTGACCCTCTAGAGCCTACTCTGTCACACAATTAACAGATAGGTTAGCAAGCGTTGGGATCAAAAGAAATCGATGTACTTGCCTTGGCTGGTGAGTTCTCAGTTAAATTCGTCAGCCCACCAAACCGCAGACGTGGTGTGGCTAAAGTGTACGATCAGTCTGAACTGGCGAGTGCGTGTCATTGGGTTTTTTCTCCATGATTGCCAGTCCACCGACGTGACCTTCTCCCCCCCTCGGTTCAACTAAGAGTCGACCGACGCCATATGCATATTAAGTGCTCGACCTGGCAGACGTCTATTCAGACGGCGCTAGCGTGATCAGAATAGGGGGGGGGGGGCGACTGAAGATTTTCAAAGCGTTTAAGTCGCTTGGAATATCAAGTCAACAAGGACATGCTTTAAGTAATTCATTAACAGGCCTGCGCAGTTACAAGGTAATTGAAAATATGAGAAGCCGATAGGGTTCGCAGGTGTCTGAGGAGTTATTGACACTCATCGATCTCACGCCACGCGCAGGACGAGGTCGTGGTGTTATGGTTATTGGGGCGAGCACGTGACATAGGCTGTGAGTGGTGTTTGTAAGTCTGCTGCGTTGAGTACACATCACACGCATGAGGCGGTTAGGGCTGCTTGTGATAACCTTTTCGGGGTGGACATTGGCCAAGGAAAACAGGGCGTCCGTGTCAACGTCTTCTAACAACATAGCACTGGATTCGCTAAGCCTACGGCCACCGCCTCGGCTGTAGCTGGAACCCGCTGACATTGGTATTTGAAGACGTTTGCTGGTGTCCGGCGGACAACGTGTAAGCCTCTTTGCGTCGACCAGATTTGCGACTCCCGGACTCCACATCGATCTGTTCTCACCTCTGTCTGGCCAAGTCGATGAGTGTTCGCGCACTCTCTTTTCGGGGCATCTCGTTGCCCGGTCAATGTATTACACTCCTCAGGAACAAGTGAATGAGTAAATACACATCGATGTGGCCGGCAATAGACGTGCTAACTCATGAAATGTCAACCAAAATTTCGAAATGCGTTCTCGTTTCGATAAGATAAATTAAGTTGTGTTGTAGCACTACTCATACTGCAGCATAAATCTATAATGATCCAGTAACCTCCGGTTGTCGGCTTTCGAAAGAACTCATTTTCGACTGCATTCAGGATCTATACTCTGCAAAAAATGACTACTTAATTAATATGCAATTTCCTCATTGATTTTCGATGCCCTTGAAAATCCAATTATATTTCATTGAAAACATGCATAAAAGTATTCAGTCTTTTACTTTTTCGGTAGAAAATCACGTCTTTTTTTCAATTTCATACTCAAAAAAGTGTATAATTCGGATTTGAAAAATTTCTAATCGTGAGACTTTTTAATACCGTTAAATGGCCATTCATGAATCGACATGTATCTGCATTTACGAATGTGGCTTGTAAAGTTAACAATATTGCTTAAATCCACTGCTTACTTTTATGAAACTCATATGGTCCCCTCTTAACACCGTAGAGAAATGCATGGTTCTCCGTACACGGAAAATTTACAGCTTGTAGTTCTGAAACCCCGAAGGCAATTGTAACAAAAGATCGGGCTCAAATGTATTCGGCAATTAGAATAGTTTTGTATAAACCGAATTATACACTTTTTTAGTATAAAATTGGAAGAAGACGTGATTTTCTACCGAACAAGTAAAAGAATTAATATTTTTATGCATGTTTTCCATGAACTAAAATTGAATTTTCAAGGGCATCAAAAAATCAATGAGAAAATTGCATATTACATAAATAGTCATCGTTTGCAGTTTATAGATCTTGCATGCGGCCGATGATAAGTTCTTTTGACAGCGGACACTCTGATGTAACTGGATCATTATAGATTTATGCTGCATCATGATGATTTTTACAACACTACTTAATTTATCTTTTCGAAACGAGAACGAATTTCGAAATTTTGGTTGACATTTCATGAGTTAGCACATTCACTGTACCTCGGAACATAAGATGGGATGGGAGTTTGTGAAACACGCGTTAATAAGCCGCGGAAAAACGCTCGAGTTAGTCTTTCTAGCTTCCTTGCAGCATTCCCTAAAAAGGCAGTTTTATGAACGCGACCTTCTTTTCTGCCTGTGCTGTGATAGGCTTTAAAGTGCGATTCCTAAGATTCCACAAGATAAATCTCTCGAGGTATTTACTTTCGCAAACTGCTTCCCGCAGCTGTAGGTGTTCTGCTTTGGCGGTTTTCTGAGAGCAGATGCCGTGCGCCCTTAATGCCAATCTGTTGACCGAATTGCATTTCATATTTAGGGGATCATAATTATGAAAATCAATGTGCTATGACAAAATGTTTTTTTCAAAATACCCTAGATTGGATGAATTCATTCTTCTGTGTATGCAAAAGGACACAAATTAGCTCGACTTCATTGTCCTCTTCACAGTCCACAAAAAAAATTAGCGAGCGGTGCACACTGGTTATGATAACATTCGTCAGGCGAGGATATTGCCCACATACCGATCGGCATGGAGATGGCGCCAGCGTTTTCACATGAATCATGATGGCAAAATAGACTGAAAGTTTCAAACCCATTATGATCAGTCGCAGTAGAAGAGGCTTGTACGTCTTAAAAAATGTCACGCAATTTATTCGTCGGAACACTGGCCAGCACGTGACTTGGTTCCATGGCGTTTTTTGCTTTTAGCGGTCGACCGTCATCTACAGACCATACTGCGGCAGCAGGAAATACCCTGTTTCTTTAAGTTTTTGTAGCACTATCCATGTTCGAGACTTGCGAGGGGTCGGGAGGCGTCTTTGATCACCGTTCTAGCCTTGATTTACGTAGAACGCATCTGCGTTTCTTGTGACAAGCAATTCGAAGAATCCCACATATGTTGTATAACGTAGACTTTAGGTCTTGCGGCCGTAGAATTATAGAACAGATAATTAGATACCCACTGCTCTATGCTTCGGCCTACTCGGTCACTTGCGAATCTATTGAGAGTCGGTTTTCAATCGACGTCAGGTCTTTATATGACTCCCGTCCCAGCAGACTTTAGTTTGGACGGCGCCAGCTTGATCAGAAGAGATACGGTGGCAGGATTAACTCAGAAGTTCAGAGCGCTTAGGTCACTTGGAAAGACAGGTTGGTAAAGACAGTTTTTTGGATATTCTTCAGCAGGCCCATGCAGTTACATAAAAGTTGAAAATATGAGAAGTTTTCTGGGTTCACAAGTGTCTCAGAGGTTATTAACACTCATCGATGCTACGCCACACGCATGACGAGATCTTTGTATTTTGGTAATTGTGCCTAAAGTGGAGTGAGGTAGGGTGCTAGAGATGTACGCAGAGAGGTCATTGCTGCCGTCGTAGCAACGTGGGAGTCGTCGGCGTTAGCCACGCAAGGTAGAACGTCCGCAAGTGTCTTCTTTGAAGTTGGCGTCGGATTCGTTAGCCTTCTGATCACTGCCTCGGCTGTAGTTACCGCTAGTTGACATAGGCCTTTGTAGAAGTTTACCGGTTTCCGGCAGACGACCAGCAAGGCCTCTTTTCTGCCTTTCTTGTGCTGGTGTTCGCAGTAAGTTCCCATCTATGTTTTTTCGGAATATCTTAGATTGGATGAATCCGTTTCGCTTCTGTTTGCAGTAGGGCATCGAGGATGGCGATTTAGTGGTCTATATCACACGCTACAGAAAACAGTAACGGGCCATGCCCATTAACGGTGATAAAAATTTTCAGGCGAAAGATGCTGTCCAAGTAACGACCGCAGAAATAGATGTCAGTAATGTTATCTTCTAACCTCGTCTTCTTGTGAATGACGAAAAGAGCGGTGAGCACATCGTCACGTTGTCCGTTAGGCCGTACATTTGGTCATTGCAGCGAAGCTGAATATTCTGTGTGCAATGTGTCAGTAGTTATTTTTAAAGTTTTACTGGCGTGCCTATTGGGCATTTTGAATCGAGGATAACGTCACAGAGGTGGATTATTTTTCTGACAGGGGCGTATTAGTAAAATGTGATGGTAGGTCCGTTAGCATTAATAATCTTGAGAGACTAAAAGTAGTCCTTTAAACCACAAGGCTACAAAAGACCCTGTGGCGGTTTTAGATTTATCAGCGGCCATGTGACAGTGGTGTCATGGGTTGAATTCATCAAACTATCATTCTTAAATTTCACCGTTTTAGTGAAAAATGTCGATTAGCCGATTGCTTTCATAAAAACGTAGAGAAATGTGGAGGTCTCCGGCGGTTTCTACGGAACTCACTCGTCCCGTTGTGCCTTACGCACTCTCTCTCTCGAGCATAATTAGCAACCCCATAGCATAGCATGAAATAGGCAGACTGGTATAATTGAAAAAGACGAGAGAGCCCGAAATGGCCATTTCTGGCTTACTAACCGTCGTCAGACATTCATACACATCCCTGAAGTTTGGAACACCTGAGGCGTGATCCCGCGACCAGTCTTCCTTGACTTTGTCGATAATAACATATTTCCTATACCATGCGCCGCTGTGTGGCTGTTGATTATGCTCGAGAGGGCGTCCGTAAGGCACAACGTGACGATTGGGTTCCGCAGAAACGATCGGTGAACGTCTCCTCTGCCACTGAATACTCCCGATCACAATCAATAAGAAAACGGGCACGTGGCTCAGTGTTTAGAGACGTCGAAATTCTAACTAACAGGTCGCGTGTTGGAGTCCCAGGTGTTCCACACTTCGGAATCGGGTATGACTAGATGTCGACGGCTAATAAGCCAGCAATGACCATTCCAGTCTCCTTTTTCTTCGTCGGTAATAAGATGCTCCCTGTAATATGTTATGACTTTTATTTTGTAAAAGAATAGTACAAATACAAATGTGCTGTCATTTATTACCAACGTACTAATATCTGGATCATGCGTTCAGATACAGTCGGCTACGACGAAAAGAATTCTCACCTAGACGACAGTGCATTTCTAGACCCAATCGATTGTAAGTGATAGTACTGTTGTCCTTAGTTACATCTTGGTTAAAATATATCCGCATTTGTTCAGCTACGGTGTTTATTTCAGAATGCTATATGC
Source organism: Spirometra erinaceieuropaei (assembly GCA_902702965.1). Classification (NCBI taxonomy): domain Eukaryota; kingdom Metazoa; phylum Platyhelminthes; class Cestoda; order Diphyllobothriidea; family Diphyllobothriidae; genus Spirometra; species Spirometra erinaceieuropaei. Next base: position 1,268,832 of record CACRXP010000053.1, on the reverse strand, counting down.
ATTACGGCATAGAATTTCATGCGATACGTACAAACTATGGTAAATTAATGTTAGGTAGATGTTCTATTTTGAAATATTTTAACCGAAAGAATTTTATCATCAACTCCCAATGCCCCCTAAATATACAAGCACTATTTGTTAGAAAACGTGCTTGAAAGTTAGTGTTTGTGCTATTTTGGTGAAGGCTTTCCTCATCTTTAAATTTCATGCCTAAGAAGGATCATTATTTGTTGATAAAGCATTTTACTTTCTAAACAATTCGAACCCGACTTGCTGTTAAGCTCGCAATCAGAGTTTCAATGCTACAAACTGCATGCCTTCCCGTAAAAATCCATACACTTCAATACCTTATTGAGAAGGTGGCAGATAATGCTCACAAAATCCATTATGAATGGAATGATCGGTGTCCACTCTACAAGCACTGCTAATAGACGAGCTGATTCGACCCTGTGTGACTGGACATTTGACGCTTTTTAAAATTGCACTATTAGAAATTTTAAGAAGGCCTAAGTTTCTATTATATAAGGTAAGTATTTAGTTTCCAAGTATAGCTTATGCCTGTTTACAAGAAGGCTCCCTGGTGGTGAGTGAGTCAACTAAACATTTTGCTTTGCGATAATAACCCTTACAACCCGACTTTAATGACACTCGTAAATCGAAAACGCATCTAAGAAATTTGATCGACGGTTAGTGAGGTAGCACGCTTTTAGGAGAATGAGATGATTACCAAAGTCTGCTTAAAAGTTCTTCAATATCGGCTTAGGCCGGAAAATCTCTAAATTCGTATTCAGAGACGACGGAGTCCTTGGCATACCTTTTGCTTAAACAGTGTGCTTAGCAGTTACTGGAAGTATTTGCGAAGAAGGTTATTGGTTACACCATTCAGGGCATGTAACTTCATTTGCACACACGCACACAATTAATTTAACGCACTTAATAATCCACTCACAGAGAGCCGTACATGGCACCAAAAAAGGTAAAAATACATGCTATATAAGTTGTAATTTAGATAGAAGAACCACAGACGTCTTCACTTCAAGCAGCCGTAAGATGTTCCTCTGCAAAGTAGTGTGTCTTTCCCTGCTCATCTGTTACTGTCAAAGCCGACATTCCTGCAGTAAGTGGAGTGATTTTTACTGTGTCTTTTGCATTTCGACTCTTCCCTCCATAGTACTGGGTGCCTAAGATTGTGTGCTCGACAATTGAAAAGATCGGACATTTCGGTGTACTTATTGGTATGCTTAGTACATAAAACGGTCATACTTGTCCATGTTGCAAAGCAGTAATTGACGTCTGCCTTGCAAATCACTGCCTACATCTGCGAAAAATAATAGCTAATTAATATGTTTGAAAACAATTTACTTTCCACATCCGATCACTGACCCGACAGTTTGATTAAGTTGATATCTGATTTTGCCTAATTTTCTTGGCAAGCATTCTTCCACTTTAACGCAGTAAACCATTTTCGTGAAGAAAGTGGAAGAACGTTCTAAATTCTCTCTTTTTATGCCATACTAGTTACCTCCAATTTCTGCCATCTGTCGTAGCCTTGGGGTGAACAGCAGCAATCGCATACTTTTGGATATTTTGAGGACTCGAACGTAGTCAATAGTGGCTAGTAGTTGCATACTTTTGGATATTTTGAGGACTCGAACGTAGTCAATAGTGGCTAGTAGTTGCATACTTTTGGATATTTTGAGGACTCGAACGTAGTTCATAATGGCTAGGCTAGAGATACTATGTTAATTTTTTTTCGTTAGAAACGGAGTACTAGGAAATACTTGAACCGTTATGTGGCTCAGTATTAATAACCTGCTCAAATGAATTTGCCGGGTCATTTACAAATACAGTGAAGATGCTCTCTCATAGACTTTTAGCCGAAATTCACAAATTCGTTCATAATTTTTAAAAGATCGCTTATATGTTGTTGTCACTTTAATTATCCAGTCAAAAAATACCAGGATATTCTATTCACGCCATGATGTTAGCTTTCAAAGCAGCTGCATATCTACCGCCTGTGAAAAGTTTAGCCCTCAATAAATGACTATTAAGGCAGTCTAAAAATTACCCAATTGACGTTCGGTTTTCTCATTTTAAAGCAAGCGTGCAAAAAATAGATCCTTAAAACTCTTTCGCAGTCGATTACGTCTCCATTTAATTATGAATTTGAAGGAAAAGCCTTTTCCGGCTTTGAATAATTTTTAAATCATTACTTTTTTCAGACCGTGAAATGCCCACTCAAATAGCATTGTATCTCTTTCTTTGGAAGCGCCACTCATTAAGTATATAACACAGTCCACATCTGTTCCAAAACGTTACGAGTTTTTTATGAATATTTCCTAATAGCATACAAAATATCTAATTTTCTTTTCAAGGAAAATATTTAGCTTTTTGTTTGGAAAACCTGAATGAAAGTATACCGATAGATGTAATTCAAACCGGTTAGGGAATAGAGAACGTTTTCTTAAAAACCTTAAGAAGTTCAAAATGCAAAGAAGGTGTAATTTGTTTATTAATGAGTAGAAGAAAATTATCTTTTTCATATTTTCTATGAATCTTTTTAACTGTATAAGTGTATCTAATACAACTAGAAGAAATCCATGCCATTTAGGTAACCATTTCTATGGGATACTATTAACACAAACATTCGATTTTCAGTTCATTCGATAGTCGACATCCTGATTTAACATAAATACGCATTCCTATTTACATGTATCCACGTTTGAAAATGAAACTGACATAAATTATACTTTTTGGATTTTTGCAGGTAACCTGGACCCATTCGCATGCGGTTTCAACCAACGCGTATATCGCGCAGGTGATGAAATAACGACACTTCGGTTTGCATCTACAGTGCAATATCAGGTATGTTTGGTACAAGCACCCTACTTGGCGCTATTTACAACTTAACGTTAATATAACCCAATGCCTTTTGACAGTTTTTAAGACTGGACCACGAGCTGTACACTGTGTACCAAAACAATTGCACCCGTCTGGATGGCAAGAAAACTATCCACTGCACTGTGGAACAGTGTGAGCAACCTGTATCCTCTAATATGCCTAGACCCAAGTCTCCTTTTTATCAGCCATGAACCAGCCGAAAAGTAGGAATTTCTATCTAGGATAACGTTTAAAGCCTAACCCTGGATGAACAACATAAAGTTTTGAATATTGCCATCGAAGAATATTTGTGTTAATCTTGCCTTACCAGATATGAAACGTCTTTAATATTTGGCACAAATCTGATGTTTTTCTTTCAGGGAGTGAGATGAACACTGTAATGTTTGAGATTGAGGATATTTCACGCTATCGGGAAATAAGCCTGCATTCGAGATATCAGCAGGATTTTGATCGTGTATCATTTCACGACCTCTCGCGTCAAAATCAATATGACGGTAAGGACATATGTTTGTATGCGTGCAAGTGCGGTCTTGACTTCTGTTTGAGATACATTTAATCATGATATTGATCAGTTCTGGAAAGTGAATTTGACATAAATGCGGGAGATGCCGCATTTTGATTTCATGCTGGAACAGATCTGAAATTAATCCACTTTGATAGGTTGCGTTTTTGCGATGATTTATCGTTTGGCTGTTACCCGTTGTCTTTGGCAGATTGACTTAGAATGGTGGACATCCTGCCTGATTGGGCGGTTCTGTCGTGATAGAGCGCGTTACGCGTTTCAACCGACAGCGCTTATATATTTAGGTCTCAGAGACTACGTCTTGTGGTAAATTGTACTTATATTCTGGAGGCAAATAAAAGACCTTGGGGCGAACCATTAAATGAGTGTAAACTGCTGAAATTATGTACAGTAGGCGGGCTGTCTCACGAAATGTAGACTGAAATTCCAAAAAGCTTTTTTTTCGAAAAATTTATTAATAATTCTTGTTATAGTGATCAGTTTGCAGCATTATTCTATATTAAGTCATTTACCTTAGAAAGCTGGCTTTCGAAAGAACTGCTTTAGGGCTGCACGCTTAAACAGCACAGTGAGCAGTTGCGTAGCATGCATTTTTCACTTTGATTTTCGACGCCGCTAAATGTCAATTGAAAGTTAGTGGAAAACGTGCATAAAAATATTCATTCTCTTGCTTATTCGGTAGAAAATTATGTCTTTTGCCAATTTTTTCCTCGAAGGAACGATGCAATTTTGTTTTAAAAACCTTTCCAATTCCCGAAAAATTTTGAAGCCGCTTTACTGTCACAATGGCATTCAGGGTTTCCAAACTACCAGCCATGTATTTTCTGCGTACAGAAAACCACAACTTTTTCTACGGTATTAAGAGAAAACTTTAAGAAGTTCATAAGAGTTATAAATTGATTCAAGCCGTATCGTTAACTTTACAAGCCACATAGGAAAACTCAGATACATGAAAATTTATGAGCGGCCATTTCACAGTATATGAAAGTCTCATAATGAGTTACTTTTTTAAACCTGAATTATGTCTCTCATTCGGAAGTAAAATTGAAAAGGGTTGTAATTGTCTCCCGCTTGACCTAAAGAATGAATATCTGTTTGCATTTTTCCATGAAATTTAATTGGACTTTTTGGGGCATCGAAAATCAATGAGAGAATTGCACGCTACTTAATTTGTCTCTTATTAGAGCATAGCTTTGTATGTAGCCGGAAGGAAGTCCGTTCGAAAGCCGGCATCGTGAAATGACTGAAATATTATTGAATTATACTGCAGCCTTATTTGTTTGCAAACCTGCTTAACTGATCTTTTCAAAATGAAAACGCTTTTCGGAATTTCGATTGACACTTCATGAGTTAGCTTACGTTTTTTAATTAGTAATGACTACGATTTGGCGCCGTCTGGGCACAATGGAACACACGTTCTTCTTTTAACAATCAAGACAAACCGGCAGATATCAGTCTCCAAAACAGACCATGCGGCTATTGTACTTTTACTACAGGTGACGTAGGAAATATATCCGCTTTCGTAAGTAGCCAACATCATGGGACAAAATGAAGGGTGGGGTTTTTGAATTTCCATCCTAGTAGGCCAGTTGACGCCATCTGTTGACAGTTTGTAGACTCACGTATTCCCACATGGTAGTTGAATGCAGACTTTGGTAACCGTTGCGTTGGCTTTCCATTTAACACATTAAAAAGCAGATTGCATTTTAAAAACCCTTAGAATCAAGTCAAGAAATAATGGAAATTTATTTTTTCCTTTCTATTGGAGACATAAGTAAAGTGTTTTTGGGCCTAGGCTATTTCATATACGATGAAACCTCAGTTTTCGACGTCTGCCCATCCACTGATGAGGTCGAACTTACTTGGCAGCTGAACAATGCAACAACCAAAGAAATTCTTGTAAGTTTAATTGCCACTTTTACTATATTCGTACCTCATCTACAACACATGCTACTTTCACTAAATCACTCATAAAAAGGTTGGCAGACGGTGTCTGTGGCCTCATTTTGATGTAGCCCCCATAGCTCTTGTATGAACATGAGAATCGAAACGGCCTACTTTTGCCCTAACAAAACTAGTGCAGGAACCGGGTTGTGCCAGGCCTTGTTAACCTCTGCGCTTCGGTTTTTCATGATATGGATTTGTCACCAGAGTCTGGGTCAAGCGTGTGTGATGGAGGCAGCGTAAGCGTTCCTTATTATCAACTCATCCGTTCGCCGGTATGTGTGACCGCGCTCACTCCGCGGAGCTCAGGATATATATTTTCATTTGCGATAGCTGAACTCATTCTGTTTTCACCTGGAAGACATAGAGAATTTTAAATGCTAATACTTACTGGAGAGCAGTCAAGAGACCTGCTCAGGGAAGGCGGAATCTCTGGACCATTTATGCCTGTTAGTTCAAAGGCTTAGGCAAAACCTAGCCGGGATCATCCGCAGAAACAGTTCCGGGAACAAGTACGCATTTACTTACGATATTCTATCCCTCCAGACTTCATTCCTCGTGTCTAATTTTGGTTAAATATTAATTTCATTTGGTGCTGCCAACTAACGTTGGCTTAATGTTAAGTAAATGGGCAGACGCAATTTATTGAGCGGATATTATGAATACTGATTACGTAACTGACAATAAAACTTCCTTGTATTGTGCATGCCACTATAACTTTGCTTATAAACATGGTTACATAAAAAGAGAACTTGCGTCGTCAAAGTATCATGGACGATATCATGTATTTTTGGTGAGTTTCAAGACTAAGGGTTGAAATCGCATATAAGATTTTGCAGATTTTAGCACTGTTTGTGGCTAGCGGTAATAGATACTGGCTATAATACAGGTTTCTTTAACTCTCACCTTCGTAGTTCTTAGTCTAATCCTGTGAGATGTAACGCAAGCCCCCCTGTAGTACGTAAAGGGTACCTTTTTCAGTTCCAAACCTAGCATAGCAATAACTGGCAATACTCGAATGAATAAATGCCACACAGTGGCATAAAAGGCGGCACATATTCAGAGCATTTAAAGACTATCAAAAAGGAGGATGACGTTTGAGCGTCTACTGGGCGGCTTAATCAGGTAAATACAGCTTCAATCTAAAATACAAATCCGCAAGCGTGTCCCAACATGCAGTGAATGTGCTAACTCAGAAAATGTAAACGGAAGTTTTCAGCGGCGTTTTCGACTCGAAAAGACTCTTTTTGTAGAGTTGTTGTATTAATCAGCGTGCAGCTAATCCCAAGGTAATTCGGTTGCCTTAAGATACAAATTTTGAATGAAATTATTTTCAACGGCCAATAAATCTTAACTCTGTAAAAAATTACTATTTATATAACATGCACCTTTTGTTTATTTTCAATGTTTTCAAAGATTCAAATGTATTCTGTAGAACAAATGCATAACAATATTTATTTTAACTCATTTGGTAAACTAAAATTTCCTTAACTTTTATTTAAAATTATAAAATAATTTGGTATTAAAGTCTATTATTATGAGAATACTTAAGACCGTGAGATTCCTGGTGTAAAAACATTGCGTCTCCGCATTTGTTAAAATTACTTGTAAAGTTTGCAACGTGGCTAAGATCCACGGCTCAATTTTATGAATCCGATACGGTCGTCTCTTAATATCGTAAAGAAATATATGCATTTTTGTACTTGAAAATTTACAACATTTACTCAGGAAATCCTGAATGCAAAACAACGAGAAGTCGAGACTATGCTATTTGGAATTAGAAAAGACTTTTTAAGCCAAAATATTTTGTTCCTTCAAGTACCAAATTTAAAGAAAATGTTATTTCTAACTTAAGCGGTCATTTTTGCAGAGTTTTACTTGCAGGCATTCATAAAGAGTTTTTTTTACAAATTGACATCCTGAAATGACCAAAGTCTTTTATGACTATAATGCATGGTAGCGTACATAACAACCATGCGTTGGTTAGATTTTCGATTCTAAAATGCACTTAAGAATTTCGGCCACCATTTCTTGAGCTATCACATCCGCTTTATTCTTAAAAGATAAGTTTTATGCAGAGAACCATTTTTTAAAATCGTATTTGAGGACTCAAATTAGGCATACTGGATTTGAAGTGTGAATAAATACTGATGTAAAGTTACAATACGTTTTCGTGGAAGGCAAAATCTCTGTTCAATTTAGGCCTTATAAACCGCTGGCTTTGATAAAAAAATATCTGAGATCATCCATATAAATTAGTACGCATTCATTTTCGACATTTACCGCCTCCAAGTTTCATTCCTCTTGTTTATTCCCGGTTTCTCATTTATTTGCTTTGATGCTGTCGAATAGTCTTTTTTTAATATTTAATGAATGGGTTGGCACAATTTATGGAAGGTGAGTCTTTTTGTAAGATCATCCTATACAATAGCCTGAAGCAAATTCTCAGCCTACCGACTGCTGAAAATCGTCTTTTTATTATCCACGCCAGTACAATTTACTTGCTAACATGTCTACATTGAAAGAAGGTCTGCCTCGTCTAAATATAATAGATAATTGCATTTGAGTTTAATGTGTGCCAAGAGTAAGCGTTAAAATCGTTTATGAAATCTCACAGATTTTATTATTATTCTTGGTTAGCATGATTTTCGGGGTGGACGCGGGAATAAGTGCTATCCACATTATAAGTGCTAGATACAAACCTAGCCACAACGCTCTTGAATGTGACTAAAGACCGCCTGTAGTAATCAAGGGGTGACCATTTTCATTCATAACATAGGAATACAGAAGCCGATTATGCTCAGTTAGATGATTGCCACAAAATTGCACAAACGAGGACCATATTCAAGGCGATTGTGGATCAGTCCTCGTTACGCGCAAATGGATGGTTGTGTTATAGTGCCCATTAGAAAATAAAGCCTTTATTTGAGGGCGTAAAAATGGTAAAATCAGTTTCATTCTGCAATGCGACCGCGTTAGGGAGCGTCGTTTAAAAAGCCACACTTCCTGGCTATCAATAAAAGGTATAGCACACGATTCGCTCAAATAGACGCAATTTTATAAAGTGCGTTTTAGAACAGGAAAATTATTACTTATATGCGTTAATTTTTGAGGCCCTAGAATTTAAATATATCTTAAAGAAAAAATTCAAAATTTATTTATGCACTCGTCTTGGGGAAAGGTATGTATTTATTCAAGAATGCATACTTATGGAAAGAGCAAAAGTCAGTTTAAACGCGCTTTTTCGTTCCTAAACCATGCTGAACTCTATCCAAAGCTGCATGTGCGCGAAATGTTTTAATTTTAATTTTGCTTATGTCCGTGTAAAAAAATCAAATATCCTTCTATGTGCTCAAAACGAAACTATATGGGGAGCATACACATTTCCAACTGATCAGGATTTTAAGACATAATTTTAAAAAATATTATTGAAACGGATGGTTAGGATGCCGATACAAATGAAGATGCGATTTCCAGGAACTATTTGATAAAAAGAAACGATGGTTGAAACAAGGGGTTTATTCGGCTGACATTTAGAATTCTCATAATCAAAGGCAGTGGCAAAAAGGGTGATTTGTGCACAAGAAGTTGCAGTATTTATAGGATGCAGTCGATATGCTATTGCATACCTATAGCAATTATGCGCGCTCCCCTTCATCAAGGATTGTTGCCCACTGGTGCGCTAATTGCCTGATAGCCGGCATGCAAGTTTTTAATTGCTGAAATCTCATGACCAGTGTTGGATGCTGGCGTGATCATTTTTCGGTCATCTGACTCACCGGCTTGAGCGACCCCCTAGTGGTAAATTACTTTGACCAACCTATGCCTCAGCACGGAATATGGAGTGCAGATGTCGTTTTACTTCTTGCTAGACTGAGGTCCACGTAACCATGACTTAATTAACTTGCGGCTTGTGCGATTATCATTTTTGCGAGAATGCCGGCCTCATTTAATTTTAATGCGTGGCCAGGTCTCGTTAAACAGGCCGCGAACGGAGAGTTGGCGTCATTTCTTCTCACTGCTGTCCGGTGTTCGGTGATTCGCGTCCGGAACAGTCTTCCAGGTTCTCCAAAGTAGTTAATTTGTCCACAACTGCACCAGATCCGGTAAACGACTCCAGATGTTTCATGCCGTGGCAATGGGTCTTTTGGTCTCATCAACTGGCGCGTCATGGTGGCCTTCGGTCCATCTTCAACTCAAACCCTAATTAATGCAGGAAAACAAATGACGTCCTCGAAGATGTCCTTGATGTACGGGATCGCTCTCCAGAATTTGGGGTCAGCCCGGTTCTGTCGCTCTTCTCGTTTGCGCAATCACCGGTTAACGAAGTTGCGCGGGTAACCACTTTCTCTGAAAACCCGTGGAAGATATTGGAATCCGGCAACCTTGTCTTCCGGTTCACTGCAGTGCGTCTCAACAGGCCGATAGAGCGTTCTTACGCACATACGTTTGTGGCTGATTTAGTAGTTGCTGTCGACGTTCAGTATTTTCGTCATGTTCATCGCTTTCCTGAGCACTTTGATCTTTAGGTCACCACAATCTTTGCGATAGACGAGAACGTCAAGGAAGGCCCACTGGTTATTTTCTTGTCCTTCATTGTAACTGCCCGTAACTGCGCCAGATCCGGCAAAGGGCTCTATATGTTTCTAGCCGTTGCAGTGGGTCCTTTGGTCTAAGCGCCTGAAGTTTTATAGTAATCTCGTGTCTGTGTTTAACACAAACCCCCAATAATGCGAGAAGGCGACTAATGTCCTCGGAGACTATCTTACCGTATAAGATCGTTGGAAAACATTTAGGGGACTTAATGTCATTTTAGAGAAAGGTAAAGAAAAAGCCCACGCAGCACTTACTTCTTAAAAATTAACCTTGAAATCCCGGCAAGATAGGTTTGTCGCAAGATCTGAGCCAAAAATTGTAAACGTAAACGAAATAACGTGTCATCTAGTACCTAGAATTGAGCCCTTAAGGAAGAATGTTTAATGTTTATAAAAAAATTTTGAGAGTTTTCCTATTTCACAAGATGTAAATTGCGCTAACTGTGCGTTAATCGAAACAAACTTCCTCCAAAGGCCTATCGATTTTCATATATGAGTATTACAAATTTCGATTTAAAAGCCTCCAGTCGGGCGATTTGCAGATAGCAATCTCCAATCTCACGAAAACGTCTGGACCGTGCAATATTTTGAGATAAAAAAGCCCTTCATTTAAGTGCAAGCCCTTGTTTTTGCAAACAGCAGCAGGCCAGTAAGAAATTAATAAAACCGATAATTATGGCCTCTTAGGGAAAATATTTTGCAACCTATAACTGTTAATAAGATTCTTTAAAAATTATAATGCTGCTTTGTGCAAGGGATGTCGATCCTCCATAAGGATTTCAACCCATGTTTGGTTAGTGTCTTAGTAGATTCTAATGCGCATTAAGCCTACAAATAAACTCGAATGTCCCAACAACGCCAAATACAAAATCTGTTTTTTTAAAGTTTTCCTACAAAAGTGCCCTTAATGACTTTTAACGACACTCCGAATTCTCAAACTTGTTTTTCAAATATTAGGTTGAATGCTGGCATAACCAAATGAGAATTTGTTCTACGCCTCACCCTTCTCCAGACGAACTACCCTGTGGCAAGTTTTATTACTTCGACCTTTTTAATGACATGTTTCTACCCCTTAAACTATGTTAGGTGACTCTGTGATCCTGGCATCCCCCTCTGCATGCTGCTTTAAGAACTTTTAAAAGAGGATTTATTTGACACTTCTGCAGATGTCAAAAAATTCAATAACTACACCGAAGTGAATGTGGTTGCCAAGAGGGCTGTTAGCAGGATGGATAACTACTACTGCACCATCGATGGAGGTCAGACATCTTCAAAAGCCGTTTATTGGCAAGGTAAGTTAGACGGTTCTAGAAACTGCGTGTAAATGTATTAACCGGAATTTGATATTTTGCGGGATCACTGGCAGTTTGGAAAATGGCCAAAATATATGCCATGAGGTAGTTAAACGAAAAAACAGTTGATAAGTTAACTCGCGGAACGCTAGGCGTAATTCTCAAACGTTCTTTCTATTCGAAATAATCATTTAAATAGGGTTGTTTTACTAATCGCTATGCAGCAGAATAGAAAGGCAGTTGAATTTCCAGCACGAGTCAGTGGCCTATGAGGCAGATGTTGGTGGAACTTTTACCTACTGAGTTACGAAAAAACATTCACTGATAAGTTGCAACTACCGATTTAACAGTCTGCTTTGTCTGTGTAGACGAAAAATAAAGATGTCTGAAATCCGTAAGAGACGACGATTTAGTAATTTTCAGCTGATTTAGTTTTTTGGACATCCCCAAAAAACCTATATTTTGAAATATTTTTGTTTAACAATAAAGGACCCCTGCACTATAAACCGGTGGATGAACATGAACATTTCGAAGACAGTGAATTTGTCATTGCATCATTCGACGACAAACGCGAGAAGGACCTCATAGGTACATTAACGGTTTGCGAGGTTCCATTTCAACTTTTTGTCTTTTAATGCTGTCGACATTGTCAATCTGTATGTCTATAGGTCTTAGAGTTTGGCGACAGAATGATTAGTGACAGTAGGTGGTGAAGACTTGAGATTGCAAGTACATGCATCAGGACTCGATTCACAGACTGCTGACAACTGATTGGGGTCATTCACCCTACCGTTGCCGAAACGTCTGGCATCGACGCTGAAAGTGAGCCACAAGCCGTCCTTGTCGACAATGCTCACCGCGTGTTTCACAGCAGGGTGGGTGCGGGGACGGTGGCTTGAGCGTAAGTTGGCTAATAGTGATTGTGGATTTACGCTACATCTATCACATCCTCCTCTTACCTACCTATCTGAGTCTGGTGTCAAGACCGACTTGAGACGCCGGTGGCGGGGTCGGAGTCAGTGACTTACAAATCTAAACATGCCATCTACGCACGTGCCCGATTAAGGCGTACGAGTAGCCATGGAAATGAGGAGCGTTTCAGATCCCCCCTGTGTAGGACAGCACTTGAAGTCGCAGTTACTGCAGCCTTACTCACCTTCGTGATCAGTTCGCAGACTTCAAAGTTACGTCTTTAGAGCAACGCGATGGCCTAGATGCTACATGGTCTGGACACAATTAGTTGACAGAGTCAAAACAGGCCTGATAGAAGCGAACAGGCGAGTTCCAGGTAGCAGTTAAGAAGATGAAGATGCGATCACTGGAGCAAGAAATTTATTTGCCTAAAGTTTCGGATTCTCACTCGAATCCATCATCAGAGACAATCGCTGATAAAGGTGATGGTGGAACGTGGAGTGCAGTTTTTATAGCACGTGACTGCCGTGGGGTCGTACGCGCACTGAAATTAACAGTTCTCGCAATCACCGCTGGGGCCGTAATTGATGCGGTAGTGGCTTGTCGGTCCGAGTCGGAGCCTAAAGACTAGAGGTTGGTGCTGGTGGTGGTGGTGGTGGTAGTGGTGGATGCTGTTGTCGCAATCGTTGCGGTGATGATGGTGGGGGTGGAGGGCGGCATCGTTGCATCCGAAGGTTACTCACAGGTGGTGGTGGCCGCCGTCGAGGGGACTTCGAAGACGTGGCAGTGAAGGCGTTTGCGGAATTGTCGTATTGTTGTCGCAGTAGGCCCAAAACTGGCCGAGTAGGCCCATCCACGCTGGAATGTATGTCGATATCGTGGACACGTTGGAAGTGGTAGAGGGTTTTGTTTGCGGATATTCGCAGCATGTGGCAAGTAAGTCGCTCTTTAGCTTTAGCAGCGCCAATCCAATTAGCGGCATAAATTGCAGTTTCGTTTTTTTGCTCTTCTTCACATTGGCTGATCATGAGAAAGGCTGTCCCAGGTCTGGAGAAGGATTTGAAACTCCCCGACTAAATGTCATTGGAAAGTCATTCTCGCCTTCCTTGTCGATGACCACGCGCAGCAACGTCCTCATTGAGGAGTCGTCTGGGCAGGCGCTCGTCATTTATTCTCGCAAGGTAGTCACTCGGTCGTAGTTGTGTGGCACGGATGCTGAGCTTTCGGGCCCGTTCTAGGACATTCGTTCCGTACCACCACCAGAGTTTTAGTATTCTTCCAGTTCTACTCTCCCGTAAATCTTGAGGTTAATATTAAAATATAGTCCTGGACGATACCCGCCTGAGGTATGCAGCCGGAGAAATGTCTGAATACCTCTAGAGATCAGATAGGCCACTTTCGCTGTCGTGACATGATTTGAACAGTCATCAGCACTGCTAAACGACGTAAGCGTCGGAGAGCCGGCACGTTGAAATCATGACCTTCCGAATGCATTCACCATGGCCTTCTAATAGTCTGAGATTCCATCTTCGGTCAGAAGGCTGGCTGTTTAATAAAGGGTATTTAGTTTAGCCTTCTTTAGCAATGCATGCGACAGCAAACAGCAGTATTATGGCCGCTACAGCATGCAATCCCCCCTACTCGTTCGTACTGTCTGTAGGCCAGCGACTATGGTGAGCGTTTACTTGTCAGACAATCAACACTCTCATAAGCTTGGCGGATACATCAAGGGCGCCAACATAAATAATCTATCATGCTGTCTGCAAGAAAGCAGCGATCAAAGTAATGCCGCGCAGAAAACATGCATTTTCACGAAGTGTCTTTTATTGGCTAGGTGTTTTATTTAATTTTGGATAGCAGTCTTAATTTGCTAACTTGGACAAAGGAAATTTGTTTATTTTATGTCCACTCATTAGAGATAATTTCGACTTCGAAAGAGTGCTGTAAAATCGAGCAAAAGAGTCAAATTTTATACTCTTCCTTAAAGTAGGTTATATTTATTTATCTAATACAATTTCCAAAACGTACCTAGAAACCGTCCGCGACGGGGATGCTGAACTGCAGTTTTTGAAGCGCGACGGGGATTCCTTAAAGAAACTCGAGGATTCACATATTTACAATTTATATGGTAAGCCATGGTAATGACATTAGGAGGAATGCGTTATTTCTCAATCCGAGGTTTTGACCCGTAGACACTCTAGGCTTTGGTAAGAAGAGATAAAATATACATACTCACAAGCAATTGCCTTAGAAAAGAACTCAACATGAATAGGAGCACAGCTCTTTTCAGAGGCTCCAGGGCAAATGTCTTATTTACTGACAATGCAGAAACTAGGCGTTTGAGAATATTTGCGTTAACACATGAACGCGGAAGCTTATCTCTTGTCCGTCGATGACTTAATTAGATGCGCTTACGTCCAGAATGCCTCGACAGACCGTATTCTGATTCGGTCAATGGGAACAATTTCCAATCATAAACAATTTTTATGACCACATACTGTTTAAGAAAAATATTCCCTCTACTGTATGTTTTTCATACAACGTAAATTGCATGTTCTTACGCTATAAAGAGGAATCCATAAATTAAGGCAATGGATACGGTGTGTGTTGTGTGACCACAAGCGGCATATGTAAGCAGTCTGATGCGATGCTGCTTGAAAAAACATTTTAAACTGTTAAAAACTGCCATAAATAAAAACAGTATCAGATACGGGGTAAAAGTAGAAGCGGGGTAAGGAAAAACCGTGGAGTACTACCTACAATATTTTTTGAAATACGTGTTGTTTTGTAGAGGTTTTGGCCGGCCCTTCGTCGGCAGGTTGACATTCGCCAAGTGCTACTACCCCGAGGTGTTAACCCTGCTAATATGTCTACAATGATTTATTTTTTTGCATCCCCGGCATGCATTTATCAAGAAGGGGGAAATCATATGCTTATATAAGAACGTTCGGAAGAGAGAGAATCCAGATAGGAAAAAGTACTCGGAATACTGCTAGACGAGAAGCATTCGACTTCCAGTAGTTCAGGAATTTGAAAACGCTGGCGAATTCTTTTAAAAAAGTCAAGACTTTCTAACTCACCACATAATCTTTATTATTTTCGTTTTTCCATACCCGACTCGTAGCATCTCTTCAAGTATGATATTTAAGGCGAACGAAATCTGCAATTATATGCCTGCAAGAATGATTGCATCTCTGTTTTTTTTTAAATATATCTAAATTTTCAAAGACGTTGGAGAAGGACGTAAAAATTTCATAATACGCAAACGGTAACTTTTTAAAAAAATATGACATTTCAGGCGGCCAATACGAAATTATTACAAAAGCTAACACCTCTCAAGTGGTGTCACGATTATCAATAATACACAAACCTACCGTAACAATTTTTTTATAATCTTAATCACAATCCAGAATTTTGATTTCATGAACTCGCTTACTGGAGCTCAAGATATGTGAACGAAAAGTAGATTTCTGTAGAGACTGCACCCAGTAAAAATACCCAACTGAGCCTAATACATCTTTTATTAAATTTCAGTGCTCCAGTTAAATTAAATACGTTTAATGAGACCCATGTACATAGGTATTCTTCTTTGTACTCATCTAGCTGAAAATCATTGTTTCGTGAGGCTTTGTCCCAATGAAAGTGTTAATTTTGGTTTTAAGGGAGGTTTAAATCAAGATAGCTTTTAATCTTGAATTGTCCATTCAAGTGGTATCATATCTACCTGTTTTCTTAGAGTTTAAGACGTATACAACGGAGTCCATATCTTCACCCAATACAACATGTTCTAAAGACTATAGAAGAATTTGTAATAATTTTCACGTGGAATGTATGCAGTCTGTCGAATAAAAACCCTAAAAACATTCGATAATTTAAAATATTTTTCATATGCCTCGGGCAAAAAGTTAATGTACTACTAATTAAGGGCAAAAGCTTTTTTTCTGTTATGTTTCTTATAAAAACTGTTTTTATTAAAGTTTTATATAAACTGAGTTTGAAGAAACTTTCGAATTTCCGAATGTTCCTATAAAATACATTTGCAATTTATCAGAGATCTAGAAATCAAGAAAAACGTATTCATTTTCACTGCGTGCATTTTTAGAGGCAACCAAAAGAAATCTCATATAAAAGTTAACATTTCGACGCGTCTGACACATTGCTAGATTATGCTTTATGGCAGTCAGCGTTACAAGCCAGCCTAGACACTCCTTTATTACCGAAAGCACATTTCAGAATCGCCCTTCAAAAATCGTGAAATCGGTCAACAACTCTATACTCGTGACCGGGACTAAGTAGCTAATTTGTGGTTCGAGCGACCTTGACCTTTACTCGGTTACTTGCCAGCTCCTCTGGTGCTAACCTCACTGGTCCAGTAGGTGGCTGTTTTTTATAAGCCTTAGGAGAGCGCATGCAAGAACGGCTATGCAAACGTAAGTGAAAATCGATAGGCCGCTACGTCCTGATCAATCTGATGGATATTAGAGCATAATGTGAAGGCCAGTTTAGCGTGTTTCCTTAGTGCTTAGAGAGAAATCATCCACGTCAAGATCATAAGCGCAAGTGAGCCTCGCCCGTGACTTCCAGAAGACAGCTGATAGGTTTACCGAGTGAATTGCCAATTCGACCGCCTCATCCGACAAGGTGACTTGCGCGTAATTTGTTTCATAGTGAGTGTAGGCTTTCGCAGCGCCTATCGCACTCTTTCCTCCTTCTCCTTCTCCTGTTCTCGGTTTTGCGATAGGGTTGAGAAGACCGGAGGTGGTAGAGGGCTCAGGTGGATGGCGGGGCAGGGCCCACATCTGTGCGCACCAATCCAAGCGTCGCGGTCCACACGGCCATTAACTAGGGTTTTAACCAACAGCATCACTGCCGAGACGGGTTAGAAGGAGTGTATTCAGTGTCTATAGACGACACAGGATTTTAGTTTTTACATATCAAAAAAAATTTTCAACTTTCCGATATCTACACGCAGAAAAAGAATATATTTTGTTTGTTTCGGTTGTTATCCTATGTGTACGTAAATTGCAATAAAATTCAAATTCTATTTTTTTCTTATAAAGGATTTGAAATCGGGCCGCAATGCAGCTGGGAAGAAAATACTGCAGTATGAAGCGCAGTTTTTGCAATTGGTTTTCACACTGCTTTGTCGAAACCACACTTACTCATTTACAGTTTTGAAATTGGCCTAAACTTTTGATGCATACAAACTAAAGAATTAGCAGCAGGGAGGTGCTGCTCACAGATGGAATTTTTGAATACAAGAGTGACGTATGTTTCGAAAAGAACTTGTCGGTAGTCTGTTTAAAACGTCACCTAAATTTTTAATTTTTTTGTTGACCCGAGGGTTTCGGCTTAAATAAAGCAATAAAATCAAATTAATCAGCGAGGACACGGAAATAAGAATTACCTATGTTACATTACTTGACGTAACTTGAATCTGAACCCCAAAATCGAAATCCCATGATTCCAACCCAAATCATAATCCTCTCAGTCCTAACTCCAAATGTGACGTTAACATTAATCATAACCCCTACACTCCGGACATTGGGGCAAGATTATGTTCAATGCAGAAAAGTCCACAGTTTTTGCGCGACCCCAACCGTCATCTTCCACAAACCAGAGAGGCAAACCAAAAAGGTAAACTTGCAAGTTTACATATCACGAAATCAATCTGTAATTGTCAACGTAATCGTCATGCCTCAATCCTCGACCTCCTCAATGTTGGCAAATGCATTTTTACATTTTCAGCTTAATCTGCATTCCGATACGTATTGATGCCTAATGTGCCGTGGCAAAATAATTTTTTATTGGTTTTGATTTTTTCAATTTTTTGTATGATAATAGGATTATTTCTGCACAATTAGAGATTTGGGTTCATTAGATGATTGTGTAGATTTCGCTAATACGAAAATATTTTAAGATAAATGTATGCAGTGAACATCGAAACCGTCGGCATTGCAATGTTTCAACATTTGTCTATCGTCAGAATGCTCTATTTGTGATCAACCATCGAAAATCTATGTCAATGTATTTTCCTGTTTAACGTAACAGCTTTATTATTATTTCGTCAAAATTTTTAGTTGAACAACGCGAAGACCTTCAAAGCAAATTGCTACATTTTCCCTCTTCCACATGGAATCCAGGAGGAACAATTTTTTGGTAAGCGACCAAAAACTATCTAGACCAAAATTTGAAAATAAAATTCAAGTATTTCTTAAAATAGCAAACACAGTTTAAGTGAAGATAAACAGCTTTACTTTGTTCAATTTTTTTCGCGTTAATAGCGATGCTTTACTGTTGAGTTTATGACGCGTATACGCATATATTAGCCAGAAAGACAGACGTATCTTGTTTAATGCAATTCTCTGAAAATGTGATTCTCAACTTACGGATAATCATTCACATCTATAAATCGCTTAGCATGGGTCAGATATCCATGCCTGCGTATTCGTTTATCAGAAGATGAAGCTTTGGTAATGAAAGTTGTATCTTTCAGCCTATCCTGAAAACAAATGTTCAAATATTTGAATTCATATTTGACAACATATTTTCTTTTAACAGGTGTTTGATTAAATCAAATGTTTATAAACATCTTTTAATTTCAGAAGGACGCTTCAATGGTTTGTTCCATTTTTTACGTTAATTTAATCTCCACTTCATGAAATGGTGTTTAAATGGTTTATTGATATACGCTTAGGCGCGGCATATTTGAAGGCTCCGACCTAAAATTCGCAATCCGGGGGTTACTGAACGGGATGAATTCCTGACAGATTTTAATGTCGCAGTCGTGTGTGATTAGTGGATTCAAATATAGTCTCACAAACTTTTATAACCTCTAATGTTATCTTATTTTTTGATGGCGTTTTAAGCTTCCGCGGACTTCTCCAGCACGCGTACGGTTTCCTCTTAAATTACATCACTTTATATATTGCTCGCATTCCTTAGTTTTTTTGGTCGGACAAGCCAAATCCTAACCCCTTACTCCACATCCCAGGTTCTAACCCCTAACAAGTACGGCTTCGAAATAGGATCTTGCTCCTTTTTCATTAAAAATTCATTTGCAACAGCTTGCTAATACAGCATTTGGAACAATCGAAAATCTACCAGTACTTCCACGTTTAAAGTCACAAATGATCGATTAGCCTAGATTATAGGAAAGCAGTGATTGTAACAATATTTAAATAAATATTTAAATATTTCAATTTCCAGAATCGCAAATTTTGTTTATGGCAATAGCAAAAAACAGTAGTTTGTCGAGAAATTTAAAAACTTTGCGTATGCAAACAGGTACATATATCTAACGTGATGTTTGCTGACGGCAACCTAAAGGGGAGGAAAATAGTAGACTTCGTTATAGTTACTTGGATACTATGTGCTACGTAAGGCATATTTACAGAGTGAAATGGTCTAGCATCTTAACATGTTGCCATTTAGAGAGACACTTCTCAGGCAGAATAGTATTAAAATTGATTTTAAAAGGATCCAGAAAGGAGTAGAATAGCACCTTTATGTCAGAATCTCTGCGAAGTTAAATAATACCCTAAAGGCTTTGGTTTGGGTATTTTGCAACCGGCGACAGCCTAAATGCGCTCTCTGACAAAACAAAAGCTTTTAGCTCGATGACCTTGTACGTGTTTCTGATGCATGCTCGGTTCCCCTAACCAGTAACGTGCGGCTTACAAGAGACATACCAAAATGTTTCACTGTGCACCATTTGCCCTGCAGGGTTGATAAATCAACTTCTGAAAAAAACAGTTTCGCGTTTTAATTTTAATGATACTATCCATTCTAGAGCGCTTCATGTACCACCAGTTGGACGGTAGCATAAGCAAGGACGAGGTGATGCTCTACTGGATTGTGGACACAAGACAGGAAAACATCACAAATGTAGGTTCAAACAAGCAAACTGTCCATTGGTCATTGTGTGTCTGAATTCTCAAAGTCCACCTTAACCGTTTCCCTCTTTGTCTACGCGTCCTCGCCGAGATCCTAACTCGCGATGGAAGGGCCAAGACTTGAGTACAGCCAACTGTCAATCTACGTGGGCTACTAGATTTCACAGGGAGTTGGCGAGTAACTTGGCGGGGTGTGATTTAACTCGCCGGCGCAGATGAGACCTCGTAGCTCAGCTGGTTAACTCGTTGGCTGTATTCACGTCCTGAACTTGATGTCTCGTGTTTAAAGCCCGCCGTGTCCACCTTGCTTTTTGCAATAAACCCAAAATGAATTATTCTTAATTTGAAGAAAAGGAAGAAGAAGAAGGTGGGCTTATCGAACCAGGTTAATTTAGATGCTGACGTTTCGAAGAGCTTGGTTGGCTCTCCATTGTTAAAGCGTAAAATGCTATAAATCGACCAGAAATGCCCAGTGGCGTGTCACGTTGGTCGGCCTCGTGCTGATCGAATTATTTTCTTCTTTCGCTGCCTCGGCCTCAAGGGGGATGGTTGACGGGCGTTTTTTCTGCGTGCTTTGTGAGTCACGACTCCGTTGGGGGGAGGTGACCGAACCAGTGTCGAGTGGTCGGTCTGGCGGTTCTTATTCTCCTTCACCAAGTAAACACGCCGTCGATCTGAATTTGTATGGCCTTCTTAAGTCCGGTGTGGTTGTGTGATCCTGAGCTTGACGACTGCGATGACGTAGGACTTTGTAAGCTGCAGAAAGCTCCAGATGCCTGTTGATTGAAAGGCCTTTGGAGAACCACGCCTCGAGAATTAGCCGTTCAGCTTTTATGTTGCCTAGCCTAAGATGATAGCTCTCTGGGGATCAAACGACACACTTATTGATTGTCCATTTTAATCGATTTTAAAGTTATCTGTAAAAGTCTAAGCAGATATCAGTAAGAGCTGAATTTTAATCGCTGAGGTATACAATCCCCTCATGTTTGAACCGAAGGGTTAAACACAATGATTATTGATAGAGGGACACGTGCCGACTATACTAAAGAACTCACTTGTTTCGCTATACTCTGGGGCTCTTTCTTGAGTCTCGCCAGCGGAAACATCACCACTTGTAATAAAGACAGTATCACATTACCGGCAGAGGCAAGGGGGTATATTCACAGCTCCCGGTGTGAAGTCGTAGACGGTTAGATCGTTGGCTGTATTAAAACTTCCTCTCGCTATCGCGCGTTTAAATCTCACTGAGACGTCGACTTTTTCGCAGTTAGGTCGAAATGTAAATGGAGGAAAAGGAAAACTAAAATGCTTACTTCAGGCTTCATAGTCTTCAGCAGCTTACTCAATCCAAATCCGATTTATAAGACCACCGAGGTTCAAACTCGCAACTTATTGGTTATAAGTCCAACGTCTTTAACCCCATTAGACAGGGGCTCGTTTTCATGATAAAGCATCCTTCGTCATTTGCGTTAGAAATTTCTAACTCGATAAGGATAACTGGTAATAACGAAAACCGTTTTCAGTAGTGGTAAAAGCCTTATTAGGCAGACAGTGATTAATTATTTCTAAAGCAACAGCAAAATATTCATTTTTTGCATATTATCGTACGGTCACCAGCACGCATTCCTGTGGTAGGAAGCGTTGTGTAGGTTACTATCAAGTGTCTTCAAGCAGCTTTGTTTCAGTCCGTTGTGGTATGGGCCAATGAACGCTTTGTGTAAGCACAACTCCACATTCGCACTGATATTGCATTTGCTGTATTATACTATTAATGGTCTATGCTAGGATTTTAGTATAGCATTAGAAGTTGACGTTGTAAAAAAGCCTGTAAATTGGGACAAAGCTGTAGAATGAAGGAGAGTTTCTTATTCTCCTGTTTAAATAACTATCCCTTTTGACGGAGTTTGCGAACGTACGTTGAATTGGCAAATTAATGATGATTTTTCTTTCCATACTTGTCATTAATTTCATGAAAATGATGACGGGCATCCGACGCTACTCGCAAATACGGATGCGGTTGTTCAATCAGGTTCATACATATAAAGCGGAAAAACCGAGAAAGTGATGCCCGACCCAAACAGCAGTGGGCATCGAGCATTGACCACTTATTATTCTCCCTACCGAATTTTCCTTAAAA
Organism: Spirometra erinaceieuropaei; assembly: GCA_902702965.1. Taxonomy (NCBI): domain Eukaryota; kingdom Metazoa; phylum Platyhelminthes; class Cestoda; order Diphyllobothriidea; family Diphyllobothriidae; genus Spirometra; species Spirometra erinaceieuropaei. Next base: position 1,246,633 of record CACRXP010000053.1, on the reverse strand, counting down.
TCTTTCTGAATTTAAATACCACGGCTTTATTTATTCATAGATGAGATGTACGTCAAACAAGGGATATTGGACGTACCCGGGTTCGTCATCGTCAACAGAAGATACCGGCAGCTGTAAGTCGAATGTGATCAAACATGGGCGCTTTCCCCTGTGATTAGGAAGGTTTTAAGTATGCCTTCTCAAAAAAACAGATAACTGTGATGTCTAAAGGTTCTTATAATGAACATATATTACGCAGGGATAACATTCATCCATTTATTATTGCGATTACTATTATTATTGTCAGCATTATCAAAACCATCACCATCATCTACACATTTTCTCGTCTTTTATCCCTGTTCCTTCTCTTCACGATTACTATTACCTTATTACATTATTAGAAACCACCGTTAAAAACAAAGTTACGCGCAGTACATCGTTCCTGTATCTATCATGCTACGCTGTATATGGCGCACATCGTCGTTGTCGACGGTTGAATTGAAGTCAACATCACTGCATCCGTCACTGCTATTAATAATTATATCTAAATTGATATTAATGTTAACCCGCCGACTACTGCAACTAGTAATACCGCTCTGTTGCAATATTCACCAGTTAGTACATTTGTTGAAACATTTGACGTAAGTAGTGGGAATAAAGTCATTCACGTATGACCACTATTCAGTCTACCCATAATAACAATACAAATCTTCTGTGACGAATTTTATCCACTTAAGGTTTTTTTAAAATTGTCTTTGCAGACTTTAAATTCGTCGGTGCCATGGCAATTTACTCACTCCGAGTGAGACGGGGTGGAGAGAGCTTCGACGAGTATCACTGCAAACTAAATAGGAATTTCGCTCTTACGAAGCTTATATCTTGGGAAGGTAAATTGGACTCATCAGTCTATCTATTGACTTTGGTGTTTAATAATTTTGTCATGTCAAGTGAACAACTTCGATCTCACTTTCATTTGAATGGCAGAACGCTGTTCTGCTGAATGAAATATTACCGACCGACGTTCAGATGGCAGTGTTGGCCATAAATTCGAGCGTTTTTAGAAGACCTTGTCGTAAAAGTTTGATTTTTGAGATGAAAACATAATGTACAAATATGAAATTGGGATGTAAAGAAGTGGTTTATTCCTAAAAGAAGGAGTAATATGCCCTACTATAAAGGGATAATTCCAAAATTTTCAATAACAATGCCCCCTATTTCCTGCGGCCGCGCAAAAATATGTAAGCAGAAAACAGATGGGTTTACACACAATTGCATAACTACTTTTAGGAGATCCTAGACATTATTTCCCAATATCAGTCTAGAGATGGAAATATCGAATGTAAGCATGCCGAGATATGCTCGAGAAATACGTTCGAAGCCATGGCGCGTGGAACGAATAACCTTTTGAGCGGTTAGTCAGGACGAAAGCGATGACTACCATTGTCCATAATTTGATCAAAAATTGCCTAACAATCGTGAAAACTTGCTGTACTACGACATCGACTAACAAGATGTAGGAAACAGACAGAACTCAGGAGAGCATTCATAGAACGCGGCTGAAAGTGAGCATATCATTCTGAAATAGAGCAGTAAACATAAAAAGACGGCGTTCAAAAATAAGAGAGAGAATAAAAAAATATCTACAGCTTGTTGGATTAAGGGCCGGGTAGGTAAAAGTGAAGCGTAAACGTCCAATGTAATAAGCGGATTTGAAAGTTTTATCAAAAATGATCATGAGCAGGCAGAAAAGTTACAGATTCAAGTATACACTCAGCCACATAGACCAAAAAAGAAGCTTCTTCTGGGGAGAATTGAAAGGATTCAGAGACACAAGACCAGGAGGCGATGCATCGAAGAAAATTAAATTCAAATAGTTTTTAGTAGGTAGAGGTGCGGAACAGTGTCTTAAGCAGATGAATAATCATGAGATGCATCTGCATAAGTGAAGAAGAAGAGTCGAGCACCAGAACATTTCGTAATTATCCTGAGCTTTCAGACTCGTACAAGAGTCCATCGTCAGAGGTAGTGGCAGAAACAGGACAAGCGGCAGTTATAAGGCACGTAGGCCCAATCATCGACCGATGGTGCACGACTAGAGGTAACTACGATGGGCTCTGTACCCCGACTCCAGATCGATAAATCGATTGATCGAGTTCTCATCCGAGGCCCAGGCTTAAATCAATTCTCGGCCTGTTTTGCTTTCAGCGTGGGCGACTATTTTGGTGGCTGAGAAGTTAAACTCGTGACCCATTTCGTAGGTGTGGGCGGCCACTTGTGATAATGCGTAGCTTTGCCGCACAGTCAGCTTTCATGAATGCTCTCAATTTATACCTGCGGTTATTAATATGCTATTAATTTCCCTATGTAACCGGATATTATTCTCTCCTTTCAGGGAAACTTGCAGCAGAATAATATGCACAGTAAGTGCGGCTTCGCTGAGTCATCCGCGACTACATGCTCTACTGATGGACACGTACATGACGCACTTTTGCAAGAGATGTATGGTCGATTTACCATTTTCAATAAATCAAATTTTGGGTACTTTTTTCTTTGCAAATACGAGTAGACAGCGTGATTGTTGGTTAATGTGTTAAACTGTGATTTTCGGAATGTGAATATATATTTATCTGATGTTAAGCACGTCAGGGGTCTACTCGATTTTAAAAATATATGATTAGCTTGCTTCGATTTTGAAGAAAATAACGTTCTGTTATACAAGCGTCCACAGGCAGAGCCAGAACGTGCGCCATGGTTCTCATACCGAAACTACTCTGTCATTTGTTTTTTTTACCCCAGAACTCATCCCGCCGTAAACTCCTGTATTAAAACCTCCAGTCCAGAGCTTACCTATCCATGCATACATTAGTCGACTACCTCTGCACCTACCTGTTCCTTCCCCCAACACCTTGTCAATCTCCTGCAGTGAGCATGCCGTTCGTCTTACCACCGCCAGCAAGGCGGACGATACGTCGCATGTCGACAAGTGAACGCCTTACTTAAGTGGGGAGCAGGCGCATTTTTTTGATACAGCTTGGGTCATTTCTTGGGTATGGCACATGTAAACGGGTTGTCAATCGCTGCACCCTAGCCTACCTTCTACCTTCCTGTCAGCGTCGAGCCGTTGTAATAGTTTGTTGATAGAACAGGACGTTGGGTTGAATTTGCGAAAGCATGCGTTACTTAAAACCAATTCACGCACAGACGGCACCATATAACTCTCCTCCTCAATTTTCCCATTAATGTACAAGGTTTTTTTCAATCGGAACTACCCTACTTTTTACCTCCTGAAATTGACAGATCTCTCCTTGGCTTTGTTTACTTGAGTGATTTGCGAGTGTTCGAAGAAAATACCAACACTGGAAGTTTAACCAAACGTGTATATGCAGGCTGCATTGCGGCTGCCGAGTTGGTGGACACAGTCCAGATGTTTAAATAAGTCTGAGGCGTCAGCTGCAAAATCCGCGTCCGTTAACTTGAGACAACGATTAAACTACGGGCGATAGAATCTTTTCAGTTAGCATAAGCTTCTATTATCGATTCTCCGGTGAAGTTCATGTATTCCGGTATGCTTACTGAAGAAAGTGACTAATATAATATACTGTCTCAGACATTTAGCCCTAGATCATTGTATCGATGAACTTAAAATGTCTTGATTTAATTTTTTTCTTTGGCATTTGCGCATTAGAAATTATATCTATACTGTTTGGTTGCTGGTTGATGTACACAACCCTAAGGAAGGCCGTAGGCGAGATGAAGCAATGTCATCCCTATGAGTAAGATGTATCTTAAGCTGACTTTTAGAACAAATGGCCACCTTCACCATCGGACAGTGCAAACTCTCCCGGCTGAATATTTACTTAGGTTGACTGAGGGAGATAAGTTTTAAAGTCCTCATGAACTCTAGAAATAAAGATGGCCTATTTTCTCAAGGAAACCTCAATATCCACTCTTATTCTATGTAACTGATGAAGAAAAAAGCAACCAGCTTACAACCCTTAATTTCCGCATCTACCGCAAGTGTTACGGCTGCCTATAGACGTAAGTGCTCCTAAAGTCGAAAAGCATGACACAGGTACTGCACTTTAACAATAAACCATATATATGTCCCAAAGTCAATTTCGTTAGGGCGCAATAAAGACGTGTTGAGTCGCAAAGCAGTGAACCGAATAATATAGTTTCTGAATTACAATGTCTTCGACGAATGCTTCGAAAAAAAGATTACATGCGCAACTTCGTCAACCGGCCGATGTACAAAGAGGACAAAAGACTCCATCGTACCTTCTCAAGATTTTGCATAGCACTCCTGTGCGTGAAGAACGTCTTGGACGCCGTCAGCTGACGTCCGTCACCACTCGGACCAGAGGAAACCGTCAGGTGCCAAGTCATAGGGCTGGAAGAGACAGAAAACATTCGCAATTGTTTGCCCGATCTGGTGCAGTTGCTATAAATGCGCATGCGTCGGAGAGATTGAAAGATTGCTTTGAAGGCGAGTGTCAGAACATGCAGTGGTGAGGGGAAAGGAGGTTGGATCTTAAGTTGCCCGGTACTCATCCACTTCCTTACCACTGACAATGCTGAAATGTCTCTCAGAGAGAAACAACGGCTTCGAAAGCCGCAGTCTCCATAATCATGGCCTTGCGGACGCTTACAATCCTTGAGAGTAGACATTCACTGAACTATGCATCGGCCTGTTCGGTCACTTGCGAATCTCTCGCATCGCGATCCGCAAAACAGTCTCCGGAATCTCTACACACACCCATTA
>CACRXP010000053.1:1212799-1234659 GCA_902702965.1 Spirometra erinaceieuropaei | reverse complement strand
CGTCCCGCAGTTTTTGTAGTTCTGCTGCAGGGGTTTTAGGGCAGCAGATGCGGCGAAATCTAAATGCCAATTTGTGGACCGAATTGCAATTCATATTTAGGGGATCATACTTGTGAAAATCAATGTTGTGCCAATAGGTTTTTTTAAATACCTTATATTTTATAGGTCCATTCTCTTGTCAATGCAAAAGGACATCAAGGAACTCAATTTTGTTGTCTACTTCACATTCCACAGAAAAGATTATAGAGTGGTGCGCATTGTTCGTGTTAAGATTCGGCAGGCGAAGATATTGTCCACTTACCGATCGGCAGAGTATTGGTGCCAGTGTGATCAGATGAAGTATGATGGCAGGATAGCCTGAAAGTTTGGAAGCCATTATGATCAGTCGCAGAAAATGTGGCTTGCACATCTTAGCCAAATATCACGTAATATATTCATCTTAGCACTGGCCAGGGTAAGACTAGGTTCCGGTGCGTTCATTGCATTTAGATGTCAATCGTCAACTGCAGACCACATTTCGAGAAGTGTTGCATCCAGCAGGAATTGTCCTGCTTATTGAGGTTATTTTTTGCAGTTGTCACGACCTGTATACTCAGCACAGCGTGTGTGCATCTACCAGCAACGAGTCTGGTGTCAGAGAAATGCCATTGTTTTTGAGGCTGCGAAAGCCACGGTCTGCAGAATCATGGTCTCGCGGACGCTTACAATCCATAAAAGTAGACTGCCACTGAACTATGCCTCGGCCTGGTCGGTCGCTTGCCAACCTCTCGCATCACGATCCGTAAACCAGCGTCCGGAGTCTCTAGACACACCCGTCAATGCCTTCGCTCTTATGCCCACACTTCTCCAGATCATTGGATCATCGGATAATCAGTAAGGCGTTTGAGGATTTGGACATGATGGCGGGATTTATGTGCGTGCGCTGTTGGTCTGCGTGATGTAAGGTTTGACAGCTTCCGTGGATACCTTGACAGCAGCTATCTCGTTGGCTTTGATGAGTGTGGCGCGAAACGGCTGTCTAAGATAGACAAAGATGTTAAAGCTAATTCCAATCAGTCGCAATAAATCAGTTTCGTATGTCCCACCACAAAATCGAATAATGTATCCTTTGAAAAACTGGTCAGCATGCGACGTGGTTCAGGTGTGTTCATTGATTTTATAAGTTCGCAGTCGGTTGCGGATCACACGGCGATAAGCAATGCATCCAACACAAATTGCCTGTCAGTTGAAGTCATTTGTAGCAGTCTTTATGTTCAGGGCCTTGTGAGTGGTCAGGAGGCGTCATAGATCACCGATCTAGCCCGGGTGGCAAAATATGATTTTTGCGTTCTGTCATGCTTTGCATAGAACGCATCTGAGTGTTAAGAGGACTACCAGCGTTTCTTGCCGGAAGCCATTTGGAGAAATCGGCATACGTTGTCTAACGTGAACTTTAGGACTTGCAGCCGTAGAATTATAAAACGGAGAAGTTGATACCCACTGCTCCGTGCATCGGCCTTTTCGGTCACCTACGAATCTATTGAAAATCGAGATTCGACCGACGCCAGGTCCATATAGGACGCCCGACCCAGCATACGTTAGTTCAGACGGCGCTAACGTGATCCAGAGAGATATGGTTGCAGGATTTACAGAGACGTTGACAGCGTTTACGTCACTGGGAAATTCAAATCGAGAAAGACAGGTTTTTGCATATTCTTCAGCTGCTGCTGTCTGTCAGTTGGAAATTGCAGCAGTGTGGCTCAAGGACTTTCGCGCTGCACAGCATATTCTTTTCCAATGGGGTGTTTAGCGTCTGGTAATCCGCTGGTCGGATGTGCTTAAGTGGCCTCAAATCAGGTTTGCTACGGGACCGGTGGTAATAGGGTCCTTTTCTCGTAGGGTCGTGGGCTGCATAGACGACGAGGTCCAGTAGTTGTGTGCAAAATAGAAGCTGTTGGGAATGCGCGGTTGTACAATAAATAGTTGGGAAATTGTTGCGCCAACCCCTAACCCTAAACCATAACTATAACATCATAATATCAAAACATACCCCTAACCCTAACCTCTAAGCCTAACCCCTAACACTAAATCCTAACCATAAGCGCTAACCCTAAACCCAACTATATTGTGTCCATCACGTGGGGCTGCCAAAGCACATCTTACCAATCCGCGAACAATATGTTGTGAATGTGGACTTGAATACTCACGAAAATACTGTCAGTTATAGAATGCATCGCGTCTAACCTATTATGGGGATAGATTCACGTGTGTTTGCCGCACATATCATTTCCTCTCTCGTGCATCAGGCAACTTTCCACTACAGATATACAAGCATTCATTTCTCACCTGATATGCTCATTTTCTGGGGTATATCATTGCAATTTTATGAATTAAGTAATAACCTCCATTAAGTAGAGAGACATGGCGCATCTAAACCGAAAGTGATTTGTAGGATGTCTCAGCTTATTTGCTTCTCCCTCAAGTGACCCACGACAGCCTAGTCTGTCACGCAATTAACAGATCAATGAGCATGTGTTGAGAGCAAAAGAAGTCGACGTGCTTGCCTTGGCAGTTGAGGGGTAGGAAAAGTGTAAGATCAGTCTGGGCTGGCGAGTGCGTGCCATCGGGTTCTTTCTCCAGGATTGTCAGCCCACCGGCCTGACTTTTTGTCACTTACCCTCTCTCGGCATAAAGTTCACCTAAGAGTCGACCGACGCCAGGTCCATATTGACTGCTCGACCTGGCAGACGTCTGTTTAGTCAGTGCCAGCGTGATCAGCCTAGACACAATGGTAGGACAGACTGTGAGGTTCAAAGCGTTTAAATCACTTAGAAAGTCAAGTTGGTCAATACATGCTTTTAATAACTCTTTAACCGGGCAATGCGGTTACATAAAATCTGAAAAGACGAGAAGCCGATATAGTTCGCATGTGTGTCAGGGGCTATCGAAACCCATCGATTCCCCGCCACGCGCATGACGAGGTCGTCGGGTTATTACTATTGGGGCATGGGTATGACATAGGCTGTGAGTGATGTTTGTAAGTCTGGTACATTGAGCACACATCACTACCATAAGGCGGTTAGGTTGGTTTGTGTTAACCATTTGGGATGGGCATTGGCCACGGAAAACAGGGCGTCCGTGTTAACGTCTTCTGACAACACAACATTAGATTCACCAGTCGTATGGTCGCTGTCTCGGTTGCAGCTAAAACCCGTTGACATAGGACTTTGAAGAGAAAAAAATGAATAAGTAAACACGCATCGATGTAGCCTGTATCAGCAGTTGATTTTACGTACGTATTTACTTTCGCTTATTGCGTCCCACAGATTTCGGAGCTCCTCTACAGAGGTTTTATGAGGGCGGATGCAGCGCGCCCTAAATGCCAATCTCTTGACCGAATTGAATTTATTATTTTAGGAATCATATTAGTGAAAATAATTGTACTGCGCGAACATGTTATTTTTTCTAAATATCTCAGATTGGATAGGTTAAAATTTTGTCTACGTAAAAGGGCATTAGAGAACTCGATTTCGTTGTCTGCTTCAGACTCCATAGAAAAGACTAGAGAGCTAAGACATTGCCCACCTAACGATCGGCAGAGAGGTGGCGACAGACTGATCAGATAATACATGATGGCGGGATAGCCTAAAAGTTTCAAACCCATTATGATCGATCGCAGTAAAGAGGTTTGTACGTCATAACAAAATATCACTTAATTTTTTCATCAACACGCTGGCCGGCATGCGACTCGGTTCCGCTGTGTTTATTGATTTTAGTGGTTCGCAGTCGATTGCTGATTACGCGGTGATCATTAACTTATCCACCAGAAATTGGCCATATATTGAAGTCAGTTGTATCAGCCTTCATCTTCAGGGCGTCGTTGATCACCGATCTAGTTCGGGTGGCTAAATGTGATTTTGGTGTTCTGCCATGCTTTACAGAGAACGCATCTGAGTGAAAAGAGGACTAACAGAGTTTGTTGCCGGGAGCAATTTGAAGAATCCCATATATGTTGCATAACGAGGACTTTAGGACATGCGGGCGGAGAATTTTAGAACGAAGAAGTAGATACCCATTGCACTATGCATCGGCCATGTCGGTCCCTTGCGAATCTATTACGAATCCGGATTCAATCGACGCCAGGTCCATATAGAACGCCCTACCAAGCAAACGTTAGTTCAGACGGTGCCAGCTTGAATAGAAGAAATGCGCTGGCAGGAGTAAATGAGAAGTTCAGAACGTTTAGGTCATTTAGAATGACAAGTCGGCAAAGACAGGTTTTTTGGAAATTATTCAGCGGGCCCATGCAGTCACATAAAAGTTGGGATCATGAGAAGTCGGCAGGGTTCTCAAGTGACTCAGGGGTTATTAACACCCATCGATTCCACGCCACCCGCATGACAATGTCGTCGTATTATGGTTAATGTGGCTAAGAGAAAGTGAGGTAGGGTGCTAGAGATGTACGCAGAGTGGTCATTGCTGCCGTCGGGACAACGTGGGAGCCGCCGCCGTTGGCCACACAAGGTAGAAGGCCTGCCATCGTCTTCTGAGAAAGTGGCACTGGTTCGCACGTGTCTCGGGGTTATTGACACTTAATTTATTCATCGACACGCTGGCCAGCATGCGAATTGATTCCGGTATGCTAATTGATTTATAGTTTCTTAGTCGATTGATGATCACGCGGCGATAATTAACTCATCCAGTAGAAATTGCCTGTAGATTAAAGTCATTTGTAGCTTCTTCTGAGAAAGTGGCACTGGTTTTTTTAGTCGAATGGCCACTGCCTCTTCTGTAGTAAGACAGATGCCTTTGGCGAAGTTTAGCGGTTCGAATCAGACAACCTGTAAAGCCTCTTTTCTGCCGTTGCTGTGGTAGGCTTCGCATTGAGTTCCCGTCTATGAATTCCTCCGGAATACCTTACATCGGATGGGCGCATCTTCTGCTATTTGCAGTAGGGCATCAAGGAAGGCGATTTTGTTGTCTATATCACAGGCTGCAGAAAACCGTAACGAGCGATGTTCACTGTCGGCGATAAAAATTGTCAGGCAAAAGGTATCGTCCACATTCCGACTCTAGAAGTCGTGATCAGGAATGTTTTCTTGTAACCTCGTCCTCTCGGATTTGAACATGAAGACATTTGTAAGGGACGGAAAAAGCAGTGAGCCCATCGTCACGCCGTCCGTTGGTCTGTACAATTGGCCATTGCAGCGAAGCTGAACATCCTGATTGAAAAGTGTCAGTAGTTATTTTAACGATATTGCCGACCTGCCTATTGGGCAAATCAGATCGAGGATAACGTCACAGAGGTTGATTATTTTTTCTGACAGGGGTTTATTAGTAAAACGTGATGCTAGGTCAAATGATAGGATCATCCGTCCGTCAGCATTAATAATCTTGAGAGACCTAAGGTAATCCTTTAAAATGTAAGGCTATAAACGTCCATGCAGCTGTTTTATTTTTTCCATCAGTCATAGTGCGATGGTGTTATGAGGCGAATTCCTCGTATTATCATTATTAAATCAAACTGATTTTGTGAAAAATGCTGATCAGGCGATTTTTTTATTGCAGCTTATGGACTTCGGGAGCTCACCGATAGTTTCTATGACACTCACTCGTTTCTCACTCACTCTCTCTTAAACCCAACCAGCAACCCCACACCGGCGCATGATATAGGCAGAATGGTATTATTGTCAAAGACAAGCGAGCCTCAAAGGGTTATTTCTGGCTTAGTAACCGTCGTCAGACATTCATACCCAACCCCGAAGTGTGGAACACCTGAGGCCCAATCCCGCGACTAGTCGCCCCTGTCTTTGTCGGTAATACCTTTCTGTCTATATCATGTGCCGCTGTGCGGCTTCTGATTATGCTAGAGAGATGGTCAGTAAGGCACAATGGGACGACTGAGTTCAGTAGAAATAATCGGTGAACACATCCTATACCATTATATAATCCTGATCGCAACCGACAGGACATTGAGCCCGCGGCTCAGTGGTTAGAGGCGTTAGACTTCCAACTAACAAGTCTTGAGTTTGAACGCCATGTGTTCCACAATTTAGGGTTGGGCAGAGCTGGCTGGCTACGGCTAATAAGCCAGAAATGGTCATTCCAGTCTCGCTTGTCTTCGTCAGTTTTACGATTCTGCCTATAATGTTTTATGATTTTTATTTTGTATAAAAATTTTGCAGGTTTAAAACATGCTGTCAGTTATTTTCTAACGCGCTACCATCTGAATCATACGTTCATAAACTGTCGGCTACGATGAAGAGAAGTTTCACCTAGGCAACAGTTCACTTCCAGGTCTGATGGATAATTTGGTCACAGTTACTTCTTGGTCCTAAAATATGCCCGCATTTGTTCACGCACGGCGTCTTCGTTAATGTTAACTGTAGATGTCTGGATGGCTGATTGCCGAGAATTTCATGCAATACGTACACATTATGGTAATTTAATGTACGGTGGATGTCTTATTTTGCGAAATGCTAACCGGATGAATTTTTCCATTTATTCCCAGTGCCATTTAACAACGCAAATATATTTTGTAGAAGACGTGCGTGAAAGTTGTTGCTTGTGCTAGTTTGGTGAAAGCTTGCCTCTTCTTACATGTTGTGCTTGTAGAAGACCATTTATCGGTTATAGAACCGTTTTTGTATTCTAAGTAATTCGAACACAACTGGCTGTTACACTTGCAATCATAGTTTCAAAGCCACAATTTGCATGCTTTACCTGCAAAAAAGCCATACATTTCAATGTTTTATTAAGAATGGATGATGAATGGAATGATCGTTGCCCAGTCTATAAGAACTGCTAATAAGCGCGCTGACTCGACGCTGTTTAAATGGACATTTGACGGTTTTCAAAATCTCATAATTAGAAATATTATAAAGGCCTACTTTTCTAGTAGACGAATACAAGAAAAAATACTCTTGGGCGTGCTTTCTCCAAAACACGTTAACATTTATATGGGCATCTAAAGTTTATAGAACTAATTCATGCGTCGTAAGTATTTGTTTTCCCAGTGTAGCTTATGTCTATTTTTAAACAAGACTCCCTGGGCTAGAATGAATTAGCTTTACATTTAACTGCTCGATAACAGCTCTTACAACCCAACTTGAGCGGCACTTTTGAGTCGAAAACGCATCTCAGAAATTTGATCAACGGCCCCCGAGGAAGCAGGCCATTAGAAGGATAAAATCATAAGTAAAGTCTGCTTAAGAACTCTAACTGTGAATTTGTAATCAAAAGCGACAGAACCCTTCGCATACATGTCGCTTAAACAAAATACCTTGCGGTTACTGGACGAATTTCAGAAAATGGTTATTGGTTAAACAATTTAGTGCATGCAAATCCATTTGCACGCACGAATAATTTGATGCACTTAATAAACCACTCACAAGCAGCCATGTGCAGCTATAAAAGTTGGAATTTACAAAAAAGAAAAACAGTCTTTTCCACTTCAAGCACTCATCAGATGTTGCTCTTCAGAGTAATATGTCTTTCCCTGTTCATCTGCTTCTGCCAAGGTCGACCGTCCTGCAGTAAGTGGAGTGGTTTTTTGGGTATTTTCCAGCTTGAACCTTCTCAAAAAAGTCTTGGGTGTCTTGGATTGTGTGCTCGTCAATTGAATAGATCAAACTTATCGGTATACTTATTGGCATAAAACGGTCATGCTCATTCGTGCCGCAAAGCAGTAATTGACACCTGCCTTGCTCAGCACTGCCTGTCTCTACGAGGAACAATAGCAAAACTAAAAGCTAGACAAACAATTGTTTTCCTAATCTGATCTCCTGCCTGACCGCTTACTTAATTTGTAATCTGATTCTGCCTATTTTGTGGCGAACATTCTTCCGACTAAACGTGGAAAATTGATTACATGATAAAATGAAACGACATTCTAAATTCTCTCTATGTATGCCGTATTAACTTCTGCCGATTTCTGGCATCTGTCGTAACGTTGGTATCAAAAGAGGTGTTCGCATACTTTTGGATATATTTAGGACTCAAAAGACATTGATAATAATCAAGTTGGAGGAATAAGTTTACGCTTTTTATATAAGAAGCGGAATATCAGAAAAATGTTGACCCTCAATTTGCCTCAGTATTAATAAGTTGTTCAAACAAGTTCGAGGGGTCATTTAAAAATACGGCGTAGATGTGACCTCCTATAATATTGGCCGAAATGCGTATGCGATTTCAAAGGACTGCTTATATAGGATTGTCATCTCAATTATCCAGTTACATAATACCAGTATATTATATTCACGTCACGATGCCAGTTTTCAAACCAGCTCCTTGTCGACCGCCTGGGAAAAGTAAAATCCTTGATAAATGATCATATATACAATGTAAAAGTTATCCCATGGACATTCGATTTTCTCTTTTTACAAAAAAACTCGCACAGAACGGTTCTTTAAAACATTTTTGGCAGCCGGTTACATCTTCTTTCACTTTTGCTTTTGGAGAAAGATCATTTTCTCTTCTGAATAATTTATCAATAACGAGATTTTTTCACGCTATGAAACAACAATATACTTCTTTTTGACAAGGACACGCATTAAGTATATAGCACAGTCCACGTCTATTATAAAACGTTACGAGTCTTTATACCTTTTTTATAATAGCATATATAACTGTTTAATTGTATTTGCAAGAAAAGTCCGCAGCTTGTTGTTTGGAAACCCTGAATGCAATTGTAGCAATAGGTCTGATTAAAACCGGTTAGTGAATGGAGAAGGTTTTTCAAACGAAAGATGCTTTTTCTTCAAGTGCAAAATTTAAAAGATGACGTAATCTGTTACTTAGTAAGTAGAAGAAAATTATTTTTGTTCTTATTTCCCATGAGGCATTTTTTAATCTATAAGGGTATCTAAGATCACTAAGATTAATATATGCTATTTAAGTTTCCATTTCTTCGGAATATGTTTCATACAAAGAGTCTATGTGATTTTCATTTGGCAGTCACTACAATAGGTGAATATACAAGCTATAAACGTTGGAATTTACGAAATGAAAATCAGTCGTTTTCACGTTAAGCACCCGTTGGATGTTGCTCTGCAGAGTAATATGTCTTTTACTGCTCATCTGTTACCGTCGAGTCCGACCGTCCTGCAGTTAGTGGAGTGGTTTTTATTGGATGTTTTCCGCCTTAACCTTCTCTCCAAAATCCCGGGTGTCTTAAATTGTGTGCTGGGCAATTTAAGCGATCGAACTTATCGTTATACACATTGGTAGGCTTAGTACCTAAAACGGCCATGCTCATCCATGCCGCAAAACAGTAATTGACGCCTGCCTTGCTCATCACTGCATACATCTACAGAAAATAATAGCATGATGATAAACTTGGCGAAAAACTTATTTTCACACCCGATCGCCTACCTGACCGTTTAATTAAGTTGGTATCTGATTCTACGCAATTTTCTTTGCAAAAATTCTTCCGAATTACCTCGGAAAACCGACATCATAATAAAATGAAACTGCATTCTAGATTTCCAGTATTCGTGCTATATTAACTACTTCCGATTTCTGGCATCTGTCGTAGCGTTGTTGTGAAAAGTACTAGTTGCATATACTTGGATATTTTGAGGACTCCAAGGTAGTTAATACTTGCTATGCTAGAGATAAAAGGTTGACACTTTGTGTTTTAGAAGCGGAGTACCAGTAAATACTTGACACTTAATGTGACTCAGTATTATTACCTTGTTCAAGCAAATTTGTCGGGTCATTTAAAAATACGTTCAAGATGCTATCTCATATAATATCGGCCGAAATGCTTTTGCAATCACAACAAACTGGACGTATAGGATATTTCGTCCACATCACGATGCCAGCTTTCAAAGCAGCAGCTTATGGACTACCTGACAAAATTTCAGTCTTCAATAAAGGCTTATATACCCAGTGTGAAAGTTGTCCGTTGGACTTTCGACTTTCCCTTTTTACAAAAAACGTGCACACAATAGCTCTTTAAAACTCTTTTGTTAGCCCGTTACGTCTTCTTTCAGTTTTGCTTTTAAAGGAATATCATTTCAGTTTTGAAGAATTTTTTGCTTATGCGTTTTTTTCAGACCGAAAAACAGCAATATACCGCTCTCTTTGACAATTACACTCATTAAGTGAATAGCACAATCCACGTCTATTACAAAGCGTTACGAGTCTATATGTATTTCTCATAATAGCATAAATAAATGTTTAATTTTATTTGCAAGGAAAGAATGCAGCTTGTTGTTTGTAAACCCTGAATGCAAGTGTAGCGATAGGTCTGATTAAAACCGGTTAGGGTATGGAGAAGGTTTTTTAAAACAAAAGATACTTTTTCTTTAAGTTCAAAATATAAAGAGGACGTAATTTTTTACTTAGTAAGTAGAAGAAAATTATGTTTGTTCATAGTTTCTTTGAGGCATTTTTAATCTGTCAGGGTATGTAAGATCATTAGGAGAATCACATGATATTTAAGAAGCCATTTATGCGGAATACTTTTCACACAAAGAGTCGATGTGATTCTCATTCGATTGTCGATATCTTCACTTAACAGAAATACACATTTCTCTTTACATGCATCTCTGCTTGAAAATGAAATTGACATAAATGTAATTCTTTGTATTTTTGCAGGTAACTTGGACTCATTTCCATGTGGCTTCAACCAACGCGTATATCGTGCAGATGCTGCAGTCACGACACTTCGGTTTGCGTCCACAGTGCAATATCAGGTATGCTTGGTACAAGCACCCTTCTTGGCGCTATTTTTACAACTCAACGTTAAAATGCCCTTATATCTTTGAACAGTTTCTAAGACTGGACCATGAGCTATACGCTGTCTACCAAAACAATTGCACACGTCTGGATGGCAACAAAACTATTCACTGCACTGTGGAACAATGTGAGTAACCTGTATCCTCCAGTATGCTTAGGAGCAAGTTACCTGTTTATCAGCCATGAACCTGCCAATAAGTAGGAACTTCTATGCAGGACAACGTTTTAAGCCTAAACCTAGGTGAACAAAATGAAGTTTTGAATATTACCAGCAAAGTAAGCTTGCTTAAATGCTGCGTAACCCGATTTGATAAGCCATTAGTTTTTGCTGCGACTGTGATATTTTCCTTCCAGGGAGTGAAATGAACACTGTAATCTTCGAGATTGAGGATATTTCACGCTATCGGGAAATAAGCCTACATTCGAGGTATCAGCAGGATTTCGATCGGGTATCATTTCACGACCTCTCGCCACAAGAGCAATATGACGGTAAGAACGTATGTTTGTCAGCGTGCAAGTACGGTCTTACCTCCTGTTGAAAATAAATTCAATCAAGTGTCTGGTCATGAAGCCAAGAAATGCCGCATTTTGCTTTCATGATTTAGTAGACTTAAAAATAATCCAAGTTAATATTTTGCGTTTTTGAGATGATTTATCATTTGGCTGTTATCCATTGTCAGCGGCCGTTTGAGTTAAACTGATAGACATTTTGCCTGATTTGGCGGTTTTGCCGTGACAAAAGAAGTCACCCGTTTCAAACAAAAGCGCCTAAATGCTGGACCTCAAAAGACTGCCTTTTGTGTCAAAGGTACTAATATTTTGTGGTCAAGTATAAGGGTCTCGGAATAACCTCACGAGTGACATTAAACTGCTGACATGATGTAATTAGTAGTCACCTAGATTTTGTGCCGTCTGGGCAGAGTGAAACGCACGTACTTCGCTTCACAATCAGGACAGGCCGGCAAACGCCAGTCTCCGGGTTAGTCTCCTTCTACTATGGAAATTCTAAGCTAACACTGCAATGGCATAAAATGTGACGGATAAGGTCTTTGACCTTCCATCATGGTAGGCCAGTCGACGGTAGCTGTTGAGAGCTCGTAATCATAGATTTCCAACATAGTAATCTAAAACACAACCTTTCTCCCACTTTGGTTCTATGGTTACGCGGGCGCCCTCGTACTGGCTTTCCAGTTAGCGCAATAAATGAAAAGGCTATGGGAGCAAATATCAAAGAGAAAGCATGATATTATAAAAGGGATGTTTTGAATTTAGACATTTTCTTGTATGATGAGACTATGATGTTCGACGTCTGCCCATCCACTGATGAGGTCGAACTTACTTGGCCACTGAGCGATTCGGCAGCAACTGCGACTCTGGTGAGTTCAAATTTCCCTTGTTCCAAATGCGTACCCCATCGGCCGTAAATTCTAAATTCGTATACGCACTCCATAAAAAGACTGGTGGTTTTGGAGACGAACTCGGTGACATCTTTTTAACACGGCTTCCATAGCATTCCTATGGACGTGAGAACCAAGCTGTCCCAATTTTAGCCTAACAAAACTAGTGTAGATACCAGGTTGTGTGTGGCACGCGTAGACGGGCTGCCTAGCCCTGTCAGCCAATGCGCGCCGGTCACCATGACGCTGCCCTGTCATCGAAGTCTAGGAGGGGAGTATGTGACGGAGGCTGCGCCAATCTTCCTCGTGTCTGTTTCCGGTTAATCATTAATTTGCCTTGATGCTATCGACTAACTTTGGCTTTATGTCTTTTGAATTTGGTGGCGTAATGTGTGGGAAATGCGTCGGTTTCTGAGAGCATCCTGTACAGTATCGTGAAGGAAATGTTCAGCTTACCGACTGCAGAAGAAACGCTCCTTGATTAACCCCGCCAGTATGACTTTACTTGCAAACATGTTAAAATAAAAAAAGTAGGCTTGCCTTGTCATAATATTATAGGCGATCAAATTTGCGCTTGGTGAGTACCAAGAGTAAGTGTTATAATCGTTTAAGAACGATTGTAAATTTTATTATTATCCGTGGTTAGCATTATTTTTGGGGTGGACGCGTGAATAACTACCGTTTATACTAAAGGTGTCTATGCGCTAACTGTAATCCTAAGAGCAACACTCTGAAATGTATCGAAGGGTCCACTGTAGTACGCAGGGGATGCCTATTTCCGTTTCCTACCTATTTTGTGGTTATTTATATATTTTCTATGATGCTCTCAACCAACTCTGGCTTAGTGCCTAGTGAATGGGCTGACGCAATGAATGGCGGATGAGTCAGATTTTAAGAGAATCATGTGGAGTAGCGTTTTGACTCTTGTCCTGCCCGAAGAAAATATTCGGCTTAGTGATCGCCCAATTGAAAAGAAAACTTTCTTTGTTTATTCAAGCCAGTGTAACTTTACTTTCAAACACAGCGTTGTGTGTAAGTAAACTTGTCTTGTCAAATTATCCTTGGAGGTAGCGTATATGTTTAATAATTGCTAAGATTAAACGTTGAAATCGTTTGTTAAATTTCGTAGATTTAAGCATTACTAGACCTAAGTGGTAGTAAGCGCAGGCCGTATTACAGGCTTTCGTATGCTAATTAGAAATATTGTCCTAACCCTCATAATCCGATTCTAATCCTCTTAAATATAACGCAAAACCTCCTGTAGTACGGAGTAGATGGCTATTTTCGTTTCCTATCTAGGAGAGCAGTGACCTATAATACTCAGGTAAATATTTGCCACAGAATTTCACGAAAAGTGGACCATATCCATTGCGCTTGTAGATCAGTATAAATAAATCCTCGTTACGCACTAGTGAAGGGTTATGCCATAGTGCCTAATATAAAAAAAATGTTTTTTGGGACATAAAAACAGATAATCAGCAGTTTCAGTCTATAGAACAAACGCGTTAGACAACGTTGTTTGACAAGTAAAACTCCCTAGCCCTCAAATATAAAACTTATAGAACACGATTTGTTCAGAGAGACGCAATTATCTAAAGTGCGTTGTACCAATCGATTTGGCAAGGCACGCACAAATGAACTCCGGATATGGTAATGGTACCCCCGATATTCTCTCCCTATTCACGTCAATACCAATCTATCTGGCAAGGCAATGCACCAACGAACTCCTCCAATCTCACGACATCGATGTTTCTGCATCGGCTTTGCTTGAACTCTTGGACTTATGTCCGGAAACAAGCTTTTCGTTCGCACGTGAACATAATCGGCAGTTCAAACAAACTCCTATAAGGTCACCTATTTTTGCCTTTCTGGTTGAGGTCACACGGCAAAAATTAGAAGGCATCGCCAATACAAGCAACGAGGTGAGTCACAGGGACTGGTCGATAAGAAGAAGAAGAAGTGGTCGATAAAACAAGGACTTTATTCGGTCGGATGTTGTTATGTAGTCCAATCTGAAGTAAACAAACCCCAGTCACTTCCAATGCAGACAGGTGGTGATATGGGTTTTTACACGTGGGACCGTAGAACACACAGGCGACGAGGCCAAGCAGTTGTCTGTAAAATAAAAGCTATTGAGAATGTGCGGTTGTGGTCTAAGTGGTCGAGAAATAGTTACGCTAAACCCTGACCCTTAACTATAACCCCTAATCCTAAACCCCAGACCCTAAAACTTATTCACAGCCACAACAATATTTCGTCCATCGGGTGGGGCTAGTAAAGTTCATCTTACCCTTTATTTGCCTGACATTTCGGATTCTCACTTGAACCCATCATCAGAGACAGTGGACGAAACGAGTGACTCGTGCACAGGAAGTTGCAGTACTTATAGGATGCATTCGCTATGGTATCACATATCTGTGCTAGTTAACCGGGTCCAACTCCATCAGGGATGGCTGCCCGCTGGTGCGCTAATTACTTGATGGTCGGCATGCAAGTTGTTAATTACCGAAATGTCATCAACTGTGTTGGATGCTAGCGTGATGATTGCTCGGCCATCTGACTCACAGACTTGAGCGCTCCATGAATAGTCAATTACCTTGGCCAGCCTATGCCTCAGCACGGAATATGGAGTGGAGATGTCGTCACACTTGTTGATAGACTGCGGTCCCGTGAACCATGACTGCAGCAACTCGCAGCTCACGCGATTATCCCCACTCGCGAGAAAATCGCCCCCATCGAACTTGAATGTGTGGCCGGGTCTCGTTGAATGGGCCACGACTTGAGAGTTGGCGTCATTTCTCCGCACCGCTGCCGCGTGTTAGGCAATTCGCGTTCGGAGCAGTCTTCTGGTTTCTCCGACGTAGGTGCTATGTCCGCAATTGCACCAAATCCAGTAAACGACTCCAAATGTTTTTTTGCCGTGGCAGTGGGTCTTTTGGCCTCATTACCTGACGCCTTACGGTGGACTCGGTTCTGTGTGCAACTCCAACCCCAATTGGTGTGAGAAGGCGACTAAGGGCCTCAGAGGCGTTTTTGATGTATGAGATTGCTCAAAAGAACTCGTAGTCGGTAAGGTTTTGTCACTCGTCCCGTTTGCGCATTCGCCGGTCGACAAAACTGCGCAGGCAACCATTTTATCTAAAAAATCCGTCGAAGATATTGGGATTCGGCAACCTTGATATCAGGTTCACTTCAGTGCGTCTTAACACGCCGATATAGCATTCGTAGGCAACTGCGTTTGTGGCTAAATGGGAGATTTTGTGGAAGTTTAATAGGTGCGTCGTGTTCGTCGCTTTCCTAAACACTGCGGTCTTTAGACCATCACACCCACTGCGACAGACGAGGATATAAAGCAAGGCCTGCTGGTTATTTTTTTTCTCCTCCATCGTATATTGTATGTCCGTGAAGACGCTGTTGAGACGTTTTTTCGACGTTAGCACCGGATTCAGTTCGATGACGACAAGGGTATCGTCCACAAAACAAGCCCAGAATTTTGGTCTGTGATTTCGAAGACCCGCGACTTTAACCGATGTAGGATGTGTCGGTAATGAATCCCGAAATCGGCAAACCATTGGTGTTCCCTTAACCTTCACCTACGAGCAGCAATTCACAACTTGCATACGGGCCATCAAGCAATTAGCGCACCAGCGGGCAACAATTCTTGAAAAAATGGATCGCAGTTAACTGGCATAGGTATGTGGAAGCATAGCGACTGCATCCTATAAGTACTGCAACTTCTTGTGCACGAATCACCCTTTTCTGCCTTCGTCTTGATGATGAGTTTAAGTGAGAATGCTAAAGGCCAGGCAAATACGGCCAGTGTTCGAGTGATGTTCATACGTGTGTTTTAGACATTTCGATTTAAAAACCCCCAGATGGGCAGGTCTGCACATAACAATCTCCAATCTTACGAAAGCGTCTAAACCATAGAATATTTTGAGATCACTTAACCTTTTATTCAAGTGCAGGCCTGGGTCTTTGCACATAGCAGCAGGTTAGTTATAAATCGATGAAACCGTTACTTATGGGTTCTTCGAACAAATGCTTTGTAACCTGTGACTGGAGATTTGTTCGCTTTGGAACTTATTAGGCTCTCATGTGGAAGTCATTTAGATCCTCCATAATGATTTCAACCCATATCTTGTGAGTTTTTCAGTGGACTCCACTGCACATAACATCTGAAATGTAGCATTTCATCAAAATAAATTAATGTGCTCCGACAACGTCAAATGTCAAAGACTTTTAGTTTACAGTTTTATTCAAAAAGCTCACTGATCTATTTTTACCGGCACTCTGAATTTTCAAACTTGCCTTTCAATTATTAGGTTGAATGCTGGCATAACCAACTAAAAGTTTGTTCCACTTCTCAAACCTCTCCGGACGAACGACCCTGTGGCAAGTTTTATTATTTTTACTTTTTTTAATGACAGGTTTCTGTCTCCTAAACTATGTTAGGGGTCAACGGATGAAGGACCATCCCGGCATTACTCTCTGCATTTTGAGACGAGTACTGCTATAAGAAATCTAAAACGCGGATTTATTTGACACTTCTGCAGATGTCACAATATTCGATGACTACACCGAGGTAAAGCTGGTTGCCAAGCGAGCTGTTAGCAGGATGGATAACTACTACTGCACAATCGATGGAGGACAGGCATCTTCAAAAGCCGTTTATTGGCAGGGTTGGTTGGACGCTTTTATAAAATTTGTATAAATGTCTTAACTGGACTTTGATCTCTGGTGGGGTAATTGGCATCTGATAAGAAACCTGAAACCGGCCAGTTTGAAAATGGACGAAAATAAATGCCAAAAGGGAGCTTAATAAAAAAGCAGTAGATATGCGAACTCATAATAAGGTTGGGCGAAATACTGAAATGCGCTTTTTACTCGAAAAGATTATTCAAGTGGGTTGTTTTACTAATCGCCATGCCGCATAATCCTATTAATCATTCGGTTACGTCAGAATGCCTGATTTCGTGTGAATGTCTTTTAGGCCGTCTGCAAAAATACATTCCGTAAAAAATACGACTTACTTGGCTTGGTTTTTTTCATTGATTTTCGATGTCTTTATATAGTCAAATATATCTCATAGAAAACGTGCATAAACATATTTATTTGTGAGCGCATTTTGTAAAACATTGCATTTTATTTACGTTTATGCCTGAAGCAAGAGCATTACTTGGTTTTAAATATCTTTATTAATTCATCAATAATTTTGAAACTAACATGTCATTACACTTGCATTCAGGGTTTCCAAACTACAAGCTTTACATTTTGCATGTTAAGAAAGTCATGATTTCTTTATATTATTCAGAGGAGTTCATTTAGGGATTCATAAAATTTTTATGTGAATTTAAGCACATTGTAAACTTACCAAGCAATGTTAGCAAATCTTGGGTGCAGGATGTTTTATGCGCGGACATTTCATGGTCTTAAAAACCGCTTAATAAGAAACTTTTTGCGAGATCGAAATGTACCCTCCCTTCAGTATGAAGCTCAAAGGAAATTTAATTAACTACCAAATAAGCAAAAAATAAATATTTTTACGCATTTTCTATGAAAAATGTTTGAATTTATGGGGGCCTAGAAGGTCAGTGCGATATCGCATCCTATTTAATTGGTCATTTTTAACGAGTGTAATTTTTATCAGCGTCCCAAAAGCCGTCCGTTCACAAGTCACAATTCCAAAGAAAACGAAATAATTCAAGATTATTTTGCACGGTTGGTAAAATTACAATCATACTAAAATACTCGTTTTGGACCAAAAACGCGTTTTGAAAATTCGATTAACACTTCATGAGTTAGTCTCTCTACTGTTATGGATGCCCAAAGCGTCTGACTGCTGGCCCTTATAAATGTATGAACAAGTCCCTTGAGAGGAACTTTACAATGGTTTGTTTGCAGTTGATTTAGGATAAAAAAATATAGCGAACAGCCATTGGCTACTGACTTACGTAACAACGATCACTGATTATTAGCTGATACCGATTTCCCAGACTGCTCTGTTCTGTCGGCGAAAAATAACGATGTCTAAAGATTGTAAGACAATTTTTAACAGATTTCACCTACATAACGGTTGAATAGATTTATTTTTAAATATTTTTCTTTAACAATAAAGGGCCGCTGCACTATAAACCGATGGACAAACGTGAACATTTCGACGGCAGTGAATTTATCGTTGCATCATTCGACGACGAACACCAGAGGGACCTGATAGGTACATTGACGGCCTACGAGGTTCCATCTCAACTTTTTGTTTTTCAATTTCTGTAGAATTTGGTGATCATGTGTGCGCAATCTGCATCTTCGAAGGTTTTACTATTTGACAAAAGTCTGACTAGTGACAGTGCATGGTGAAAATGCGAGATGGCAAATACATGCAGCAGCGCACGATCAACAGTCTACTGACAGCTAATTGTGGTCCTTCACACAACCGTTGCTGTGAAGTCTTACGTCGAAGCCGAGAGTGAGCTTTAATGTTAGCGACAATGTTCACCGTGTGTCTCATAGCAGGTTAGGTCCGGGGATGGTGGCTTCCGCGTGAATGCTAATATTGATAGAAGACTTACACTGCATCTGCCACACTCTCCCACCTGAGTCTGGTGGAAAGACCGACTTGAGAAACCCGGAGGCGGGGTCGGACGCAGTGGCTTGTCAACCCAAACAACCCGTCTACGCACGCGCCGGGTTTGGGCGCATGATAGGACAGGCAACTGAGGGGCGAATCAGATCCCATTTGCGCGGGAAAGCGCATCAGGATGGAGTTACTGCAGCTTTGCTCAACTACCTGATCAGTTGTCAGCCTTCAAAGCCACGACTCTAGAGCAGCGCGATGGCCTAGATGCACTACAGATTGTTTCTAGTAAAGAAGGCGTGCCGAGTGTCTTGAAGACGGAGTTCCTAGAGTCGAACACACTCTCTCTTCCCCCCTCTCAGGCACCAGTATGCTGTCCGAACCGATCAGTTATCTGATGTGTAGTTTGGACGCAAGTAGTTGACAGAGTCAACACAGCCCGTCGACGCGTTCAGCATACCACATAGATACGCGCGCAACACACCAGATGTTCAATCAAGGGGTTGGGCTGGCCGAATCTCAGGTGAATTTGTAACCATGGAGGACACATGGAGAGGACATCAAGAACACGTCGTATAGTTACGGAAAAGATGCCTGTGGTGGATGCTGTGTGGTGAGATCGAGTAGACGCGTGCGGCGAATGAATGTGCACGGCAATGAGAGCAGGTGAGACGCGGGTTCGGATACTGGTTCACCGGTCTCTGTGCGACGGACACAAGTGACCGACCAAGCCTATGCGTCATTGGGGATGCGACCGCATCTAGGGCAGGTTCTTGGCGAGTCCGCACTGCTGCAGGTGCGGGCAGTGGTAGAGTGATGGTAGTGGCGAATGTGTTTTTAGTGTTGGTGGTGCTGGTGCTGGTGCATGTCACTAAGAAGTCCATGCAAAAGCAGACATCCTGGCAAGTCCAAAATGACATAGGATTATGCCGCAAGTTAATCAATATTACAATCCCACCTAAGTAATCCTTCCTAATCATAATCGAATATTAGAATTTCGGTCAACAATTCATGAGATCGGTCACGCACTGTACTTGTTGCCCTAAATACTTAGATAGGCATCTCCCGTAAAGTAGATTAAGTTTATTTTGAAGAGCTTTCCTGATTGATATAACGCAACTTTTAAAACGCACCTAGAAACCGTTCGTGACGGGGATGCCGAAATGCAGTATTTGAAGCGCGATGGGGATTCCTTAAAGAAACTCGAGGATCCACATATGAACAATATTAATGGTAAGCTATGTCAATGACAGGAGGAGGAATGCGTTATTTATGATGCCGATATTTCGGCCCGTAGATACTCTAGGCTTCGGTAATACGAGATACAATATACGTACTCACATGCAATTAACTTAGTAAAGAGCTCAACATGACTAAAGACATAGCTCTTTTCATAGGCTGACAATTCAGAACCGAGACGTTTGAGTAAAGTAGGTGGGCTAACTCATGAAATGTCAACTGAAATTTCAAATGCGTTTTCGTTTAGAAAAAAATTAATTAGTCAGCTTGCAGCATAATTCTTTAATAATTCAGTTACTTTAGGATGCCGGCTTTCGAACTAACGTCCTTCCGGCTGCATGCTAAAACCATACTCTGAAAAAAATGACTACTTATATAGCATGAATTTGCCTTATTGATTGTCGATGTCCCTAAAATTACAATTATATTTCATGAAAAGCATGCATGAAAATATTTATTCTTTCGCTCCTTCGGTAGATAATTACGTCTTCTCCCCATCTTATACACGAAAGACGGGTATAGGTCGGTTTTCTATAGCTTTCCTTATTTCCGAATAATGTTAAACCCGCTCTACCGTTAAAAATGCATTCAGTTTTTTCAAAATACAGACCGTATATTCTTTGCGTACGGAAAATCACACATATCTCCACGGAAGTACAATAAGGCCGTATAGTGTTCATTAAATTTAGTAGTGGATTTGATCCATATTGTTATTTTCACAAGCCACGATGATAAATTCAAAGTCATGGCGTTTCATAATGGGTCATTTCACGGCATTTAAAAGTCCTTCAAATGGAAACTTTTTTATAACCTAATTATCTCACTATTTCCAGTATAGAATAAAAAGAAGACGCAATTTTCTGCCGAATGAGCAAAAGACTGGATATTTGTATGCATGATTTCTATGAAATATAA
The DNA here is from genome assembly GCA_902702965.1 of Spirometra erinaceieuropaei. Taxonomy (NCBI): domain Eukaryota; kingdom Metazoa; phylum Platyhelminthes; class Cestoda; order Diphyllobothriidea; family Diphyllobothriidae; genus Spirometra; species Spirometra erinaceieuropaei. The sequence goes on along the minus strand of CACRXP010000053.1, from coordinate 1,213,812 downwards.
TTGGGCGTTTAGGGACATCGATAATAAATGAGAAAAATTCATGCTGCAGAGTGTAGTCTTTGCATGCAGCCAGGAAGAATTTCATTCGAAAGTCGGCATCCTGAGGTAATTGAAAAGTTATAAAAGTTTGTTGCAGGCTGACTAGTTTAACAACGTTACTTTATTAATATTTTAGAAACGAAAACGCATTTCGGAATTGCGGTTGACATTTCATGAGTTAGCTCACCTACTGCATACCTGCATTTACACATGACCGCCGAAGCTTATCTCTTCTCCTTCGATGACTTAACCATATGCGCTTGCGTCTAGAATGTCCCGACTGACCGTTTTCTGATTCAGTCAATGGAAACCTATTGCACTCCTATTCAATCCTTAAGATCACATATTTTTTGGGGCAAACAACCCTTCTACTGCATTCCTTCCATGCAAGGCAAATTTCATGTGTCCACGCTTTAAAGTGGATCTCATGAATTTAAGCAATGGGCACGGCGCGTGCTGTGCGATAAAAATTCCGATGCGATGCTGCATAAAAAGGCATTTTAAACGGTTAAAAACTCTTATAATTAGAAACCTTTTCAGTTGGGGGTTAAGGAAAAGCCGTGAAGTACTGCCTTCAATATTTTTCGACCTACGCGTTGTTTTGTAGAGATTTTGGCCGACACTCTGTCGGCAGGTTGGCATTTGCTGACTGGTACCGCCACGAATAGTCAACGTTGCTAATATGTCTATAATAATCTATTTTACGCACTTCCCGCACGCATTTATTTAGCTAGAGTGAACATCATGTTTTTATAAGAACGTTCGGAACGGGGAGAAATATTGTTAGATGTGAGTCATTCGTCTTCCAGTAGATCAGGAGTTTTAAAACGCCGGCGAATTTGTTGAATAAAAGTTAGCATTTTCCAGCCTACCATATAAACTTTATTCTCAGTGTTTTGCAAAAGCAACTGGTAACACCTCTTCGAATAGAAAATCTAAGACAAACATAATCTTCTACTAAATGATTGCAAAAA
>CACRXP010000053.1:1192239-1211860 GCA_902702965.1 Spirometra erinaceieuropaei | reverse complement strand
GCATTGCAATGCTCAAGATTTTGTTTATAATCAGAATGTTCTGTATGTGATCAGCTATCAAAAACCTATATCTATATATTTGCCTGCTTTACGTGGTAGACACAATAACGTCATTATTATTTCTTAAAAAAATAGTTGAACGACGCACAGAAGTTTAAGGGGAATTGCTACATTTTCCCTCTTTCACATGGAATCCAGGAGGAGCAATTTTTTGGTATGCAACGAACACTTTCTTGACAAAAATTTGAAAATAACATTCAAATATATCTTGCGATAGCGAATACAGTTTTAGTGAACATAAACAGTTTTACTTTATACCATTGTTCCGCTTAGATAACAATTTTAACGATAGAGTATATGGCGCGTTATCTTAATTGATTGGTCATGTCTACTTACGTTTCTGCGCCGGGTACTCACTGAGCACTCTTTGAGATCAATAACGCGTTCATCATAAGTAAATCGTTAAAGTATACACATACTCTAACCCAGAAGGATAACGTCTCTTGGGAATGCAACTGATTTAGTAAATGTCTTTGAAACTGTGGTTCGCAACTTATAGATACTCATTCAGATCCATAAAGTGCTCAGCGTAGGTCACTTATCCACACCTAAGAATAATATCTGTTTCGTGCAGTCGTTGTGAAAGCAAATTTTCAACTATTTGAATTTATATTTGTCACCAAATTTTCTTGAAGCAGGTGTTTGACTTACGGCAATGTTTATAAACATCTAAAAATTTTAGAGGGACTCTTTAATGGTTTGTTCCCTTTTTTCACGTTAAATTAATTTCGACTTCATAAAGTGGTTTTTAAATGGTTTATATGTAGTACGCTTAGACGCGGCAAGTTTGAAGGCTTGAACCTACAATACGCACTGCGAAGGCTTACTTAGCGTGGTCGATTCCTGACAGATTTTACTGATGCGGTCGTGTGTGATTGTTAAAATTCAAATATCTTCTCATAGAATACTTTAACCTCTAAATATTTTCTTATTTTTCGATTGCGATTCAAGTTTCCACGGACCTCTCCAGCACACGTACGGCTTCCACTTAAGTTGCATCAATTGATATATTGTTCGCATTCTTTATTTGCTTTTTGGCCGAATCATAGTTAGTAGCCCTAACTGTAGTGAAAAAGCTACAGCCTAACGCCTAACTCAAACTCCCAGACTCTCCAACCCCTAATAGGTATGCCGTCGAAATAGGATCTTGTCCTTTTTTCATCAAAATAAAACCGAACACATTTGTAAAAGCTTCCTAATACAGCATTTGGCCGAATCCAAAATCTACCAGTGCTTCCACGTTAAAAGTCACAAATGATCAATTAGTATTGAGAAAAGGACAAACATTGATCATAACAAGATTCAAATCCATCTTGGAATAGTCCCTTTTTGAGAATTATAAATTTTGTTTTTTTCAAAAGCAAAAAAACAGTAGTTTTTTTCGAACACCTTGAAAAATCTTCGTGTGCAAACATGCGCAGATATCTCACGTCACTTTTGCTGGGGACAGGCTGAAGGGGAGAAATGTGAAAGCATGCTTTATAGTTACTTTGATACTTTTTGTTATCTAAGGCATATAAGCAGAGTGAAATAGATCAGGATCTTACCATACTGCCATTTAGAAAGAGGTATTACTCAGGCAGAACTGCTTCAAAGTCGATTTCAAAAGGCTCCAAAAATAAGTGAAATAACACTTTTTTGCCAAAATTTTTAAGAAGATAAAAACCATTTGAGAGGGTTTGTCTGGATATTTTGCAACTGGCGACAGACGAAATGCGCTCCCTGGCATAGCAAAAGCATCTACCTTGATGACATAATAGGATTTTATGATGCATGTTCCGCTCCCCTAGCCAGTAACATGCGGCTTGCAAGAGGCATACCGAACTGTTTAAATGTGCAGTGCCTGCTCTACAGGGTAAATACTACTTTTGTAAAAAAATGTTTCGCGTCTTGATTTCTCGCTAAAACCCAGAATAATAATGCCCATTCTAGAGCGCTTCCTGTACCATCAGTTGGACGATAGCATAAGCAAGGACGAGGTGATGCTCTACTGGATTGTGGACACAAGAAAGGAAAACATCAAACATGTAGGTTTAGAGAAACAAACTGTTCATTGGTCACTGTGTTCATAAATTCCCAAAATGTGCCTTATCCGTTTCCTTTTTGTCTCCGCGCCGTCGGTGAGATTCTAACTCACGACGGCATGACAAGCACTTGAGTACAGCCATTGGCAATCTTTCTGAGCTACTAGACAACACTGGGCGTTGAAAGTTTAATTCGAGGCGAGTAACCTAACCCAAATTTAATTGAACTCGCCGCAGCAGATGAGACGTCGTAGCTCAGGTGATTGACTCGTTGGTTGAACTGAAGCCCTAAACTCGCTGTTGCGGGTTCGAATTCCGCCAAAGCCGCCTAGTCTTTTGCAATAAGGCTAATTAAATTATTTAAAATCCGCCATTACATTTATTGATTGTCCTCTTTAATCGATTTTAAATTTTTCGGCAAAACCCAGAACCCATATCAGTAAGAGCCAATATTTAACGCTAGGGTATAAAATCCCACTCATGTCTGCATCGGTGGATTAAACACGGGAATTAGTGGTAGATGGTTGCGCGCCGATTGTGCTACCTAACTCACTCGTTTCGTTGTACTCTTGATTATCGCCAGTAGTTACGTTGCCGCTTGTAATATAGACAGTATCACATTAACAACAGAGAAAAGGGAGTATATTCACAGCTCCCGGTGGGACCTCGCAGCTCCGATGGCTAGAGCGTTGGCCGTAGTAAAGCCTCCATCTTGCTGTCGCGGATTTGGATCCCACCGAGACGTCGAGTTTCTCACAGCTGTCTCAAAATGTAAGTGAAGGAGAAGGAAAACTAAAATAACCATTTCTGGCTTGTTTGCCTTCACCAGCTAACCAAACCCAACTCCGAGGTATAAGACCACCGAGGCTCAAACTCGTGACTTGTTGATTAGAAGACCAACGTTTCTAACACCTTAGCCACGACCCCGTAGTCATGTCGGTAGCGATCGATAATATGCAATAGTAGATGAACGCTCACCGATTGTGTAAGTAAACTCGCTCATCCTGTTGTGCCTTGCGACTCTCTGCCGAGTTTCATCCGCAGCCGCATACATGAGCGCAATAGAGGCGGGATCACATGAGAAACAAAGGAAAGAGAGACTTGAATGACAATTTCCAGCCAGTTAACTGTCATCAGACGGCCATGCCCATTCTGGCTGTATCACGCACCGCTGTGCGTCAGCTGGCAGTCCTCAAGTTAGAGCATCGAGGCAAAACAGGCCGAGTGAGTTCCATAGAGCTATCGGTGTGCGCCCCCCAATGATGGCTTGTCAGTAGTGCCTTATTGCGCCCTTTGTTTTGTCTAACATTTCTGCCAGATTTGATGACTATCATATAGCAATATTGTTCAAGTACTTTGTAATCATACACCGCCGTCTGAACAACGGACGTTTCACTGACAGTTTACTATATGACTTGTCTCTGCTTTGATGAGGTACAGCAAGTTTCTCAACAGCAAACTTCTTTCTTCGCTTTGTAGCCATGTTCACGCTCCGCGTCACCGATTCGGAATTTCTGTGTGTGCGTTAAATTTTGTGCAAACAGGAGCCCAGATACGCAGGCCAGTACTTTTGAGGTCTGCCACTGTTTGAATGGAACATTGAGTATATCCATAAAACACCCCTGTATGCATTTTGTAGGAAATAAGGTCTCGCATAATGTTTTCACTACTGGAAAGGGAAGACAGAATAGCATTTTGGACAAAGAAAAGGGAGAATATGGTAGCCATTGCTGAATTTTGTTACGCGTCTTTAGTCGAGCATACCCGATGCCAGGGGATAAGAGTAGAGTTTCGTATGGCGAATATAAATAAAGAGACGAATCCCAAGAAGCAATCATGAAGGTGACACGATAGATGGGACAAGAGCTTTATTCGCCTAAAGTTTCGAAGTTCTGCTTAATCCTATCATGAGATACAATATCAGATACGGGTTGTTCATGCCTAAAGGGCTGCAGTATTTATAGAACGCAGTCACTATGCTACCGCATACCAATGGAAACTCATGTCTCCTACTCTTCATTAAGGATTTTTGCACTTGGTGTGATGATTATTTAATGGCCGTCAATTGCTGCAATTTTATCGTGGGTTCGGGCAGGAATCCGAAAGGTCGGGCGAATAAAACTCATGTCCCAACAATCGTGTCTCCTTTCTCAAGAGGTTTACACGTTTAGAATCAAAGGACTGTCTAAAAGGGATCGAATTCAATGGCAGAAATAGTGTTAGATAGATTCCAAACGTTATGTTGCAACAAGCGCGTATATTTGACAAGTGGGTTATGGCTAAAATGTTTCTTAGTGGCGTTTTCTTGAGAAGAACGTAAACAATCTGGACTTACTGTGCCTACATAATATTCTGCACTTATGCTTTTGAATATGCCAAGATGGATCAGGTAAGGCAAGATTTTATTTTCATGCACATCGTTGCGCTATGAATCAGAATCCGCCAAATTGGGCAAGAATACGTCAGATCCTGATAAAGCAGCCTGCTTCATTTGCGTTGGAAATTTTTAACTCGACTACGTGTAAATGCATTATTGGGCTTTGACTTATTATAATTAATAATAATTCATAATCAATAATTAGTTACTTGATACTTATAATTATTAATTATTTTTAAAGAAATAGTAAAATTATCGTTTCGCGCGATAATTGCAAACATTATCGTACGGTCGCCCACACGCATTCTTTTGTTAGGAAGCGTTGTGCAGGTTGCTGTTAAATGTCTCTAGGCGGCTTTATTTCCATCCGTTGTGGTATGGGTCAGTCAACGTTTCGCGTAATCACAATTCCACATTGGCGCTGATATTAAATGTGCTGTATAAGACTGTAAATGGTCTTTTAGTATGGCAGTAGAAGTTGACGTTTTAAAGAAGCCCTTAAGCTGGCACAAAACTGTAAAACAAATACACCTTTTTTGTTTCCTGCTAAAAATCTTCCCTTGTTGCAAACGGACGTGGAAATGGCCAATTCATAATAGATCTTCTATTTGTACTTGTCACGTTACCCTGCACCCAAAAATGATGGCGGACATCCCACGCAGCGTCATTCGACAAAACATCAAGTTCACGGGACTTGAGAATTTTGGTACCAGAGTCCTTGCTCGCAAAAACAGATGCGGTTGTCTAATCACGTTTATACCCAAATGGTCTATATATAAAGTGGAGAAACCGAGAATGAGATGGCCGACCCAAACAGCACTGGCCATCTGGCATTGACTACACATTATTCTCTCTACAAAATCTTTCTAAATTTAAATACCATGGCTTTTTTTATCCATAGATGATTTGCACTTCAACCAACGGATATTGGATATATCCGGTTTCGTCGACAGAAGATACCGAAGGCTGTAAGTCGTATACGAGAGAATACGGGCGTTTTCCCTGTGATCCAGAATGCTGTTAGTATGGTATCTCCGGAAATAGATAACTGCCGAGTCTAAAGGTTCTTATCATGAGCATGTGTTATGCAGGGATGACGTTCGCCTATTTGTTATTGCTATTATTCCTATCAACATTATCTTAACCATCACCATCATCTTCCAATTTTCTCGTCTTGTATCCCTATTCCTCCAATTCATGATAGTTATTATCTCACTACATTATTAAAAACTATCGCTGAAGACGAATTCACGTGCAATTCATCTTTTGTGTATCCAGCATGCTGCGTGCCACACGGTGGACATTGTCGTTATCGACGTTTGAATTTTAGTCAACATCGCTGCATCCGTCGTTGCTATTAATAAATACATCTACATTGATATTGCTGTTAACTCGCCTGCCATTACAAATAGTAATACTGCTCTTTTGGAATTTCCACTAGTCATTATATACGTTAAAAAATTTGACAAAAAACGGCAGTAAATTCATTTCAGTATGACTACTATTCCGTCTGCACCTAATAACAGTACTAATGTTCTGTAGCAAATGTTATCCATTTCAGGGTTTGTTATTTGGCTTTGCAGATTTCAAATTTGTTGGTGACATGGTAATTTTTGTACTACGAGTGAGACGAGGTGGGGAAAGCTTCGACGAATATTCCTGCAAACTGAATGGGAATTTCGGTCTTACGAAACTAATATCTTGGGAAGGTAAACTGCACAACTCAATCTATTTACTTCCTATGGTGCTTAACATTTTTGCCATTTCCATTGAGTAGATTCGATTTCATCTTCCACTGAACGAGAGATGGCTGCTCTGTAGAGTGAAATACCACCGACCAACCTTCAGGTTGCAGTGTGTTTAGTACTCCTTGTCGTGGACATTTGATTTTTTAAAGTGGTACAATGATATGCGTATGTGAAATTAGGTTGCTTATAAGTGTTTCCTGTCCAAAAGAGGAAGCAATGCGCTCTAATTGGAGGAAAATTCCAAAAAAATCAATAGATGTGCCTCATAAGCCCTGCGGCCGCCCTAAAAATAAATAAATAAGGAGAAAACATATGGCTTTACACAAAACTGCATAACTACGTTTAGGACATCTCGAACCTTATTTCCCAATGTCAGTCCCTCTGTGCTAGGAATGCAAATATCGAATGTTAGCATGCCGAGATGTGCTTGAGAAATATGTTTAAAGCCCGCCGCCCGAAACGGATAAAATTTGCAGCAGCTAATTTAGGTCAAAAGAAATGGATAGCCGCATCCATACTATAATCAGAAAATTGCCTTTTAAGTATAAAATATCGCTGCACTATGAAATCGACCAAAAAGCCGTAGGAAACACAGGAAGCAGAAGATGGCATTCACAGAACGCATTCTCTGAAACAGGGCGGTAAACATAACAGGATGGCATTAATGAATTAAAGGTAAAATAAAAATATCTCTCTTTAGATTAAGTGTCGATGGGTATGAGGGAAGCACAAACATGAAATTTAAAAAACAGACTCCAAAATCTTATCAAAAATAATTTTGGCTCGAAAGGAAAGTTATAGATTCAAGCACACACAGAGATTAGACAAATGAAAGTTCTTTGGAAGGTATTCAAACGATTCAAGGGCACAAGACCAGGAGAAAATGCATCCAAGGAAAAATGAATGCAAATGTTTTTACGTAGGTTGTGTTGTGGAACAGTATCTGAGGCAGAGAAATAATCAGGAGATGCACTTGCATACACAGGCAAACCCCATCCAACTGTTTAAGTTGAAAGTTGATCACGAAACCGACAGCATCTATGGTATTGCGCCTACATTTTTATACGTAATGCAGTGTAGTGACAGATTCCTACTGTTCTTCTATAACCCCGAGTAGAACTTTTTCAACTGTAAGTTAAATATTAGAGCGGCAGCAACCGCATACCAAACCAGAGCTCCTTATTAATCCAAGTAGTTCGGAAACATTCGCTTTCTGTGTAGGGGATAGGTTAAAAAACTTCAATCATTTTGTTGGATCACCAGTCCTTAGAGATTCTGCCTTCTTGAGTGCTCTACATTTATACCTGCGGTTTATAATATGCAGATCATTTCCTCATGTAACGTGAGATTATTGTCTCCTTTCAGGGCAATTTGCAAAGGAATAGCATGTGCACTAAGTGAAGCCTCGCTGAGTCATCCGTCACTAGAAACTCCAATGACAGACACGTACATGAAGCACTTTTTCAAGCGGTGTATGGTTGATTGTATATTATAAATAAACTAATTTTTGGGTACTTGTTTTTTCCAAATTCGAGTAGAAAAAATGAGTGTTGGTTAATGTGTTTAACTCACATTATCAAAATGCAGGCGCATATTTATCTGAGACTACGGAGATCAGATAACTACTCGATCTTAAAATTTCTTGAATTTCTTGCTCAGATTTTTGAGAAAATAAAATTTTGTTATGCAAGCGTCTACATGCAGAGCCAGAACTTGCGCCTTAGTTCTTCTACCGAAACAAATCCGTCATTCGTTTTTACTCCTGAAATCATCAAACATTAGGCGCCTGTATATAAAATGTTCAGTCCAGATCTTACCTTTCCGTGCATACATTATTCGGCTTCCTGTGTACCTACCCGTCCCCGCCCGCAACATTCCGTCAATCTCCCGCAGCGAGCTTGCCGTCCGTCTTACCACCGTCAACACGCGAACGATACGTCGCATGTCGACAAATGAACATCTCGTTTACGTGAGTAGCGGGTGTATCTTTTGATGCAGCTTGTGTGTGGCACGCGTAAACGGGCTGTCAATCGCTGCAATCGCTTCTATCTTTCTGACATCGTTGAGCTGTTGTAATTTTTTGATGATAGGACACGGAGTGCGGTCGGAGCTGTGCAAGCATGCCTCACTAACACCCAATTCATGCAAAGACGGCACTATATAACTCTCCTCCTCATTTTCCAACGAATGCGCAAGGTTTTTTAATCAGAACCACTCCACTGTTTACCCCTTGATACTGACAGATCTGCCCCTAGCATAATATACTTGGTTAATTTGAGATTGTTCAAAGAAAGTGCCGACATTGGTGGTTTAACAAAGCATGTATATACACGATGTATTTCTATTGCCCGGTTGTTGGACACAGTCTAAGCCGTCAGCTGCAAAATGCGTGCTTGGTAAATTGAAACAGTGATTGAACTTTAGGCGCTGGAATCCCCTCAGCTTGCATGTGCTTCTATCATCGGGTCTCCAGTGAAGTTCATTTATCTCGGTATTCTTACCGATAAAAACGATTTATACAATGTAATGTCTCAGATACTTAGCCTTCGATCATTAAATCGATGAACTTCAAATGTCCTGCTTCAAATTTGTATTTGGCGTTTGCGAATCAGACATTTTATGGTTATTGTTTGGTTGCTGATTGAGGTACAGAATCTGAAGGAAGACTGTACACGGGATAAAGCAATGTCATAACTATGAGTATGATGAATCTGAAACTGGCTTTTAGAACACATGGTCGCCTACACCATCGGATTGTGCAAACCGTGCCCAGATTAATATCCACTTAAGCCGATTAACTTCAGTGCCGTTTTTGTAAAAGCGGGCTACTGACGCATCTGCACTACCTAATCAAATGGTCCACAACCCCCCTAAGCCCGAGTGCTCGCAGTAAGGCTCTAAATAAGTCATGACAAGCAGACTGATTGAGATGCGTTTTTAAGTCCGCATGAACTCCAGAAATAAAATTGGCGTTTTTTCTCGAAGAAAACTAAGAAGCACATCTTTGGTATGCAATGGATGAAGACGAAAGCAATCATCTAACTACCCTTCGTGTCCTCGTCTACCACAAGTATAATCATTGCCTATAGACCTAAATCGTCAGAAAATCGAGAAGCATGACGCAGGTACTGCACTTTAACAGCAAACCATAAATATGTTACAAACACAGTTTTGTAAGGGTATTATACTGACCTGTTTAGACGCAAAGCAGTGAACCGAAACATAAGGTTTCTGAATTACAACGTCCTCACGAGTGCTACGACTAAATGATTATATGCGCAACTTCGTCAACCGGCGCATTTACAAAGAGGACATGAGACCAAATCTAACCTTCCCAAGATTTTAGCCAGCACTCCCAAGGGTGAAGAAATTATTGGACGTCGTCCGCTGCCGTCCCTCACCACTCAAACCAAAGGCAACCGTCAGGTGCCAAGTAATAAGACTGAGATACACAGAAAACGTTTGAAAATCTTTGCCGCATCTGGTGAAGTTGCAAATACGACGCCGGAGGAATTGGAATATTGCTTTGGACGCGAGGTGCCAAACATGCACTGGTGAGGTGGAACGAGGTTGGATCTTAAGTCGTCCGGGACCCATCCAGACCCTTACGCCTGACAGCGCTGACATGTCTCTCAATGAGGAACAACTACATGAGCTGCGAGTTACTAGAGACCTAGTTCTGCGGTCCGTAGTCGACCAATAAGCGCAGTTACCTTTAAGTCACATATTCCGATTTGAGACTTTGTCGCGATGAAATAATTAGCCATCTGGGAAGACGCAGGTCACCAACAGCTACACTGACAGCAAGTCGAATTTCCGACTGATTTTCCTGTCAAGAATCCAGAAACTGACGACACGGGTGAGGACTAACATGTAATCATCGCATCAACTTTGATTCCGAACGATGAACTTCGAAGCTGTTAATTACAGTAGGCATGTGGTCACATAGCAACTGCGTCCTGTTGGTACTGTACACATTGGGCCTTCATCACCGTAATTGTGATTGTTTCTGATGAGGGTGTGACGTGCGAATCCAAAAAGCCACCACAGTAGGCCTCCTGTTCCTGCTGTCTCATTTGCCTCTTTTGATTGGGGAAGGGGCGGATTGCTTCCGGTTTGTCATACACTTCCGTTGGACGTCCCCAACGGTCTTGTTCTCCCCAGAACTCGGGTGCAATAACAGCGACCGACCGACGCATGGCGAGAGCCCAAGAAACGGCTTTGGCCCGATTCTATGGTCTCCCAAAGGTGCACAAGGAGGGCGCTCCTCTCCGGCACATTGTTTCGCTCAAAGGCACTCCAAAGTACGGACTGGCAAGATGGCTGTTTTGGCGCCTCAAATTTCTGACCGCTGATTCGGACACCACGGTCTGTTCGTCAACGCAATTCCTGGAGAAGCTTAAAGGAGTAAGTCTCTTGCCCAATGAGGTCATGGTATCTTTTGATGTCACGTCCCGCTTTACTTCTATCCCCCAGGATCTGGCAATCGAGACCGTCCAGCTACTCCTACGAAACAAATACGATGAAACGGAGATTCGTCTCGGACATGCCCAAGTTTTTCAGCCGACATCCGGCAAGTCTGAAATATTTTGATAATCCATATTAGAAACTCATCTACGTAGTCCTTCCAAATCGAGAATGCATTTCAAAATTTCAGCCAACATTTCGTGAGATCGATCACCCACTATAGTTTCCTAATCTTCAGAGATCTGACGACTACATGCCTATACGTTTGCCCGCAAAAAATTATTATTATTAGCTCCGCGCGTCCTCATAAAGTATGTGGAACAGAGGGAGCTAAATCGTCCGGTCGGAATTTCGAAAATCGACGCTGGTAGTTGAGAACATCTAAAACTTAGATAAACAACACACAAATGTTTTGGTGACTGTGGTTGCATTGTTTTCCTTGAGAACTTCCCACACAATACAATGGCGAACATAATTGCCCTCGAAATTGCTCGTCTTATATTTTGTTGGGCTCAATTTAAAAAAAAACAAATATTGAAGATTTAAAACGACGACACTAACTGAATCACAAAAACGCATACTTCACATGGAGCAGAAATGACATTTCGAGGGTAGATTTCGACGATGCACACCGCGAGGTGGAAGCAGAGACGGTGACTTGCGGGTGAATAAGTCTGTGGTGATGGTGGCATTGCGAGACATCTACCTCACTCACTCCTTCCACACCCTCATCCGGTGGCATGACCTAGTCGAGCATGCCGGAGGCGGCAGAGAGCGCGTGCGAATGACAGGGCGTAAACTCGCAGATGGGCGTATCATCACACTTTCTGGTCCATTACAAACGCTTGACCATGATTTCCAAGTATACAAAAACAAAAAGGGGACGAGGCATGAATCCCGGTTGGCGTAGCATGAACCTAGGCCTGCCACCGCACCCCACATGATGGCATTTGTTGTTGACGCGCATTTCCTGCAACGCCTGCCAAAATGCCATGTAGCCCTTCGTGTTGGTCCAGCGCATCTACCGCAAGGCGCGCTTCAGGGGCAAATAAATATAAATTTAATAATTAACACTCCAATTAAGGCGATAAATGCAACCTTACTTACGATATACCTAATGGGCATTGACTGGATGTTTTGACTTTGTTCCTTACTTGACTAGAAAGGCAACGGCTATTAATAGATCAAATGGGGAAAATTCACCCAGACACTATTGAAACAACGGACGGCATCTGCGGACAAAGTTGATGCTACTGTATTTATTCAAGCCTACTGACATAATAATATAATCAACTAAGGTCCTCCGATGGTCTCTAAAATACAAAGATTAAACATAGTAAGGACTGCTTCAAAAGGCAATACCTTTACAGCGGAAGCAAAATTATTTGACGTGTTGACCCTGGCTAGCGAGACCTTACTAAAAATTGTTCGCTTGCCAAACCACAGATGAAGGCTGGGTAACGTGTGAGATCAGTCACAGATGACGGGTAGTTTCCCTGTGATTACTAGTTCGTCAGCGTGACTTTCCCTCCCCCATCGGCATAGAATTCATCCATAGTCGACCAACGCCTGGTCTACACTGAACGCTCGACCTGAAAGATGTCTGTCTAGATGGGGCTGGTGTGATCAGATGAGACATGATATCAGGATAAACATCCACTGAACTATGCATTAGCCTGATCGGTCACTTGCGAATCTTTCGCATCGCGATCCGCAGACTAGTGTCTGGATTCTCTAGACACACCCGTCACTGCCTTCTCTCCTGTGCCCACACCTTTCCGGAACATTCGATCATCGGATAGTCAGTATTTCTTTTGAGAATATGGACACGAAGGCAGGATTTGTTTGCGTGCGTCGTTGGTCTGCGTGATGTAAGATTTACCAACCTCTCTGGATGCCTTGGCTACAGCTACCTCGTTGGCTTTAATGAGTGTTGGTTCGAGTCTTTACAGTGTCGCAACACAGCTGTCTATTCAGATCCTACTTGTTCGGGTTGATTTTCAGATGTTCGAGAAAGGTTTTCCAGGCGTCCCTATTGCAGTGCTTTTGTCCGTCTCGACTCAGAGAGGTCGTGGCAATGTCGTCGCAGTTGCGGCACTCGGTCAAACGCCGATGCTATGTTCTTTTGACGTGGACCCAAACTGCAACCTCATCAAACTGGCGAAGATACTGGGGACGCCGATTACTTTCAGATTCTCCGTATCACTGATCCGTTCCTCTCATTTCACCTGCAAAATTTAAGGGGGACATTTAATGTGAAGATGATTAAGTCGGTCTTCTTGCCTACTTTCAATACGCAGTCCACATCGTGTTTATGTTTATGAGGCTGTCATCACCGTTCCACCAGGAGTCCTGTGATCAGTCGAAGGCATGGATGACTTTTGTGATCCCACTTGCGGCTTCGTTGTCAATCTTGAGGCTCTGTTGTGATTGATCCCCCAGGTATCCGAGGTTGTCAGCTGGTGTTGGACAAGTTCCAGTTTAATGAGGGCGGTTTTACTTTGTTGTGAACATTTGACTTCGGTTGGACCATGCCGCTGACTGTCAGTTCGAAATTTGAGCAGTGTGACTCAGTGACCTCCACATTGCGCAGCATATCCTTTTCATTGTGATGTTTAGCGCCTAGTAATCCGCGGGTCGAATGTGCTCATGTAGTCCCACCTAAAGTAAATAATCCCCAGTCACGTCGAATACTGGACCGGTGGTAATAGGGGCCTCTAAGGGGGGGGCGGCGAACGCACAGACGACGAGGTCAAGTAGTTCTTTGCAAAAGAAAAGCTACTGCAGGAGCTCGGTTGTACTTTGAGTTGTTGAGACACAGTAGCGCTAACTCCTAACACTAACCCCTTAATATAAACTCATAATGTTAAACTCTACCCCTAACCCTCTCCTTTGAGCCTAATCACTATCACTAAACACTAGCCATAACCGATATCCCCAACTGTATTCTCTTCATCACTACTCAATTTATATGCGCCTTTTCTTCCGTATATCACTGTAATTTTATGAACCAATTGATGACCCAATGTCAGAAGAGAGACGTAGCGCATCTTAAAATAAAGTGCATTGTGGAATGTCTCAACATATTTGCTTTCCTCTCAAGTGACCCTTAACAGCCTAGTCTGTCAAGCAATTAACAGATCAGTAAGCATGCATTGGGAGCAGACAAGTCTACGTACTTGCCATGGCTGGTGTGGTCTCAGTGAAATTCGTCAGCCTGCTAAGCCGCAGATGAGGGGTGGGTAAAGTGTAAGATCAGTCTGAACTGGCGAGTGCGTGCCATTGGGTTTTTTCTCCATGATTGCCAGTCCACCGGCGTGACATATGGTTCAACTAAGAGTCGAACGACGCCATATGCATATTAAGTGCTCGACCTGGCAGACGTCTACTCAGACGACGCCAGCGTGATCAGAAGAGGCACGGCGACTGGATATGTTCAAAGCGTTTAAGTCATTTGAAAAAACAAGTCGACAAAGACATGCTTTTAGTAATTCATTCAAAGGCCTATGCAGTTACAAAGAAGTTGAAAATATGTGAAGCCGGTAGGGTTCGCAGGTGTCTGAAGTGTTATTGACACTCATCGATCACACGCCACGCGCAGGACGAGGTCGTTGTTTTATGGTTATTTGGACAAGGACGTGACATAGGCTGTGGCTGATGTTTGTAAGTCTGGTGCGTTGAGTACACATGACTGTCATGCAGAAGTTAGGGTGGCTTGTGATAATCATTTGGGGTGGGCATTAGCCGAGGAAAACAGGGCGTCCGCGTTAACTTCTTCTGACAACAAAGCACTTGATTCACTAACCGTATGGCCTCTGCCTCGGCTATAGCTAGAACCCGTTGACACAGGCTTTCGGCGAAGTTTGCTGATGTCCGGCAGACAACCTATAAAGCCTCTTTGGCATCGAGTAGATTTGCGAGAACAGACCTCGAAATCGATCTGTTTTTACCTCCGTCTGCCCAGACTGATATGTATTCACGAGTGCTCTTTTCCAGGCGTCTCCATGTATCGCTAATGTATCCCGCTCCACAGGAACGAATGAATGAGTAAATTCACATCGATTTGGCCTGCAACAGCAGTCGATCTCTTCCTCCGGAACATAAGAGGTGAGAGTTTGTGAAACACGCGTAAATCCATCGCGGGAAAAGAGCTCGTGATCGTCCTCTTACGAGTTCCTCGGCTTAGTCAACTTCAATGGCTGTTTTATAAACGTGTCCTTCTTTTCTGCTGTTGCCGTGATAGGCTTTCCTGTGCGATCCTCAGTATTCCGTAAGGTGCATCGCTCGAGGTATTTATTTCGCGAACTGCGTCCCGCAGTTTTTGAAGTTCTGCTGCAGGGGTTTTAGGGCAGCAGATGCGGCGAAATCTAAATGCCAATTTGTGGACCCAATTGCAATTAATATTTTTAAGGGATCATAATTGTGAAAATCAATGTGTTGTGCCAACATGTTTTTTTTTCAAAATACCTTATATTGTATAGGTCCATTCTCTTGTTTATGCAAGAGGGCGTCAAGGAACTCGACTTTGTTGTCTGCTTCACACTCCACAGAAGAGATTATAGAACTGTGTGCACTGTTCGTTATAAGATTCGTCAGGCTAAGGTATTGTCCACTTACCGATCGACACAGAGCTGGCGCCAGCGTGATCAGATGAGACATGATGGCAGGGTAGACTGAAAGTTTCAAACCCATTATGATCAGTCGCAGTAAAAGAGGTTTGTACATCCTAACAAAATATCACGTTATTTATCAATCTGAACACTGACCAGCATATGACTTGGTTCCGGTGCGTCCATTGCTTTTAGAGGTCGGCCGTCAACTGCAAACCACATTGCGACAGCTGTTGCTTGCATCCAGCAGGAAATTATCCTGCTTATCGAGGTTTTTTTTAGCAGTCGTCATGTTCAGAGCCGTGTGAGAGGTCAGGAGGCGCCATTTATCACCGAGCTAGCCCGGGTGGCAAAATGTGAATTTTTGCGTTCTGCCATGCTTTGCATAGAACGCATCTGAGTGTCAAGAGGGCTACCAGAGTTTCTTGCCGGAAGCCATTTGGAGAAATCAGCATATGTTGTCTAACGTGGACTTTAGGACTTGCAGCCGTAGAACGGAGAAGTTGATACCCACTGCTCCGTGCATCGGCCTTTTCGGTCACCTACGAATCTATTGAGAATCGAGATTCGACCAACGCCAGGTCCATATAGGACGCCCGACCCAGCATACGTTAGTTCAGACGGCGCTAACGTGATCAGAAGAAATATGGTTGCAGGATTATCAGAGAAGTTCGGAGCGTTTAGGTCACTTGGAAATTCAAACGACAAAGACAGGTTTTTGGATATTCTTCAGCAGGCCCATGCACTCACATAGACATTTAAACTATGAGAAGTCGACAGGATTCACAAATGTCTCAGGGGTTATTAACACTCATCGATGCCACGCCAAACGCATGACGATGTCGTCGTATTATGGCCATTTTGGCTAATGGACAGTAAGGTAGAGTGCTAGCGATGTACGCGGAGTGATCATTGCTGCCGTCATGGCGACGTGGGAGTAGTCGGCGTTAGCCACGCAAGGTAGAACGACCGCCAGCGTCTTCTGAGAAGGTGGCACTGGATTCGTACAGCGTATGCCACTGCCTCGGCTGTGCTAGCCCCCGCTGACGGAGGCCTTTGGAGAAGTTTACCGGTTTCCGTCAGACAACCTGTAAAGCCACCTTTCTGCTGTTGCTGTGGTAGGCTTCGCTGGGCGTTCCCGTCTATGTTTTCCATGGTTATACCTTAGATTGGATAGGTGCATTTTCTTCTCTTTGCAGTAGGGCATCGAGGAAGGCGATTTCGTTGTCGATATCACACGCTGCAGAAAACTGTAACGAGTGATGCTCCCTGTCGGTGACAAAACTTTGTCGGGCGAAAGATACCGTCCACGTACCGACCGTAGAAGTCGAGGTCACTAATGTTATCTTGTAGCCTCGTCTTTTGGACTTTGAAAATAAGTACATTTGTAAGGGAAGGAAAAAGCGGTGTGCCCATCGCCAGGCCATTGCAGCGAAGCTGAACATTCTGTGTGCAACGTGTCATTTATTATCGTAACGATAGTAATGTCCTGCCTATTAGGTATTTCGAAACGGGGATAACGTCACACAGGTGAATAATTTTTTCTGACAGAAGTGCATTAGTAGTCCTTTAATCTGCAAGGCTACAAACGACCTTGGGACGGTTTAAGTTTTCCGGCCGCCATTTTGAAATGATGTTATGGGGCGGATTCCTCATAGTATCATTATTGAATTACACTGTTTTAGTGAAAAATGCCGATCAGGTCGTTTTTTCATTACAACTTATGGAATTGGTGAGCTCACCGATAGTTTCTATGGAACTCACTCGTCCTATTGTGCCTTACGGGCTCTCCCTCTAGCATAATCGTAGCCGCACAGCGGCCCATGATATTGGCAGAATGGTGTTATTGACAAGCACAAGAATGCCTAAAATGGCCATATCTGGCTTACTAGCCGTTGTCAGGCATTCAAACCCGACCCCGAATTGTGGAACATCTGGGGCGCGATTCCGTGACTAGTCTTTTTGTCTTTATCGGTAATTCCAATTTGTCTTTATAATGCGCCGATGTGCGGCTGCTGATTATGCTCGAGAGAGGGCGCGTAAGGCACAGCGTGACGAGTGAGTTCAGTAGAAACGATCGGCGAACGCCCCTTCTATCATTGTATATTCCCGATCGAAAACCGACAAGAAAACGGCTCGTGGCCCAGTGATTAGAGGTGTGGACTTCTAACTTGCAGCTCGTTAGATGGTGCCTCAGGTGTTCCACACTTCGGGGTCGAGTATGACTGGCTGGCGACGACTAATAAGCCAGAAATGGCCGTCCCATTCTCTCTTATCTTCGTCGGCAATACGATTCTGCCTATAATATTTTATAATTCTAATTTTGGATGAAAGTAGTCCACTCTTAAATCCTGCTGTCAGAGGTATCGTCTAACGCGCTACCATCTGATCATGCTCTCAGATACTGTCGACTAAAATGAAGTGAAGTCTCACCTAGGCAATAGTGCATTTCTAGCCTTGATCGATTGTACATGATAGTGCTGTTGGCATTAGTTTCTCCTTAGTCCTAAACTATATCCGCATTTGTTCAGACACAGTGTCTTCTCCAAGTTTCAATACAAAATTTAGGATGCGTAACCGTCTATAATTTCATGTGATACGTACGCATCATGGTATTTTAATGTACGGTAGGTGTTATATTTCGCGAAATGCTAACCGGATGAAATTTTATCATGGACTTCCGATGCCCCCTAAAAATTCAAAAACTATTTTATAGAAAACGTGCTTGAAAGTTGTTGTTTGTGCTACCTTGGTGAGAGCTTCCCCCTTCTTTAACTTGTATGCCTAAAAGTGACCATTACTTGTTTATAAAACATTCCGTTTTCTAAATAATTCAATCCCAACTTGTCGTTACGCTTGCAGTCAGAGTTTCAATGCCAGCTACTGCATGTTGTATCCGTAAAAAAACCACCTACTTCAATACCTTATTGAGAAAGTGGTAGATAACGCTAGATAAATCCATGAGGAATGGAATGATCGTTGTCGACCGTATAATCACTACTAATAAACCCGCTGATTCGACGCTGTTTGACTGGACATTTGACGGTTTTTAAAATCGCATAATTAGAACTTTGAAGAAGGCCTCATTTTCTTCTAGATGAGAGAAAATGTTTGGGCATGTTTTTCCTCAAATAGATTTACATTAATAAGAGCATCGGAAATTAATAGAGCAGATTCATGCAACGTAAGTATTTATTTTCCCAGTGTAGTTTATGCCTGTTTAAAAGAAGACTCCCTGGTAGTGAGTGAATCAACTTTACCTTGTGCTGCGCGATAAGAACCCTTACAATCCGAATTGAAGGGCACTTTCGAATTGAAAACGCATCTCAGAAATTTGGTCAACGTTTCGCGAGGTAGCACGCCTTTAGAAGGATGAGATTATTAGTGAAGTCTGCTTAACAATTTTCCAATATCGGCTAAGGCCAGACCATCTCTAAATTCGTATTCATAGGCGAGAGAACCCTAGGCCTATCTTTTGCTTAAACAATATGCCGAGCGGTTACTTGAAGAATTTTTGAAGAAGGTTATTGGTTAAACAATTGAGTTCATGTAAATGCATTTACACACACGCACACGATTAATTAATGCACTTAATAATCCACTCACAGAGAGCCGTGGGTAGCACCAAAATAGGTGAAAAGACAGAGTATATAAGTTGTAATTTTCGAGAAGAAACACATACGTTTTCTTTTCCAACACCCGTAGGATGTTGCTCTGCAAAGTAGTATGTCTTTCACTACTCATCTGTTACTGTCAAAGCCGACCTTCCTGCAGTAAGTGGAGTTGTTCTTATTACATGTTTTCCGGCTTAACTCTTCCCTCCAAAATCCTGAATGGCTTAGATTGTGTGCTCGACAATTGTAAACATCCGACTTATCGGTATACTTATTGGTATGCTTAGTACATAAAACGATCACACACACCCATGCCACAAAGAAGTACTAGACATCTGCCTTGCTTAGCACTGCTTACCTCTGCGAAAAATAAGGGCAAATCCATAGACTTGGCAAACACTTTATTTTCCAAATCCGATCACCTACCTGACCTTTTAATTAAGTAGGTATCTGATTCTGTCGAATTTTCTTGGCAAGCATTCTTCCAATTTAATGCAGCAAATCAATGCGGGAAAAATGGAAGGACGTTCTATGTTCTCTCTATTTATGCCATATTAATTACTTCCGATTTTTGCTATTAGTCGTAGCGTTGGTGTGCAAAGATGCAGTTGCATACTTTTGGATATTTTGAAGGTTCGAACCTAGTTGATAATGGCTTGGCTAGAGATAAAATGTTGAAACTTTTTTGTTTTAGAAGCGGAATACCAGTAAATACTTAAAC
>CACRXP010000053.1:1136506-1187431 GCA_902702965.1 Spirometra erinaceieuropaei | reverse complement strand
CCTGGTTACCTTTGGAGAATGAAGTTGACATAAATTCATGAGATCTTGTATTTTGATTTCATGCTTTAGTAGACTTAAAAATAATCCACTTTTATATGTTGCGTTTTCGAGTTGGTTTATCATTTATCTGTTACCCATTGTCCACAGGCGTTTGAGTTAAATTGGTAGACATTTTGCTGATTTGGCGTTCTTTCCGTGACAAAGGAAGTCACACGTTTCAAACAAAAGCACCTGAATGTTGGAACTTGAAAGACCGCCTTTTGGCAGCATATGATATTAATATTTTATGGTCAAATATAAGTGCCTTGAAACGAACCATAAAATGAGAGTAAACCGTTGACATAAGGCCATTAGTATTGGCTAGGTCAAGGCGCCCTCTGGGCACATTGTAACGCAGTACTTCGTTGCACAATCAGGACAAGGCGGAAAATGCCAGTCTCCAGGTTAGACTACTATTATAGAAAATCTTAGTTAACATTACTATGCCACAGAATGTGACGGATGAGGTCTTTGACCTGCCATCACGGTCGTAAGCATTAATTTCCAACAGGGTAATCTAAAACACAACATTTCTCCAACTTTGGTTCTAAGGCTTCGTGGTTGTCCTCATATTGGCTTTCCAGTTAGCGCAGTAAATGAACAGGCTATGGAAGTAAATCTCAAAGAGTAAGCGTGATATTATAAAAGGGATGTTTTTGATTTAGGCTACTTCTTGTATGATGAGACTACGATGTTCGACGTCTGTCCATCCACTGAGGAAGTCGAACTTACTTGGCGGCTGGGCGATTCAACAGCAAACGAGACTCTGGTGAGTTCAAATTTCACTTTTTCCAAATGCGTACCTCATCTTTGGTAAATGTTAACTTCGTGTACGCACTTTGAAAGGGATTGGCAGTTTTGGAGACGAACTCGGTGGCATCTTTTTAACATGGCCTTCATAGTCTTGCCATGAACATGAGAACCGAGCGGTCCCAATTGTAGCCTAACAAAGCTAGATTAGAAACCAGGTTGTGTGTGGCACTCGTAGACGGGTAACATAGCCTTGTTAGTTATTGCGCTAAGGTGGTCTTGATTTTGCTTTGTCATCAGAGTCGGGAGCGATAGTGTGTGACGGAGGCTGCGCAAGTAAACGGGGCTGCGCTCACTCCGCGGAGCACAGGAAAGATGATTTTGTTCGCAATGACCAAACTCATGCCATTGTCACAAAAGTGACATCCAGGACTCGCAATGTAAATAAATACAGGAATGCAGTCACGAGGCGTTTTCGTGGGAGGCAAAATCTCTGGGGAATTTATGTCTGGTAGCCCTCTGGCTTCGGCAAAACTTATCTGGTATCATCCGCAGAAATCAACTTGGAAATTAGTACAAATTCTGTTACGATATTTAGCGCCATCAGGATTCATCTGGTTAATCAATAATTTACTTTGACGCTGTCGACCAACCCTGGCTTAATGTTTAGTGAATAATGTGGTGCGATTAATGGCGAATGAGTCAGTTTTTAATAACATTCTGCAGAATGCCGTGAAGCAAATGTTCAGCCTGCCGGCTGATGAAAAAACGCCAGTATAACTTTATTGCAAAGCACGTTTGCATAAAAAGAAGACTTGCCTCGTCTGAATAGTATAGGTGATCACATTTGTAATTGGTGAGTGTCAAGAGTAAGCACTAAAATCGTTTATGAAAGTTCGCAGATTTTATTACGATCCGTGGTTAACATTATTTTCGGTATGGACGTAGTAATAAGTGATGTTCGTATTATAGGTGTTGTGCGCCAACTACGACCTTAGCTACAACAATCTGGAGTGTGCCGCAAGGCCCACTGAAGTAGGGATGTGATGCCTATTTCCGTTTCCTGCCATTTTTTTATTATTCAGTCATTTGCCAATCTTGACGCTTGTCCTGCCTGAAGGAAATGATCAACCTACTGATTGCCTAATTGAAAAGAAAACTTTCTTTGATTATCCAAGCCAGTGTGACTTTATTTGCAAACACGCCTATATGAGAAAGAAGACTTACCTCGTCAAAATATTATGGAAGTCGCATTTATGTTTGATAAAGGCCAATATTAAGCGTTGAAATCGTTTATAAGAGCTCACAGATTTAAGCCTTATTAGTTCTTATCGGTAATATGTACAAGCCGTATTACAGGTTTTTGTTCGTTACTTATAACTATTGCTGTAACTCTCGTGACCCTAATTCTAATCCTCTTGAATGTGGCACAAGGGCCCCGTAGTACGGTGGGGATGCCTATTTTCGTTTTCAACCTAGGAGAGCAATTACCGATAATACTCAGGTAAATAACTGTCAGAGAATTGCACGAAAGGGGGAGCATATCCAGTGTGGTTGTAGATCAATATAAAAAAGCCTCGTTACACGCAAATGAAAGGTTATATTATAGTGCCTATTAAAAAATACAAATTTTTATTTTCGGACATAAAAAGAGGTAAAAAGCAGTTTCATTCTACCATACGAACGCGTTAGGGAACGTTGTTTGACAAGTCAAACTTCTTGGACCTCAAACAGAAAACTTATAAAACACAATTTGTACAGAGACACGCCATTTTGTAGATTGCGTTTTAGGACAGGCCACTTGCCTAAGCCAAACTGGGTAAAAATTATTACTTATATGCTATTTCATTTTCGTTTTGATTTTCGACGCCACTACAATTTCAATATAGTATAAAGAAAAGATGCAAACATTTATTTAATACTCAAATTGGGGAAAATTACGTGAATCTTTAAGAATTCATACTTATGGAAAGGACGAAATTCAGTTTTAAAAGCTTTTCTTATTTCCCGAACTATGCTAAACCATGTACATATGTGCATTTAAGCCAAAGGTTTCAAAACGTAATGTTGCTTATTTTCCGTGTGAAAGAATCGTATAATTCTCTATGTGATTAAAAGGATAATATGTTAGATGGTAGTTGGTAGCCCTCTCGTTACCGAAAACTCCCAGCTACCTGACTTACGGGACCGGTGGTAATAGGGGCTAAACGGGTGGGGCAAATGAGTGGAGGCGTAAATGGCGCTCGTAGGGAATGCCTGGAATTGACGATCCTGATAAATTGGAAACCTAATTTAAATAAGGTGAAAAATGCGAGGAAGGTGAACACTTCGGGTCTGACTGACGTATGAGACGCCTTGCTGTTGTAGTCTGAACCCAAGAGGTAGTAAGTGCGCAATGTGGTAGGTGAAGTGCGCCCAGTTCAAACCCAGCAATGTCGAAGCGCCTGGGAGGGGGGTGCCGTAGTGCCTTAAACTGGAAGTGCAGGAAAGGATCGCTAACTGGCCATGGCGATGTTAACAAGGCGTCACAGTTTTCAGCCAAACCCCTGCGACCAAATACAACCGGGTTGTTCGTAAAGGCGGGGGGTGGAGGGCAACACTCCGTCAATACGACTGACACAATGGATGGAGTATCGGTAGACACCCTAACTGAGCGTCGGTTGTCCATTCGTACACGATTTCACCGGACTCTACTGGAGGTCTGGAGTAAAAAGACCGAAGGATGCAGGCAAACCGACGAAACGGAGACCCGCACCAATCCGCCTTTGATAGTACCTATGCAATTAATCTGATGCAGGTAATACTGTGCGCACATGCAACTAGAAGCATAATGGGAAGCATGATGAATCCTAATCCGTTTAGGATAAATCTTTCGCCTTTTACTAAAGATTGCCGTGTGGGGGTGCAATACAATAAGTCTATAAAGACAGTCTTGCAGCGCCTCGTTCTCGGGGCGGTTAAATTGCAGAAGAAAGTCATCCTGACAGGACCTCTGTGCGTGCACCCCCCCCCCCCCAGACATAATGAGAAAGTTAGCACACATACCGAAATCGAGCCTGTAGGTACAATAGTAGAATCAGAGGACAAGCCAACCAACTACCATCCTGCCGGATAATATGTGGGAACATACATATTTGTAACTGTTGCGGATGATCATGCATATTTTATAAGAAACATTATTGAAACAGAGTTAGGATGCCGAAACAAACGATGATGCGAGATCCAGGAACTAGTTAAACAGAACAAGAAGCGATCCTTGGAACAAAGGCTTATTTGCCTAACGTTTTGGTTTCCCATTATCAAAGACAGTGGCAGAAAATGGTGATTCGTGCACAAGAGGTTGCAGTATTTATAGGACGCAGTCGTTATGCTACCTCATACCTATAGTAATTAACTGCTCTTCCCTTAATCAAGAATTATTGCCCACCTTGGTGCTAATTGCATGGTGGTCGGCATACAAGACGTTAATTGTTAAAATCTCTTCACCCCTGTTGGATGCTGGCGTGATGTCTACTCGGCCGCCTGGCTCACCGGCTTGCGAGCTTCGCGAGTGGCCAATTAATTTGGCCAGACTGTACCTCAGCACGGAATATGGAGAGGGCATGTTGTTATACTTATGGATAGACTGAGGTCCCAGGAATCATGACTCAAACAACTCGCGCCTCACGCGATTATTCCCTCTCGCGAGAATTTTGGCCTCACCGAACTTGAATGTGTGGCCGGGTCTCGTCGAATGGGCTGCGACCTGACAGCTGTCGTCATTTCTCCACTCCGCGGCCGCGTTTTCGGCAATTCGCGTTAGCAGCAGTCTTCCAGTTTCTCCGACGTAGCTGCTTTGTTCGCAACTGCATCAGATCCGGTAAAGGATACCAGATGTTGCATGCCGTGTCAGTGTGTCTTCTGGTCTCATCACCGGAAGCCTTATGGTGGCCTCCGGTCTGTGTTCAACTCCAACCCCAAGTGGTGTGAGAAGGTGACTAACGTCCTCCGAGACGCTCTTGATGTATGGGATTGCTCGTCAAAATTCGGAGTCGGTACGGTTTTTGTCGCTCGTCTCGTTTGCTCATGCACCGGTTGACGAAGGTGCGTGGGTAACCATTTTCTCTGAAAACTCGTCGACGATATTTGGATTCGGCAACCTTGTCTTGCGGTTCACTGCATTGCGTCTCAACACGCCGATATACAGTGCGTGACCTATCTCATGAAATGTTGGCTGAAATTCTGAAATGCGTTTACGATTAGGAATCATTACTTGGTCGCCGTTGTGATACTGATTATCTCAAGGCATACTCTTATAACATTTTAGACTCGCCAGTATATCGGCTTTTGAATGCACTTCTTTTCAATCTCCTGTAGATAGAGTGCTCGGTAAAAAAAATGATTACTCATGTAGCATGCATTTTTCCTATTGATTTTTGATGGTTTTGAAAATTTGAATATATCTTATGGAAACCTTAAACAAAAATGGGCTTTCTTTTAGTCATTCAATAGAGAATCACGTCTTCTTTATATTTTATAATTAAGGAAGGAGTATAATTAGTTTTTAAAAAAATATTTCTAATTGCCGAAACATTTGGAGCCTGATCATTCGTTGCATTAGCGCTTAGTGATTACACTCTACAAGGTGCATGCGTTCCGCGTAAAGAAAATCCCATATTGTTCTATGTCATTAAAGAGATATCATACAGAGTCCATAAAATTTTGCAATGGATGCGGACCAACATTTTATGAGGAGCGGTGGTAAACGGCCAGGTACGATGCTATGTGAATGGACATATCGCAGTCTTAAAAAGTCTCATAGTTAGAAACTTTTGTAAAACCTAATTATACTCGTTCATCAAGTATAAAATATAAAGAAGACGTGATTTTCTATTGACTGACTAAAAGAAAGCACATTTTTGTTTGTGGTTTCTATAAGATATATTCAAATTTTCAAAACCTTCGAAAATCTATGGGGAAAATGCATGCTACATGAGTAGTCATTTTTTTACCGAGCAGTCTTTCTACAAAAGATTGAAAAGAAGTGCATTTTAAAGCCGACATCCTGCCGAGCCTAAAATGTTATAAGAGTATGCCTTAAGGTAATCAGTACCACAACGGCGACCAAGTAATCCTTCCTAATCGAAAACGCATTTTAGAATTTCAGCCAACATTTCATGAGATAGGTCACTCACTGTAGCATTCTTACGCAACTGCGTTTGGGGCTGATTGGGTGATTGCTGTTGAAGTTCAAGAAAATCTGCGTTAAACCTTTGCAGACCACACTCTATCACTACACATTTCCAAACTAGCATATGGACAACAGGTAAGCCCACTTCTGTGTGCGAAATGTGCGTTGTGTGGTGCCAGTCTCATGTGGCACGCGCAGTGAGCCGTATTTCTCCCCGCCCCAAATGCTTCCTCGGCTCGGATAACTAAACTAATGCCTTAGGACGTAAAGAGAGAGTTGAGTCGACTCTGGGGAGTGCATCCCGCTCAATGCACCTCATTCCCCACTATAATGAATAGTACGTGATTGAATTCGTCACAACGAACCAAAAATCATGTCGAAACAAGCCAAGATGCAAGTTACAAGAACTAATTAATCAGAAAAAGACGAAGAAGAAGAAGACGAAGAAGAAGAAGAAGAAGAAGAAGAAGAAGAAGAACAAGAAGAACAAGAACAAGAAGAAGAGATCGCTGGGACAAGGGCTTTATTCGCCTGACATTTCGGATTCTCACTTGGACCTATGATCAGAGACAGTGGCAGAAAAGGGTGACTCGTGTACAGGAAGATGCGGTATTTATAGGATGCAGTCGGTGCATGCTTAAACGAGACTAGCGACAAATACCGTACCGACTCCGAATTTTGACGAGCAATCCCATACATCAAGAGCGTCTCGGAGGACGTTAGTCACCTTCTCACACCACTTGGGGTTGGAGTTGAACACAGACCGGAGGCCACCATAAGGCTTCCGGTGATGAGACCAGAAGACACACTGCCACGGCATGCAACATCTGGCATCCTTTACCGGATCTGATGCAGTTGCGAACAAAGCTGCTACGTCGGAGAAACTGGAAGACTGCTCCAAACGCGAATTGCCGAAAACGCGGTCGCGGAGTGGCGAAATGACGCCAGCTATCAGGTCGCAGCCCATTCGACGAGACCCGTTCACACATTCAAGTTCGGTGAGGCCAAAATTCTCGCGAGAGGGAATAATCGCGTGAGGCGCGAGTTGCTTGAGTCATGATTCATGGGATCTCAATCTATCAACAAGTATAACAACATGCCCTCTCCACATTCCGTGCTGAGGCACAGTCTGGCCAAATTAATTGGCCACTCGCGGAGCTTGCCGGCCGGTACGCCAGGCGGCCGAGTAGTCATCACGCCAGCATCCAACAGGGGTGATGAGATTTCAGCAATTAACATCTTGTATGCCGACCACCATGCAATTAGCACCAAGGTGGGCAATAGTTCTTGATTAAGGGGAGAGCAGTTAATGACTATAGGTATGAGGTAGCATAACGACTGCGTCCTATAAATACTGCAACCTCTTGTGCACGAATCACCATTTTCTGCCACTGTCTTTGATAATGGGAAACCGAAACGTCAGGCGAATAAAGCCCTTGTTTTGACGATCGCTTCTTCTTATTACTTAAGATGCTTTATAATCGAACATTTTACTGCATTAAAAACCGCATAGATAAAATCAATTTTTAAGCCAAAATTACCTTTTCTTGAGTAAAACAATTGACGAAGACATAACATTTTGCTAAATGACTAAGTAAAGATATATTTTATAAGTTTTTTTATAACTTATCTTTACAATATGTGGTTACCAAAGAATAACAATCAGATTTTATAAGGGTTAATTAACTAGGCAGAATGGTATTACCGACAAAGACAAGGGAGACTGGAATGGCCATTTCTGGCTTATTAGCCGTCGTCAGCCAGCCATACCCAAGCCTGAAGTGTGGTACACCCGAGCCTCGAACTCGCGACCTGTTGGTTTAGAAGTCAACGCCTCTACTCACCGGGCCACGAGCCCGTTGCCTTGTCTTTTAATTAACTCTTTTTACCGTGTATAGATTATGCAGACGGCCATAAAATAGCTCAATCAAGGTTTGCATCCCTAAGCGTCTGCAATATTCCGGGGTTACACAACCTGGCAAAAAGTATAGGAAATATTTGAAGACCACTTTTAAAATATATGTCGACATTTGATGAGACAACCTAAGGTAAATAGTCCCCATTTAATGAGGAAGGTAAAGCTAAAGGCCGCGCTGAACTTACTAACTTCCTAAAAACCGACCTTGAATTCCTAGCTAGATAGGTTTAGACCAAGTTCAGAGCCAAAAGTTGTAAGATGAAGTGAATTAACGTAACCTCTAATACCTATATTTGAGCCCACAATGGAGAAGGCTTTGTTTCTAAAAAAAACATATCTTTGAATGTTTTTCTATTTTGCAGGGTGTAAGTATTGCTATTACTGTGTGTTCACCGAAACAAACTCCCTCGGGCGCTTAAATTTTTGCAGAGGGAAAAACTGATTTTAATAAATGGGTATTATAAATTTCGATCTGAAAGCTCCCAGATGGGCAGGTCTGCAGATAACAATCCCAATCTCTCGAAAACATTTGAATCATTGAATATTTTGAGATCCCATAACCTTTCATTCAAGTGCAAGCCTGTGTCTTTGCAAATAACAGCAGGCCAGTTAGAAATTTATGGGTTCTTTGAAAAATGCTTTGTAACCTGCGAACGGAGATTTGTTCATTTGGAAATTACTAGGCTCTCATGTGGAAGTCATTTGGATCCTCCATAATGATTTCAACCCTAGTCTTGTGAGTTTCTAAGTGGACTCCACTGCACATGAGGC
Source organism: Spirometra erinaceieuropaei (assembly GCA_902702965.1). NCBI lineage: Eukaryota > Metazoa > Platyhelminthes > Cestoda > Diphyllobothriidea > Diphyllobothriidae > Spirometra > Spirometra erinaceieuropaei. The sequence continues at coordinate 1,178,783 of CACRXP010000053.1, read as the reverse complement.
CTGAAATGGAGCATTTAATCAAACTTAATTCGTATGCCCCGACAACATCATGTGAAAATCATTTTCCGTCAGAATTTTCATTCAAAAAGTTCCCTGATAAACTTTTAACGGCATTCCAAATTCTGAAATTTGCTTTTAAAATATTAGGTTGAATGCTGGCATAACCAAATGAAAGTTTGTTCTACTCCTCAACCCTCTCCGGACGAACGACCCTGTGGCAAGTTTTATTATCTCTACTTTTTAATGGCAGGCTCTCTCTCTCCTAAGCTATGTTAGTGGCCTCCGGGAGAAGGACCATCCCGGCATCCCCCTTTGCATTTTAAGACGAGCGCTGTTATAAGAAATCTAAAACGATGATTTATTTGACACTTCTGCAGATGTCACAGAATTCAGTAACTACACCGAGGTGAAGCTGGTTGCCAAGCGAGCTGTTAGCAGGATGGATAACTACTACTGCACAATCGATGGAGCACAGGCATCTTCAAAAGCCGTCTATTGGCAGGGTTAGTTGGACGCTTTTGTAAACTTCGTATAAATATATTAACTGGATTTTGATCTCTTTCGGGATCACTGGCATCTGAGAAACAACCTAAGACCGGCTAGTTTGGAAATTGACGAAAATATATGCCATGAGGTAGTTTAATGAAAATACAGTAGATATGCTAACTCGTGGAACGCTAGGCGTAATTCTGAAATGCATATTCAAGCAGGATTGTTCTACTAATCACCAGGCAGCATAATCCTAAAATAATTCAGTTACGTCATAATGGCTGATTTCGATCGAACATCTTTTTGGCCGCCTGCAAAACTACGCTCCGTAAAAAAGACTACTTATTTGGCTTGGATTTTTTCCATTGTTTTCCGATGTCCTTATATAAAAATATTCATCCGTAAACATATTTGGTAAAAAATAGCATTTTTGAAAAGTTTTTTTCCGAAGAAAGAGAGTAACTTGATTTAAAAACTATTCTAATTTTCAAATAATTTTGAAAATGACATGCCGTCACACTTGCATTCATGGTTTCCAAATTACAAGCTTTACATTTTGTGTATGTAACGCAAATCATGATATCTCTATGGCATTCAAAGGCGATCTTTTAGATATTAGTAATATTTGTCCGTGAATTTGGGCATATTGTTGACCTAACAAGCAATATTAACAAATGCTTGGGGCACTGTGTTTTGTAAAATGGGCATTTCACGATCATAAAAACCTCATAATGGGAAACTTTTTGAGACCGACATTTATCCCTCCTTCAAGTAGGAAATTCGAAGAAAATGTAATTTTCCATCAAATGAGTAAAAAACTAATATTTTCACTCATTTTCGATTAAATATACTTGAATTTATAAGGACATCGAAGGTTAGTGAGAAATTTCATCCTACTTACGTGGTCAGTTTAACGAGTTCGATCCTTGCCGGTAGTCTAAAAGGCGTTCGTTCAGTAGCAAGCCTTCCAAAGTAACTGAAATATTTTAAGATTCTTTTACAAGATTAATTACATAACAACCATACTGAAATAATCGATTTGGGCCAAAAACGCATTTCGGAAACTCGATTAACACTTTATGAATAAGCACCTCGTCTGTTAGGGATGCCCGAAGCGCCTGACTGCCGATCCTTACAAGTGCATGAACAAGACCTTTGGGAGGAACTTCACAATGGTTTGTTTGTGATTGATTTAGGATAAAACAATGCAGCGAACAGTCATTGCCTTTTTTTAGTCCTGGCGAATTCAAGACAGAGTTAGCAAATAACCTTCGACGATGAGGCTTCAAAGATACCGCGTAAACGGCCGTAGACGTTTAATTATTGATCAACACCTCACGCTGGTAATATAAAACAGTTATATAGGCAGGAGGAATGAAATGGTCATTTATGATTCATTAACCGTTACGCCTAAAAGCTCGCTGGACTTTGGATGAGCAAATGGGATTCAGGCTCGGGTCCGTTGGCTGATGAGCAGTCCCCGATTAAGTCCTCCATCGTTGGGCTACGCGCCAGCGTCCCGCTGGCGGGGACTGTAAACATTCACAGTCGTGTGCAACTGGTGTCAACTGTTCTTTTTTGGCTGCAGGATCCGATTGGTGTTTCTGTTTACAATTAAGGCTCGCTCGGGCTGCAACTTACGAGTGCGATCTCAATCAAGGAGTTTGAAAAAAAAACACGGAAAACGCAAGCGACAAGTTTCGGCTTGATCATCACCATTTACATAAATAATAGAAGGACAATTCAATTTCGAACACGAGTCAGTGGCCTATGAGACAGATTTTGGTGGACATTTTGCCAACTGAGTTACGTAACAACGTTCACAGATTAGTAGTCAATACCGATTTACCAGTTTGCTTTGTCTGTGTCGGCGAAAAATAACGATGTCTGAAGATTCTGAGAGACGATGCTTTAGCAGTTTTCAGCAGATTTAAACTACATAACGGTTAAAGGAATTTATTTTTTTGGACCTCATTCAAAATAAACCTTATTTTTAAATATTTTTGTTTAACAATATAGGACCGCTGCACTATAAACCGGTGGATAAACGTGAAAATTTTGAAGGCAGTGAATTTGTTATTGCATCATTTGATGACAAACGCGAGCAGGACCTTATAGGTGCGTTTACGGTTTACGAGGTTCCATCTCAACTTTTTGTTTGTTAAATGCTGTAGACTGTGCCAATCGCATGTACGCAATCTGTCTCTCTGTAGGTTTTAATGTTTCACAACAGATTGACTAGTGACATGCATCAGCACGCGATCGACAGAATACTGACAGCTAAGTGGGATCCTTCAAACTACCGTTGCCGAAACGTCTTACGTCGAAGCTGAAAGTAAACCATAATTGAACGATGATTCAGCTGTCGTTGCCGACATCGTTCACCGCGTGTCGCATAGTGTCTTTGGTTTAGCCGTCCTTAGACATGCATATGCCAGCGAGCAATTGTATGGTGAGCCGTTATTACATGCAGTCCACCTTACTCGCTTGTACTGTCTGTACGCCAGTCATATGTCAACAATTTCCACGTCGGACAATCAACACCCTCATAAACTTAGCGGATCCAGCTACAACGTCATGCCCAATAATCCTATCATGCTGTCTGCAAGAAAGCAACGATCACAAAATGCCGCGCAGAAAATATGTATACGCACAAATTGCCATTTGGTAGCTTGGTTTGACCTTAAATTTCAGACAACCGTCTTAATTTGCTAACTTGGACAAAGATCATTTTGTTTTTATGTCTACTCATTAAAGACAATTCCGATTCCGGATGGGCGCTGTAGCGTAGAGCAAAAGAATCAAATTTTACACTTTTATTTTTGGCCGTAAATTGTAAGATTGGCGTCCTCCGTAAAATAGGTAATATATATTTTTAAGAGTTTTCCTGGTTTATCTAACGCAATTTTGAAAACGCACCTAGAAACCGTTCGTGACGGCGATGCTGAACTGCAGTTTTTGAAGCGCGATGGAGATTCCTTAAAGAAACTCGAGGATCCACACATCAGCAATGTATATGGTAAGCTGTGTCAATGGCAGGATGAGGAATGCGTTGTTTACCAAGCCGAGGTTTCGGCTCGTAGATAAAAGAAACCAAATCACATGCAAAAGCATTTATAATTAGAAACCTTTTTAGGTAGGGGTAAGGATAATAAGCGGGGTAAGGAAAAACCGCGGAGTACTGCCTACAATATTTTCAGAAATATATGCTGTTTTATAGAGTTTTTGGCCAGCCCCGAAAATCAACGGTGCACCCCCGGCACGCATTTATTTAGCAAGAGGGAAGCTCATGTTTTTATACGTACGGAAGGGAGAGAATCCAGATAGTAAAAAATACTCAAACATTCGTCTTCCAGTAGTTCAGGAGTTTTAAAATGCTGGTGAATTTGTTAAATAACAGTTAACATTTTCCAACCCACGACATAATCTTTATTCTCACCCTTTTTAAAAATGACTGTTAACATCCCTTCGAGTATACCATTTAATGCAAACGTAGTCTGCTACTAAATGACAACAAGAAGGACTACATTTGTGTTTGTATTTTTATAAAATATATTAAAAAGATCAAAGACGTCGAAAAACGATGCAGAAAATTTCATAATTAACAAAAAGTTGCTTTGAAAAATTACGACATTTCAGGCGGCCGATACAAAATTGTTACAAAAGATAAAACCCCTAGAGTGGTAGCAGGATGATCCATAATACAAAATACTACCCAAATAATTTTTTATAATCACAACCACGCTTCAGAATTTCCGTCATGACTTCATGAAACCACTCGGTCGAGCTCATGAAATGCGAACCAATACGAGATGTTTGCAGAGACTGCATTTAGTAAAAATGACCAATTCCGCGTAATACACTTTTTATTGATTTTCAATGTTCCAATAAAATCAAATACATTTTATGGCAGACATGGGCATAAGTATTCTTATATGTACTCATCCAGCAAAAAACCACTTCTTCGTGAAACTACTTTTCTAAAGGAATTTGAAGATTTTTTCACATTCTTCTGGCATAAAACTCTTTAAAACTAATTTCCAACCCACTGAGCACAAAAACCATTTTTATTCATGTTTTCCTTAAATACGGTCCCTTTCTCGGTTCAGAGAAAATAAATAGAAAATGCATACTGCGAAAAACATTGTATTCTCCGAGTAAAAGCTATTTTCTCTTGCAGTGTTATATAAAACGATTTTTAAGAATTTTTCCAATTCCCGAATATCTCCTATAAAATTCATTTGATTTTATCAGAGTGTTTTAAATAATCAAAAAATGTTTTCTGCTTGAGTAATACTTTTCGTTAATTGACTTACTTGGAATCGGCCAAAAGAAAACTCATATAAAAGCTAACATTTTGACGAGTCTGATGCATTATCAGATTATGTCGTATGACAGTCAGCGTTATAAGCCCGCCTAGATACTCCTTTATTACTGAAAACACATTTCAGGTTTGACGTTAACATATCATGAAATTGGTCAATAACTATAAGCTCATGAGCGGGATTAAATGGTAGCAAATTTCTAAATTGTACGACCTTGAGGTTTACTCAGTCACTTGCCAGCTCCTCTAAGGCGAGTCCGACTGTTCCAGTTGGTGGCTGTTTTTTTTCAAACCGTAGGAGAACGCATGCCAGAACGACGAGGGAAGCGTAAATGAGAATAGATAAGCCGCTATGAATATAAAAGCACATTGTGAAGGTCAGTTTAGCCTGTTTCCTTAGTGCTCAGAGAGAATTCCACCAAGTCACGAGCAGCCGGGTTTGCGTAGCGCAAGGCGGCCTCGCCCATGACCCCCAGAAGACAACGGGTAGGTTTACCGAGTGAACTGCCAATTCGACCGCCTTATCCGTCAATGTCCATTGTGTTATTCACAGCAAGGCGTAGCAGACAAGGGGACTTGCGCGTGATTTGTTTCATAGTGAGTGTAGTCTTCCGCAGCGCCTACTACATTCTCTCCTCCTCCTTTATCCGCGCCCGGTGTTAAGATAGGGTTAAGAGGACCGGAGGCGGGAGAGGGCTCAGGTGGATGCCGGGGACGAGCCGGCATCCTCGCGCTCCAATCCCCACTTTCTGGTCAACACGGCAATTGACCCGGATTTTAGCCAATAGCATCAACGCCACGACAGGTTAGCAGGAGTGCATTCAGTGTCCATGGACGACATATGTTAGCTCAGCAGAACCGCGAGATTTCAGTGTTCACATATCAAAAACCAAAGTTTTAAACCTTCCGTTATCTGCATGCAGGAAATGAATGTCTTTTGTTTGTTACGGTAGTTATCCCATGTGTACGTCAATTGCAATAAAATCCATTTCTTTTTTTCTTGCAAAGGATTTGAAATCGGGCCGCAATGCAGCTGGGAAGAAAATACTGCAGTATGAAGAGCAGCGTTTGTAATTTTTTTCGCATTGCGTAGTCGAAACCACATTTAATCCCTTACACTTTAGAAACTAGCCCAATCCAATGATTTCGACACAGTATAAAATTAACAGTAGAAACGTGCTGCTTGTAGATGGTATTTTTTACTAACGTTTTTCAAATAAAATTAAAGTATTTTTCCAAACGAACTATTGAGTAGTCTGTTTAAGAAGTCGGTATAATTTTGTAATTACAATTGTTGATCCGAGGGTTTGGGTATACTTAAGACGGTAAAATCATCCCAGAGTTATAGCTCATGTTAATCAGCGAAAATACGGAAATAAGGACCCCCTGTGTTACATTTTATGGCATAACTTTACTCTGAACCATAAATCTAAGTCTCATGAGTCTAACCCTAATCATAATCCTCTCAGCCATAACCAGAAATGTGGCGTTAACACTAATACTAACCACTTCGCCCCGGAAAATGGGGCAAGATAATTTGCAATGCGGGTAAGTCCACAGTTTTTGAGTGACCCTAACTGTCGTATTCCACAAACCAGAAATGTAAACCACAGAGGTTACCATGCAGGTTTACATGCCATAAATGAACGTGAAAGTTTTCGATATGACTCGTGCACGAAGCCACATGCACTTGTGGATGCAAAAGCATTGGGCGAACGTAAAGGCAATTGCTCATTTGTATTATTGCTTTTTCAAACAAGAAAAAAACACCCCGTTCATATATTTCGAAGAATATGCTAAGTAGGGGTTTTACTGACAACCTCAAAATAACTTCTGCATTACCTGTTCGAGGGCTACAACTCGAGCCTTGCGCTATTTAGAGGTAGTCTATTCAGGACGGGAGAAACCAGACGTATGCAAGCGGTTAGATCACAGAATAAATCTGCAATTGCCCTGGTAATCGTCACGCCTCCATCTTCAATCTATCAAAAACTGTTATTCAACCGATCTCCTCGATGTTGACAGATACATTTTTACAGTTTCTACTTAATCCGCATTCCGTTATGTATATCTGATGCCTGATTTGCGGTGGAAAAATTATTTTTTAGGGGTTACCCTTTTTTTCAATCTCGCGTTTGACGATAAGACTAGTTCAGATAAATCTATGAAATAAGAAATCGAAACCGTCGGCATTAAAATTCTCAAAATTTCACCAACCGACAGAATGCTCTATCTGTGATAAACCATCAAAATAACGTCGATGTCTATAGAGGTGCCAGATTAACGTGGTATATGTAATTACATTGTTATTTCATAAACAATTCTAGTTGGACAACGCAAAGTTTCTTAAAGGGAATTGCTACATTTTCTCACTATCGCACGGAATCCAGGAGGAGCAATTTTATGGTATGCGACAAACGCTTTCTAGACCACGATTTGGAAATACAATTCAAATATTTCTTGCAGTAGCGAACATAGTTTTACTTTTTTGTATAGTTTTTTTGCATAATTCTGCGTAAAAAACAATGCCAATGATTGAGTATATGACGCCTTACCTTTATTAACTTGACACTGTTTCTTCGCACTCACCTAGATTAATAAGGAGCTCGTCATGAGTCATTCGTTTAAGCATGCACACACATTAGCCAGGACAGAAGACGTCTATTAAGAATGCTCCTTGTTTAGAACAAATCTTTAAAAATGTGATTCTCAGCTTATAGATAATCATTCCGATATATAAAATGCTCAAGATGGGCCAGCTATCGACGCCTGCATAGTCGTTTATCAAAAAGAAGCCCTGGGAATGAAATTTGTTTCGTGCAATCCGTCCTGAAAACAAATGTTCAAATATTTGAAGCAGGTGTTTGACTTACGCAAACGTTAATCAACATCTATTTCTTTTAGAGGGACGCTTTAAAGGTTTGTTCTCTTCTTCCACGTTAAGTTAATCTCGGCTTCATAAAACTGTGTTTAAATGCTTTTAATGCAACACGACAAGTATGAAGGCTCGAACCTTAAATCCGCACTAACAGATTTTAATGATGCAGTCGTTTGTGATTATCGGATTCAATATCTTCTCATAAAACACTATAACCTCTAAATACTTTTTTTATTTTTCGATCGCGGCTCAAGTTTCCACGGACGTCGCCAGCACACGTACGGCTTCCTCTTAAACTGCATCAACTGATCTATTGTTCGCCTTCCTTAGTTGCTTTTTGGTCAGATCTTAGTTCGTAGCTGTACCTGCATTGGGCAACTCACCCTAACTCCTACCCCAAAACCCCAACTCCTAACTCCTAACAGATACGGATTCGACGTAGGATATTGCCTTTTTTCATCAAAACACAATCAAACACATTTGTACGAATCGAAAATTTACCAGTGCTTTCACGTTAAAAGTCACAAATGATCGGTTAGATTAGAGAATAGAACATAAACTGATCGTGACAAGATTTAACTCCCCACTGAGATAGTTCCTTTTTGATAATTGTCCCTTTTATTTTTCGCAAAAACAAAAGCAGTGGTTTTTCGAAGAATTTGAAAAACTTGCAAAAATTTGAAAAATCTGCGTGTGCAAACATGCACAGATATCTTACGTCACTTTTGCTGACGGCAGACTGAAATGTTGACAAATGCAAGAGTTCTTTGTTGTTACTTAGATTTTCCATGATACGTTCGGTGTGTTGGCAATGTAAAAAAGACCAGAATCTTGTCATATTGCCTTTCAAAGAGACATATTACTCAGGCACAATGGTATTAAAATTGATTCTAAAAGGGTCCGAAAAGGAGTGAAAGAGCATTTTTTGCCGCAATTTCTATGAAGTAAAGCAAAACGCGAAAGGTTTTGGTTTGGGTATTTCGCAACTAGCGACAGCCGAAATGCGCTTTTTGACAAAGTAAAAGCATCTAGCTAGATGACCTGACAAGAGTTTCTAAGGCATGTTCGGTTCCCCTAGCCAGTGAAATGCGGCTTACAAGAGACATAGCGAACTGTTTAAATGTGCATCGTTTGCCTTGCAGGGTAAAAAAATCAAATTTTAGGAAAAACGGTTTCGCGTTTTAATTTTAATAATAATATTCATTCTAGAACGCTTTATGTACAACCAGTTGGACGGTAGCATAAGCAAGGACGAGGTGATGCTCTACTGGATTGTGGACACAAGACAGGAAAACATCACAAATGTAGGTTCAAACAAACAAACTGTTCATTGGTCATTGTGTGTCTGAATTCGCAAACTTCGCCTTATCCGTTTCCCTTTTTGCCTCCACGCCCTCCCTGAGATTTAAACTCAGCACGGCAGGACCAAGACTTGAGTACAACCAATTATCTAATTATCTGAGCTACTAGGGTACTCAGGGAGTTGGTGAGTAACTTGACCGGAGTGTGATTAAATTCACCGCCGCAGGTGAGACCTCATAGCTCACGTACTCACAGTTCTCAAGCCCTGAATTTCCTGTGTCTTGTTCGAATCTCGCCGAGGCCACATAGCCGTTTGGAATAAAGCCAAAATGAAGACCTAAGTCGGTACTCAATTGTCTAAGCGTAAAATGCACTTAATCGACCAGAAATACCAAGTGGCGTGCCACGCTGTTCGGCCTCATTTTGATCGATTTTTCTCTCCTCGCGCTGCCTCGGCCTCTCGGGTGATGGTTGACGGGCGTTTTGTCTGCGTGCGTTGTGAGTCACCACTCCGTCGGGCGGTGGTGACTGAACCAGTGTCGGGTGGTCGGTCTGGCGATTCTTGTTCTTTTTTTAGATTAAACTCGCCGTCGGACTGTTTCCCTATGGCCTTCTTAAGCCCGGCGTGGTTGTTTGGTCCTGAGTTCTACGATTTTGATGACGTAGGACTTTGTCAGCTGCAGGAAGGTTCCAGATACCTGTTGATGACGTGGACATCGGAGAACCACGCCTCGAGAGCTGGCCGTTCTGCTTTTGTGTTGCTCCGGCATAAGATGGTAGCTCGCTGGAGATCAATCAACACACTTAGTAATTGTCCACTTTAATCGATTTTAAGTTTATCGGAAAAACGCAAAGCAGATATCTGCAAGAGCGAGTTTTAACCGCTGGGGTATAAAATCCCCTCATGTCTGTGTCGGTGGATTAAACATAGTGATTAGTGGTGGAGGGTTTCGCGCCGATCGTGCTACGAAACCCATTCGTTTCGTTGTACTCCGGGACTCTTTCTTGAGTCACGCCAGCAGCCACATCGCCGCTTTTAATATAGACAGCATCACATTACCGACAGAGACAGGGAAGTATACTCACAGCTCCCGGTGCGACCTCGTAGCTCCGATGGCTAGAGCTTTGGCTGTAGTTAATTCTGCCTCTTGCTGTCGCGGGTTTGGATCCCACCGAGACGTCGAGTTTTTCACAACTGGGTCAAAAGGTAAGTGGAGAAAAAGGAAAACTAAGATGGCCATTTTTGGATTGATAGCCTTCACCAGCTAACCAAACCCAGCCCCGATGTATAAGACCACCGAGGCTCAAACTCGCGACTTGTTGGTTAGATGTCCAACGTCCCCAACCCCTTAGCCACGGGCTCGTTTTTTTGATAAAGAATTCTTATTCATTTGCGTTAGAAATTTTTAAGTGGGTAGCGGTAAATGCTTATAAGGCAGACAGTGATTAATTGTTCCTAAAGCAACAGTAAAATTTCATTTTATTGGTGCATTCCACATATTACGGTGGCCCGCTCGCATTTTTGTGGTTGAAAGCGTTGTGTAGGTTACTATTAAATGTCTCTAAACAGCTTTGTTCCCATTCGTTGTGATATGGGTCAATCAACGTTTCGCATAAGCACGATTCCACATTCGCACTGATATAACACGTGCTGTACTTGACTATAAATGGTTATGCTAGGTTTTTTTAATGACAGTATAAGTTGGCGTTTTAAAGAAGTCTGTGAGCTGATGCAAATCTGTAAAATAAAGAAACGTTTCTTAGTTTCCTGCTACAAAACTATTCTTGTTTCCGCAGTTTGTAAGCGGACGTTGAAATGACCGCATGCTAGTAGTTCTGCTTTCCGCACCCGAAAATGATGGCGGTCATCCCACGCAGCGTCACCCGACAAAACATCAAGTTCGAGGTGACTTAAGAATTTGGGCGCCGGGGTCCTTGCTCGTAAAAAAAACAGATGCGGTTGTCCAATCAGGTTTATACCCACGTGGTCTACATATGAAGTAGAAAAACTGAGAACGAGATGCCCGACTCAAACCGCACTGGCCATCTGGCATTGACTACTCATTATTCTCTCTACCGAATTTTGCTTAAAATTGGTCTGACGTTAAATACCACGGCTTTATTTATCTATAGATGACATGCACTTCAAACTATGGATACTGGACATACCCGGGTTCATCGACAGATGATACCGGCAGCTGTAAGTTGAATACGATCGAATATGGGCGTTTCCCTGTAATTAGGAATGTTTTTAGTATGTGTTTTCCGGAAACAGATACCTGCTGAGTCTAAAGGTTTTTATCATCAGCATGTATTACTCAGGAATGACATTCCTGCATTTATTATTGTCATTACTACGATTATTATTATCAGCATCATCATAACCATCGCCATCATCTCCCAAATTTCTCGTCTTATATTCCTATTTCTCCTCTTCATGATTGCTACTATCTCATTACTTTATTAAAAACCATCGCTAAAAACTAATTCCCGTGTAATTCATCGTTCCTCTACCCGTCATGCTACGGGGCACACGGTGGACATCGTCGTTATCGACGATTGAATTGTAGTCGACATCGCTGCATCCGTCGCTGCTATTAATAATTATATCTACATTGATATTAATGTTAACCCGCCTACTACTACAACAAGTAATACTGCTCTGTTGCAATTTCCACCAGACACTACATTCGTTAGAATATTGGACGTAAACAAGGGCAATAAAGCCATTCCAGTATGACCCGCTATTCCGCCTACCTCTAATAACAATACTAATGTTCTTTACCAAATATCATCCATTATAGTTTTTTTATTTGTCTTTGCAGACTTTAAATTCGTTGGTGCCATGGCTATTTATGTACTCCGAGTGAGACGGGGTGGAGAAAGCTTCGACGAATATTCCTGCAAACTAAATGGGAATTTCGTTCTTACGAAACTAATATCTTGGGAAGGTAAATTACACTCATCAGCCTATCTATTGCCTTTGGTGTTTAACAATTTTGTAATGTCAGTGAACAACTTCGATCTCACTTTCCTTTGAGTGGCAGAACGCTGCTCGGATGAGTGAAATACCACCGACCGACGTTCAGGTGGTAGTGTGTTCGCCATAAATTAGAGTGTTTTCAGTACTCCTTGTCGTACATGTTTGATTTTTTCAAATAGAACGATAGTGTGCAGATATGAAATTCGGTTTTTTATAAGTGTTGGCTCCCTAAAGGAGGGAGGAATGCGCTCTATTTTTGAGGCGAAATTCCGGCATTTTCAATAACCATGCTTATCAAGCCCTGTGGCCGCCCCAAAAATAAATAAATAAAGAGAAAACAGATGACTTTACACAAAACTGTATAATTACTTTTATGACATATCGGGCCTTAGTTTCCAATTTCAGGCCTTCGGTGCTAGGAATGGAAATATCAAATGTTAGCATGCCCAGATATGCTCTAGAAATATGTTCGAAATCACGGCGCATGGAACGAATAGACTTTGCAGCGGTTGATTCAAGTCGAAAAGGATGACTAGCATCACCAATAATTTAATCAGAAAATCGCCTTACAATTGTGAAATGTTGCTGTACTATGACATCGAGGAAAGAGACGTAGGAAACAGACGGAGCAGAAGACAGCATTCACAGAACGCGTATGAAAGTGAGCATGCCATTCTGAAACAAGACAGTAAACATAACAGGATGGCACTAAAGAATAAGAAGGAAAATAAAAGATATCCACAAATTGTTGGATTAAGGGCCGAGGGGTATGAGCGAAGCGCAAACGTCAAATGTAATTAGCGGATTTTAAAGTTTTATAAAAAATTATTTTGGCCCGACAGGAAAGTTATAGATTCAAGTACACACTCAGATACAGAGACCAAACAGAAGAAGTTTCTTCTGGAAGGAATTGAAAGGATTGAAGGACACAAGTCCAGGAGACGATCTATCGAAGAAAATTGAATGAAAATGTTTTTATCTAGGAAGCGTAGGTGTGGACGGCCACTTGTGATAATGCGTCGCTTCGCTGCGCAGCCAGCTTATGTTCGTGTATGCGCGATCCGAGCATGCGTTCAGTCTGTCCTGCGTAGTTGCAAGGACACTTTTGACACGGAATGCGATACACTACTCCAGATTGCTCTTCAGGTTTTAACCGGTCTTTAATTTCCATGACCCTGTTGGGCATGGTGGCTTTGGGGCGGTGTGCAATTCCATCACCTAGCTCCGCAGCAATGCGCTCGGTCGCTTCTGAAACACCCTTGATGTATGGCAGAGAATGCCATATCGCCGGTGGCGTTGATGTTCGAGTTCTCTGGTGGCGACCGCGCAGGCAACGATTTGTGAATGCTCTTGGATAACCATTTTGACCAAACTGGTTGCAGAGATAACGGGCCTCACGTGCTCTGTTCTCCGGTTTGCTGCAATGACTTTGGATCCGTTTGAAGAGCGTTTTCGCGCAGCTTCGTTTGTGAGCCACCGGATGGTTGCTGTGAAAACTGAGAAGCTGTGTGGTGTTCGTAGCTTTCCTATAAACAGTCGTTTCAAGTTCACCGTTAAGGTTTCGTCTGACGAGCACATCCAGGAAGAACAACTGCTGTTTCCGTTCTTTTTCCCTCGTGAATTTTATATCAGGAAAGCCTGCGCTGAGCAGGTTGTGAAATGCTGTAGCATGTCCTTCTTTACGATGACTAACGTGTCGTCAACGTAGCGCCAAAACACCGGTTCGTGTTGGAGGAAGGCAATCTTTTCTAACTCCTGTAGGACCAGTTCTGCCACCAAACCGGAGACCGGTGAGCCCATTGGGGTTCCCTTGATTTGTTCATAGGTCTCTCCCGCAAAAGGGAAGAAAGTTTGTTGGCAGAATTCAAACAGCCTCATGAGGTGTTTAATTTTGATGGCATTCTCAGTCTCATCGTACGCCTCTTCATGTCTCTTGCGCAAGATTTCGCGGGCAAAGTTTGGTGGGATGGATGTGAATAACGACGTCACATAGAAGGAGACCATGATTTCGCTCGATTGAATCCTCCGACCTCGGAGGTCTATGAGGAATTGAGAGGCCGATCGAACTGAGGTAGTAGGATGGCCTTTAAGGAACTTCAGTTTGGTGTACATCCACTTTGCCAACTTGTAGGTGGGGCTGCCTTTTAGGGCAACGATTGGCCGAAGTGGGACATTTGCTTTATGGATTTTTTGCATACACAGGCAACATTTATCCAATCCTGTATGTTTAAAGTTGCCCATGAGACCGAGTCGGATGTCTACTTTTCTTCTATAACCTGGAAAAGACCTTTTCAACTGTGAGTGAGACATTAAAATGTCAGCAACTGCATACCAAACCAGAGCTCCTTATTAAAATCCGAGGAGTTAGGAACATCTGGCCTTTCGTTGGATCACCTTTCCTCAACGTCTCTGCTTTCATGGATGCTTTAAATTTATACCTGCGGTTCATAATATGCGGATCATTTCTCTATGTAACCTGATATTATTGTCTCCTTTCAGGGAAACTTGCAGCGGAATAACATGCACACTAAGTGAGACTTCGCTGAGTCATCTGCGACTACATGCTCTAATGATAGACACGTACATGACGCACTTTTGCAAGAGATGTATGGTCGATTTTACATTTTAAATAAATACAATTTTGGGTCTTTTTTTTTGCAAATACGAGTAGACAGCATGAGTGTTGGTTAGTGTGTCAACTTTGATTATCGAAATGCGGGTACATATTTATCTGGTGCCACGGCCGTCAGAGGACTACTCGATTTTAAAAATATCTGAACGGCTTGCTTAGATTTTGAAGAAAATAACGTTATGTCATATAAGCGTCTATAGGCAGACCCAGAACCTGCGCCTTGGTTCTTATACCGAAACCAATCTGCCATTTGTTTTTTTTTACTCCATAGGCGCCTGCATTAAAATCTCCAGTTTAGATCTTACCTATCCGTGCATACATTATGCGGCTACCTGTGTACCTACCTATCCCCACACGCAACACCTTGTCAATTCCCGCAGTGAGCATGCCGTCCGTCTTACCACCGCCAACACGGCGGACGATACGTCGCATGTCGACAAGTGAACATGTCGCTTACGTTGGTAGCAGACGTCTACTTTGATGCAGCTCGGGCCATTTATTCGGAATGGCAGGTGTAAATAGGCTGTCACTCGCTGCACCCTAGCCTATCTCTTATCTTCCTGACATCGTCGAACCGTTGATGATGAAACAGGGAGTGTGGTTGAAGCTGCGCAATTTGGCCTCAAATTCACGCGCGGACGGCACTATTGTAGTGGACGGTCATCATCGCCTGAAGCTGTGGCTCACTGAGCATGCACCATTACAGCTTAACCGCTACACTATATAACTATCCTCCTCAAATGTCCCACGAACGCGCAAGGTTTTATGATCGGAACCACTCTACTGTTTACCTCTTGAAATTGGCAGATCAGCTCTTAGCTTACTATACAATGAGTGACCGATCTCATGAAATGTTGGCCAAAATTCTGAAATGCGTCGTCGATTAGGCAGGATTACTTAGGTCGGATTGTAATATTGAGTATCTCGCGACGTAACCCTATGGTATGTCGGACTCGGCAGGATGTCCGCTTTTAAAGGCCTTTCTTTTCAATCTCCTGTAGAAACCGAACTCGGTAAAAGAATGGCAACTTAGGTAGCATGCATTTTTCACATTGATTCTTGATTGTCTTATAAATTCAAATATATTTTATGAAAAACAAGAACAAAAATATTGTTTCTTTCACTCGTTTGATAAAGAATCACGTCAGCTTCATACTTTATACTCAAGAAAGAAGTATAATTCGATTTCAGAGAAGTTTTCTAATTCCCGAATAATTTGGAGCCTGATCAGCCGTTGCATTAGCGCCTAATGATTTCAGTCTTCAAGGTGCGTGCGTTCCGCGTAAGGAGAATCATGTATTCTTCTATGCCTTTAAAAAGATTCCATACTGAATCTACAAAATTTTGCAGTGTATCCGGACTATGATGTACATTTCATGAGGAGCAGTGGTAAACGTACAGGTACGATTCTGTATGAATGGACATTGGACGATCTTGAAAAATCTCATGATTAGAAACATTTTTGAAATCGAATTATGCTCCTTTCCGGAGTATAAAATATGAAAATGACGTGATTTTTTATCAAACGCGTGAAAGAAACAATATTTTTGTTTTTGTTTTTCATAAAACATATTTGAATTTATAAGACCTTCGAGGATCAATGTAAAGAATGCATGCTACATAAGTTGCCATTTTTTACCGAGTTCGGTTTCCACAGGAGATAGAAAAGAAGTGCCTTTAAAAGCGGACATCCTGCCGAGTCCGACATACCATAGGGTAATGTCGCGAGATACTCAATATTACAATCCGACCTAAGTAATCCTGCCTAATCGACAACGCATTTCAGAATTTTGGCCAACATTTCATGAGATCGGTCACTCACTCTACTTAAGTGATTTGCGGGTGTTCGAAGAGAATGTCAACAGTCGTAGTTTAACCGAACATGTTTAAAGTTGCCCGATGTATTTCGGCTGCTAGGTTTTTGGACACAAGCAGGATGTTAAAATAAGTCTAGGGCGTCAGCTGCATAATCCGTGGCCGTGTAATCGAGACAGCGATTGAACTTCGGGAGCTCCAATCCGTTCAGTTATCATGTGGTTCTGTCATCGGGTTTCCAGTAAAAACGCTGGATTTTAGAACACATGGTCGCCTACACCATCGGACAGTGTAAACTTTACTAAGGTCAACTGAGTGAGACGCGTTTTTAAGTCTTAATGAACTCCAGAAATAAAGATGGCCTATTCTCTTAAGGAAACCTCAAAGTCCCCTCCTTTTGTAAGTAATAGATGAAGAAAAACGCAACCAGCTAACTGCCCTTCATGTCCTCGTCTACTGCAAGTATTATGGTGGTCTATAGATTAAGTGCCCAGAAAATCGAACAAAATATGACGCAGATACTGCACTTTAACAGCAAACCGTAAATATGTCACAAACGCAGTTTCGTACGGATGCTATACTGACCTGTTGAGACGCAAAGCAGCGAACCGGAAGATGAGGTTGCTGAGTTAAAATATCCCCGACGAATGCTTAAAGTGAATGGTTGCATGTGCAACTTCGTCAAACTGGGCATGTACAAAGAGGACAAGAGGCCCAGTCTAACTGTCCCAAGATTTTGGCAAGCCCTCCTGTGCATGAAGAACGTTTAGGACATCGTCAGCTGCCGTCTCTCACTACTCGAACCAGAGGCAACCGTCAGGTGCCAAGTCATGTGGCTGAAAGACATAGAAAACGTTCGAAATTGTTTGCCGGATCTGACGCACTTGCGAACAATGCGCATGCGTCGGAGGGATTGGAAGTTTGCTTTGGACGCGAGTGACCGAACATGCAGAGGTTAGGAGGAACGAGGTTGGATTTTAAGTCGTCGGGGACCCATCCCCACCCTTACGTTTGACAGTATTGAAATGTCTCTCAATGGGGAACAACTACGTGAGCTGCGAGTTATTCGAGTCCTAGTTCTCCGGTCTCTGGTCGACCAGTAAGCGCTGTTACCTTTCAGTCCCATATTCCGATTTGTGAATTTGTCTCAGCGGAGTAACTAGCCATGTAGGAAGACGCAGGCTGCCGACAGCGAAACGGACAGCAAGTCGAATTTCCGAGTGATTTTCATGTCAAGAATTCAGCAACTGACGACAAGCAATCACCGCATCCAATTTGACTGCAAACGATGAACTTCGAAGCTGCTAATTTCAGTAGCCACGTGGTCACATGGCAACTACATTGTGTGGATACTGCACACCGTGTGCCTTCATCACCTTATCTGTGATCGTTTCTGATAAAGTTTTGAGGTGAAATCCGAAAAGCTAAGCCAGTAAGTCTCCTGTTCCAGGTATCTCATTTGCTTTTTCTGATGGGAGGAAGAGCGGGATGTGTCCCTTTTTTCCAACACTTACCTTGGACCTTCAAGTTGAAGGTAGACGAACTGATCAGACTCACAATAAGAAAGATATTTGTTTTCTCAAGAGAATGGCACATTGCGGCCTCGTTCTGCTTGAGTAATCTCGTTGTCAAAATCGTAAAAACAGAGTCAGCTCATCGATTGAAACTGTTCCTAGTTTTTTCTTGGCCTGTTCATCGATTATGGGCAGCTTCGTTTAGAGTTCAAATGAGTTGTTTCCGTTCAGTTCAGAGATTTGACGTTTTGGCTGACTGTCTATTAAATTTTGGCTTTAAAATTTTTAGTTGGGTGTTTTCACAATAAATCAGACCTGTTCTTTTCTCTAAATCGAGGGGTTTAACTGAACTCTTGAACTCCAGAACACTCCTCACTAATCAACCGAGTTGATATATGACTGGGATTATTCGGAAAGGTCAGAACTTCATTGGCCATCCAGTCATCATTTTTCATTTACTGATATCATAGTTCAGGGAACTTTATTTCAGAATGTATTCAAACTCCTACCAATCACATCGCCTGTGACGGATTATGCAAGCAGAGTGCAAACAAGTAGACTGTTATGTTTGGAGAATAGAAGCCATTCATTATGAGGACAAGACATACTATTCCTCTAACGTAACGAATCACACAGATATCATCGACGATAACCCCAAAAACACAAATTGCCACATTTGCAATTAAGGTTTGTTGAAGTGCATAACTGACCATATTTGAAACTAGTGCTGGAAAGATGAGTGCCCACAAAGATGCGATGATGCGAGGACTATTTCGGATTGTGTGAGGCATCATTACAGTCCATAAAAATATTCATTTAGCTAACGACGCGAACTGAATAGACATTATGATAGAGGGGTGCTCACCGATCAGGTTACGGAAACTGCTCGTTCCATTGTGCATTCGGGCTCAGCCCAGAACTCTCGCAGACATTCGCATAGCGATCAGCTGCATACGCAGATAATACGGTACCGACAAAGACGAGGATGGCTGGGATAACCGTTTCTGCCTTGTTAGCTGCCATCAGTAGATGCGGATCACCTAGGGTTCTAACCCAAGATCCTTGGTCGTTGAGTCAAACGATGTACCACCCGATTAGGGGTCCGTTGTTCTGTCGGCTGTGATCGGGAATGTATTTAAAGGCAGGAGAGCGCACATCGATCTAGCTAAGAATCGTATTCGTCCCGTTGTGGATTTGGGTTCCAACGGCTTGGACGTTGATTAAACTAAATCGCAAATTTGGAGTCGATCGGTTTACATTATTTTCGCCAAAAAGAACCGGTAGATAACTGTGGCCTGCCACTTACACCGGAGGATTTGGCTTTACAATTGTACGAGAGAAAGTTATAACCAGAATAAGAATTTCCTCGTCCTGAAGGAAGATATATTTAAAAATGACATAATGATCTGAAACTAGCGTCCCGATTATTTGTCATCCTGTCAATTTTTTTTCAGTCTATTTGCAAGGACGGCCGTCTAGACAACGGTTAGTTTTGAGTAATTGTGTGCAAGATAAGGTCTAACAATATGTCCATTTTTGTCGCTTCACCTGACATACTACATTGTAAATGTGGGATTAAGATCGAGGGTGGACAATATGATCAGACCCATGATGGCATTAAAATGCACGTTTTAATGGTTCTGCCCTCGGTTTGGGTAGTCTCGCTGTACAAACCGCAAAATGAAAGTATATCATATTGACTCAACCGTGAGAAACTCGGCGCCACGGTGGGATATGAAACCACCCAGTAAGGGGAAGGCCTTAGTACAGGCCATGCTCTAACCATTCGAGCTACGAAGCCCCGCCTGACGACGCGAGTTTAATCACATTTGGGTCAAGTTACCCGTCCAACCTAGCGCAACGTCTGCAACCCACCAAATCTGATACAGTAAGTTGACTGCCCAGGCACGACTTCCTAAGTAATTCACCTAGAATCCACCAGATGGCAACTAGGCTCACGTAATTCATAGAGGTTTTCGCAGGGGGCCTCGTAGCGCAAGTGGTTGGTGCGTTGGCTGTACTAAATCCTTCCCCTTACAGCGTGGGTTCGAATCCCGCCGAGGCGCCAAGTTTTTCGCAGTTGGGTCAATATGACTTATTCAGAAATCCGCCAAAACATCTATAAAAATGAATGTAATTCTTGGCTTTGAAGCAATCTTAGCTGTGAATGAACAGCTGCGTTTAAAATCCATAAGCGCCGTTCTGCTTCAGCTCTTTAAATTAACACTTAGACCGATTGTCTGCTAAAGCCCGGGTTAACATTTTTGAGGAAAATAACTTTGCTTAAAACAAAGACTAGTTCTTTTTCTAGGATAGGGGCAATTTTGTTGAACTTTTAAACTGTGGGTCTGTCTGGCTGAAAATGTCAACGTTTTGAATGAAAGTTTTCCTTCTTGACCTCTTTCTGCACTGCCAGCACACACTAACCGCGTGTTGAACTGAGAGATCCAAAAAGGCGGATAGCTGGAGATCGCCGAAATTAAGAAAACTCGTAGTCATGGGAATTTGTGAATGCTTTGTTCTAGGGCATAATAAAATTCGTACAGTCAATACGTTTTTAACTGTTATCTACGAGTTAAATAGACATTGGTGTAGATACCGACCGATAAGGCTGAAGCGCGGTCAGATAAAATGCTTCCAAGCCCATCATATGAGGTAAAAAATGTTCATTAAATAATTTCCAGTAACTTTTCAATTTTCAGTCGGAAGATGTGGAAAACAAGACTGGAGGTCAATAAACAGTTAGCTTTCGTTTTTCCTTACTGAAATAAGGATTCTAGGAATTCAAACAAACGTTTTCCGTCGTCATTGCTTATGGCGGAGTATGCACGCGGAATAAACATCAGTAGGGTGCTCTGTTTTAAGGAAAAAACAGTCATTATGATGACAACAAGTGTGACCTAATAACTAACAATTCTAAGACATAACGGACACCACCTCAATATGGTCGTACCTAAAACCTAGAGGAAACAAGTGCGACGAAAATCATATAAACATTTGCGAGAAAAAGGATGAAATCGCAAATAGGGTTTGTTACTTAAATTAGATGTTGACTTTGTCCTAGCAAGGCTCTGAATAGCCTGCGCCTCAGTTATTCACTATACGTTTCCCAAAGAATGTTCTATTGTCTTTGCCATGTAAATCTTCATATCTTGCTACCGTTCGACGTATCTCACGTACTTCTTCACATCATGCACTCATATCGCGCTGTAAATATGGGTACAATATTGTTGAAAATATCGTTGGGTGCCAAAGACCGGCTGTCGTTACAGGTCACATCCATGTGTATTTATTCATTCACCTGCCCCTGTGGAGCGGCATATATTGGCCGTACAACGAGGCAAACACATCCTTCTTTGGTTAGGCTGAGGCGAAAATCGATCAATGTTGAGTTCAAATCTCGCACATCTAATCGATACGAACCACCAAGTCGACGGTAAAGAAGCTTTTAAAGTTTTCTACCGGGCACCGGCACACTACCGTAAAGGCCTGCACAAACGAGTGCTGGCCACAGCCGAATCAGTGGCAAATTGACTAACGAACCCAGCACTCTGTTGTCAGAAGGCGCTGACACAAGCAGTCTGTCTGCCATGCCCGACTCCAGGCAGTGATTACACGTCGTCTCGACGTCCTGAGGGCAGTCACACGCACTTGCAGCGCTAAAAATCTTAGTGGAACCTTTTCTTTTCTCCTACCCTCCCAACCCAACTCCACCATCCTCAACACGCTGACTCCGTCATGCGGACGGTGTGAGAACATGGCATCCGATTAACACTGGCCCTGAGACGCGTTTATATCACGTCTACGATTGTGATGACGTAGGACTTTGTAGGTTTCAGGAAGGTCCAGATGCCTGTTTATGGAGTGGGCATCGGAGAATTACGCCTCAAGAGTAAGCCGTTCTGCTTTCGTGTCGCCCCGGCCTAAGATGGTAGCTCTCTGAATATCAAAATTATGCCCAGTTTCTCCAGCGTGTGTTGCTAGTTGAGAGTTAGGTTCTAACCTCCGAGTGGCCTAATTGCCGAAGTAGTTCTTCAACGACTAGAACACTTGGTTTTTACCAAGTATCAACCAAAGTTTTGGCCCCGCTATGTTGCACCTTCGTCGCTGTCAAAACAACTGGCACTGAGCACCTAGAGGAATTACTGCACTCGGTTGACCAGGATATGCAATTTGCGATGGAAACAGAAACAAACAACCAATTTCCCTTACTTGACGTACACGCGCGCCGCTGTACAACTGAACTACTGCAAAGTATAGTAGTCCGAAAATCCGCCGACACTAGACAGATTCTACACTTCAACAGCAACCATTCTCTGTCTCACAAACGTAGTTGTGTCCGCACTGTATTCCAAAGAGTCCAAACATACGGCAGCACGCAAGAAGATAAAGAACCGAACGATTACACCTTCTGAACCTATTTGCAGCCAATGGTTATCCCAGACATTTCATCGAGAGAAACAGACGTCGAACACACAGACGATGATCAAATGAGCAGCAACGCGATGTCTGGAGGGCCATTCCTTTCGTTAAAGGGGTCTCTGAAGCGGACTCGTAACTGATACAACCCACCAGATTAGGCATAGCACCAGGTCCTCCAAACATCGCATTGCTGCTCATTCGGCAGTCGTTTGTGTTCGACGTCTGCTTCTCTCGATGAAATGTGTGGGATAACCATTGGCTGCAAATAGGTTCAGAAGGTGTATTCGTTTGGTTCTTTAGCTTTTGAAGTGCTGCGGTATGTTTGTACTCTTTGGAATAAAGTGCGGACACAACTACGTTTGTGAGACAGAGGATGGTTGATGTTGAAGTGTACGATCTGTCTGGCGTCGACGGATTTTCGGGAGGATGCGACCGCAGTCAGGACGGGTTCGGGACGAGTCGGCACTGCTGATGGTTGTGCCCGTGGTGATGATGATGATGATGATGATGATGATGAGGAGGAGGAGGAGGAGGAGGAGGAGGAGGACGTTGATGAGGTTGATGATGATGATGTAATGAAGGAAGCCAATTTGGCGCAGCATAAACCAAATTACTGTAACTCCTCCTCTGCCCCACGCAAATTTAGCCTCAACTTTCTAATTTGACTGCCCTACAGATCAACTGTTTTATTCGGATATCTAGTCCAAGAAATTCGTGCATGAAACTCGGACTAAATGCCGACAGGTTTTTCTCCCACATTGTCAAAATTCCTGCCCACTAAGTCATTCGTACTTACTGAGACTTATAATTTACCCTTGTAGGGTTTAATCAAGCGTGCCGTTTAAAATTGGAAATGCGTTCCGCATTTGAGTTACTGGATTCGCCGTTCCCGTCGCAATTCGAATTCCATTTAGACCTCCGCTTGCAGCCACAGAACGACTGGGTTGGTTAAACAATGAAAGACTGCCAGTAGTAAGGGTTTCAAAACTACACTTAAGGTATTGCCACAAAAGAAAGTTACTGCAACTCTTATGTTCATTTATCTACTGGGGCCTGCTGTTACCGTGTAAACTGCAGGCAAATTAAAATTCCTTGACTCGGTCGATCCTAGTCTAAAAACTTGATGTTAGCCAATTAGTTAAGGTTAAAAAACAGCCGTATTCCATTTTACTGGTGCTTTTAAATTAATTTGAATAACGAAATTCAATACTTGAGATTGCAACAAGGAGAAGGGATTCTAGGATGGTGATCCTTGACTTATAAGCTGCCGTCTGTCTGTCATACCCAAACCCCGGCTTGCGAACCTTGAGGTCCGATCACCCATTCTTCGGTCAACGAGCATAATTATGTCTAGCACTGTGTCAAGTGTACCAAGTGAACCATCGCTTGCGATTAAGGATATTCGTTATGCTGGAAGGGCGTTCGCCTATAGGTTGGGCAGGGCCAGCTGAAGACGGCTATCAAGCCAGAAATAGCTAACCAAACCTTCCCTGCTAGCTGTCGTGCAAAGGTTCCGCACTGTACTCCAAGGTCCAATGGAATGATCAGCTTCTGTAAACCGATCGGTGAGTAACCCTTTCAAATGGAATCCCAATACTCAGACAATATTACCTTACGTCCAACCCATTAAGCACATTGCAGGGACTCGGTTATTATACTTATGAAGACCTTAATTGATCTGAATTGAGGCACAAGCGTGACTTTCCAAGTAACGTCCATCTGTCTTGTAATACAAAGTACTCACATGATCTGCCGCTAATTTCTACTAAAAGATTGCGAAATCATTCAAAATTACGTTTGACAAAGTGGCTGCTTTTTACTCTTTCATAATGCCAAAAGCTTACTTAATCAACCACTGAGCCTAAGCATTGGTCAAAGAATTTGATGATCGTAGCTCGATTCAAACACTGGATAGTTTTAATTCGTACAGTTAACCACTGAGAGAAATTTGTGTGTTGTTGAATCAAGAGCGTAAATCGAGGTCAGGGAATTCGCAGCCTATAAAATCAAAAGAATTTTTAACTTTAGGTTCGTATGATGTTGCTGCTTAAACTATTGCCTATTTTACTGCTCGCTTGTTATTGCCAGTGTCAGCGAACTTGTAGTAAGTTAACTGCTTTTTAGAAAGTTGTATTAAGCTTTGTCTTTTTCGTTAAAAACCCCTGGGGCTTCAGTTGTCTGTCGCACATGTTCAGAAGATTTAACTCAACATGCACGTGACCGGAGGCAAAAGACTTTAATGCATTTCGCGAATCGATACGCTGCTTTCCCCCTCCTCCCCCTCAACCTCCTTAGCAACGGCTGTCTCCGTTTGTTTTGTGCATGTTTATACAAAATATATGAAGACGTATGAAGACCTCAAAAATCAATAAGAAAAATGTATGCTATATAAGCAGCCGTTTTTGGCGACGCATAGCTCACGCGAGCGGTCGATAAGGAGCTAATTTGAAAGCTGGCATCTTGACCTGACTGGAATGTTCTGACACTATGCGACACACTAATTAACACGACAACCTTATTTTAGTAATGTTTTAGAATTAAAAACGCACTTCAGAATTTCGGTTAACACCTCATAAAATAGCACAAATACTGCGATTGTGTTGGTTTAACTGATATCCTTTTCCGACGCTTATCTTAGCATCAGTGTACAGATAACGCCTGGCCATCTGGTTTGCATTTCAAATCAGCTTCTTAGTTCATTTCGGCCAAGTTAGAAATAAGAAGTTGACAACCACCTCATGTTTAATATGCCGATTTCTGCTATTTTGTTTAAAACCTTCTACGCAGGCACAACAAATTACTCCCTCGCAGGCCCAAAATAAGAAACCTTGAAAATTGCAGCGTTTAGTTTTTTGACTTTTAATGTGTATCGGTAAAAACAACCTACTTATCCAACTTGTATGGGCAGTTTTGGGATGGGCATCAAATCCTTCGATGATACGATTGACTAATCAGCGTTTTAAAAACATGAAATTGGTTTTGACCAGGGCTTTTGTACGTACGATTTTTGCAGGCAATTTGGATGCGTTTGCATGCGGCTTCAACCAGCGCATATATCGCACGGATGACTCACTAACAACACTCCGGTTTGCATCCACTGTACAATATCAGGTATTTATAGTTTGGATGTGTTCTTGGTGTAATTTGCAACTTAATGTTGACGTCCATTTTACTTCTGATCAGTTTCTGAGGTTGGACCATGAACTCTTCGTTGTCTACAAAAACAATTGCACCAGTCTGATTGGAAACACCACCATCCACTGCACAATGGGACAATGTGGGTTAATTCCTTTTTTTCAATTTTTTCGAAACTGACGTCCAGACCATCAGTTACGAACACATTTACCAGGAATCTGAGCTTATTTTGAATTTTTGAAAGTACTTCTTAGGCAGTAATTAGGGACAGAAAATTATGAGAGACGATTCGTTACCACCCTCACCAGGAAGTCAAGTTAAATGAATTCTGTGTTTTTCTCCTTGTAGGGAGCGATCTGAACACTGTAATATTTGAAATCGAGAACATTTCAAGATATCGGGAAATAAGCCTTCATTCAAAATATTATCAGGATTTCGACCAAGTCTCATTCCACGGTTTCAAGCCTGCAAACCAAGTCGGTGGTAAGGGCATGCTTCTGCAATGGGTCCTGCTTGTCTAATTAAAACACTGTTATCTCTTAGTTGTCTCGAGAGCGCTCTGGATTAGTCCATTTCTTCAGACTCAGTATTACGGTTCCGTTTCTAAGAGGCGGAGCAGTGAGAATTTCCTTTGATCAAACATGACACATCATGATGAGTCATAGGACTTACGAGCTCAACGCTTGTAGCTGGCGGTTTAGTTTGTAACTGAATCTAAATATATAATGCACTGATCGCGTGAACTCCCTCTTGGTGGTTTTTGTGCAGTAAGCTTGCAAGAAAACTGAAACTTACATAATTTATGATGATACGTTAAAATAATTAATTACTGATCATCCACCAAAGACATTAAGGATATGAATTTTTTGGATTTAGACTTCTTTTTGTACAATGAAACTACGGTTTTCGACGTGTGTCCATCCGATGATGAGGTGGAGCTTACTTGGCGTATAAATTATGCAGCGCTAAAGGAAGTTGTTGTAAGTTTACAGATACCTTTCCGAAAAAATTCTTAATTCGTCTTTTTAAGTCTATGATCATGCCCCTACTTCGGATGATAACAGTCTTTAGATGCCTGCAATGCCAGGACCAGCAAACTGTGACCCTTGCAGCCCGATATATACTGGCAGTTCTCTGGAACTAACTTTATATTGCCGTTTGACGCTATTAGCCTCTCCCCGCGTGCGAAGGCCGAGAGCATAGCTGGCCAGTCAACCTTCTGATCCGTTGTGGTGTTTGCGTTATTGTTGGTTAAAATGCTGGCCATTTGTCGTGTGGACCAGGGGATGTGGCATGGAGCGCCACGGTGTGGACTCGACCGCGCCATCCACCTGCGTTCTCCTACGCCTTCGGTCTTCTTGACTCTGTTTTGACACAGAGAGGAGAAAAAGAGGAAGTACGGTAGGCGCCGCACAGGTATACCCTCAGTACACACTAATTCACGCCCAAATCACCGCGCTTGTTTCACTTTGTCGTGGGACACATGATACACATCGTCGTACGCGACAGTCAAATTGTTAAGGGCAAAGGTGGATGAAGTTGTACCGACAATAACCTTAGGGTACCATAGTCGAAAACTGACCTAATAAATTTCTGCCTTTCCTTAATTCCTACTTTCTTTTAAAATTTGATATCCATGTGCATGAACACTTTATCCGAAAATGTTTGCCTCATGCAATATGGGGGTGTTATTGCAAGGGCCAAGTATCTCTTGTGTCAAAGCAGTTACTTGGCAAAATTGCCTTTAAAACATTTCCAAAGTCAGTCCTAATTCTTAATCTTGTTTGGAAATTTCAGGTCTCATGTTGGCATCATGAAATGATAATCTGTTCCACACCCCAATTTTCTCCGGATGAGCGACTATGTGGCAAGTTTGGTTGCTCTTGATTTTACCTAGGATTTTACATGGTAAAAACGTTTTTTCTACGTAAACGAAGTTGGGCACTCGAGCAAGAGATAGAAAAATCGATAAAAAAGGAATAGGAAATTTCTTTGTTTTTTTCGTGTTTTTGTGGAATTTGACCAGCAAATTTATTACTAAAATACGTCTTATACACAGACTTTTTCGATAATTCCACAGATACCAGGGCGTTCGGTAGTTACTTCGAGGTGAGGCTAGTTGCCAGACAGACTGTCAAGAAGATGGATAACTACTACTGCAGAACTAAAGAAGGGCGAGTATTTTCGAAGGCCGTCTACTGGCAGGGTAAGTGGAAATTTGTGGAGTGTATATTATCCGTATTTTGATTGGACCAATCTTGCTAGCGTCGTCACTATGGAGTAATCTTTGTTGGTAATGTTATTCCGCCTATATTATGCACCGCTATGAGGCTGCTGGTTGGGCTTGGGAGAGAGCCTCATGGCACAACGCTGGATGAGTCAGTTGCGTAACACGATCGGTGAGCTTACTAACATATACGCGTGTGAAAGGAAAATGTTCTCTATAAAAGGTATATACTCCTCTTGAAAGGCACGAAATATATGAAGCACTTGATCGCTACAATTTGCACAATTGCCATTTGACAGATAATCGATATTTTCTAAGTTAAAGGAGTATGTGTTACAGTTTTATTTGTATTTGAAGTGACTCTGAAAGTAGCGAGTGTATAAAACCCCTCCTCAGTCTGACGACATATTTGTCCGTATGGGATAATACTGGGCTAAGTAGTTCAGAAAACCATAGCCAAATGTTTGGCATCATTTGCGACACAATCAACTGGGAATCTTTGGAGGTGGGCTGTTGACAGTGTCGATTAATTGAATGCAGATTAAGTTTTTCAAGTTTGCCGTCTCGAAAACGTCGTCGGAAAAGGCAGGGAAGAGAGAATTACCGTGTGTGGTTCATTTACCATCGCCCCCTACCGCTTTCCAAGAGGGCACGTGAAAGTTAGGCCTAGACTATTTACCTTACTTTTTAGAAGTTGTGTTGGGGTCTGTTTCTTCACGGCCGGCGTTGGGAATGCTAGGTTAATGTTGAAGAAATGTTCAGGGGTTTCAGGATGCGACTAGGAGTGGCAACTGTTTAAGTAACCGCGCACGATTTGAGGTCACCAAAAGTCGTGATGGCAGGTTTTTACAGGAGCTTTTAAATCTGTGGGTGATTTAATTTGATCCGATTGCATTGAAATTACATATTTTCACGAAAATGAACATTTTTTTCCAAACCATTTTTACAACATTAAAGGACCCCCGCACTATGAACCGCTAGAAGGGCATATCAATTTCGAAGGCAGCGAAGTTGTCATCGCTTCAGTTGATTATGAACGCGAGAAAAACCTGACGGGTGCGTGGACAACTTATCACTTTCCACTGCAAACTCCTTAGACATTCTTGATGTCTCTGCAGCTCTCAATGCTTGATTTAACCACTTAAGATTAGCTGCACTCACGAATATGGCAAGTCTGAACTTTGAATCCCTGCAGGGGAATCACTGTCAGTGAGATAGGCAACCATTAACGCGGCTTCAGGAATGCAAACATGGTCTGAACGATTATCAGACCCCTTTAACTACGTAGGCGTCAGAGAGTGTGCTTTAAAATAGAAATTCTGAATGCATCAATCACGGCATGATACATTCCACGGTGCCATTTTGCTACAGAACATTCTGCCCTTAAAGGAAGTAATGGGGATACAAACTGTCTTTAGTCTCTTGCACCATAGACACAAACTCACCCAAAGGAAACAATTAAACTCAATTTCCTTCAATCTTTGGCAACGGCGGTCCACCACACCGTATATCCTTAGTGCAGGCCAATAGCTTCCCAGACCTAATATCCGGCCATATGGATGGCCGTTAATAAGGCACATATAGATAGACCGTAGTTCTAACATCTGAATGGCAACTCGCCTTACTGGCATATAGCAAATGTGTCCAAGAATTTTTTCACCTCATCGCCGTATAAAATATACACTTCCAGTGGGTGTTGGGAGGCTAAACAAAAGTTGCAGCTATTTGCAGTGCTAAATTATCAATATTTAACTTTCTTATAATGCAAAGTGACAACGTTTTTTAAATGGTTCTTGCTTAAGCAGACGGTATTTCTAAAAACCCATGCAGAAATCTTTCTTGATGGGGTTGCTGAACAAGAGTATCTAAAGCGCGACGAGGTCTCCCTGAAGAAGGTCGAACATCCGCAGGTTTATACTCGATATGGTAAGCTGTTTCAAGATTATCGTTGGGAATGGATTTATGGCCAAGTAAATACGGTTAGGTTAGGGAAAAAAACGCCCATATTAGAGGTGGCCTTGCTGCATTTCCCGGGGGTTAGCGTTGGGTTTTATGCTGGTTTGAGGATTACTGTTAGGGCCAGTGCAAAGTCTAAGGTTATAAGGGCAAGGATTTTGTCAGAGTCGGAAAGAAGGTCTTAAGGGCAGTTGTTTTGACTAGGGCTAACGTCAGGACAATGGAATGTTAAGGCATCGATAGTACTGAATAGAGCCAATACTCCTAGGTCCGACCAGAAAGACATCACTTGAGAAGACAATTATATCTATGATTGAGGCCAATTTAAGGTTAAAGACTAAAGTGAGGGGAATGATTTCAAATGGGGTTAAGGTTAAGTTTGTCTGTCGTATACTGTCCTACCCAATCCTGTCCTTTTTAATTAATAATTTTGAATTGCCTGTTTTCTGCCCGATTACATGCCCTTTTATTAGTGCACTTAAAATTGCGCGGTCGGTTCTGCTATGCAATTGGAGTGTTAAAACAAGTTTATGGCGGAAGTGGGAATATTATTAATGCCTTCTGAAGGTTCCGTTGATTTTCGAATCCACCTTCCCCACAACTCATGCTAGCATGGCTAAGTGGGAAGGTAAGGTAAAATCGATAAACAGTTACGTAAGAGCCGTTTAGTGAACGCTACTGATACCTTTAATGCTGCCTGCGGAATGACCCCAAATACTTAACGTCTAACGACGGCGCCGGAAATCTGTCCATGCAGTCTAGTTTTGTGCGCTCCAGACAGCAGTCAGAGTAGAGTAAAAGTCCATAAACGATGCTCGTTTGCTGAGCAGGACGGAGATTATTCCGTGTTCACGCTGCACAAATCTCCCCGCTCGTGTGAGTCCGATGTTTACACGCATAAAATTATTTATTTTTTAGATATCTCAGCATCTGCTATATTTCTATACATGCACATAAATAACGGTACAGGCCGGCCTTTTTGTTTTTTTTCAAAAAAGGATACGAAAGCGGACCTCAATGCACGTGGGCGGAACACATAGATGTACGAAAAACAGTCCTTATGTAGTTTTTTCATGCCGAATTTATTAATTCATTAGCAGTTTAGGGACCGACTCGATTAGGCGCAACTCTTCTCCCTACGGTGTGAATTCGCTGACATTAGCTGCCTCCACATATCAACATTTTTGTTAATTTCATACTAAATGTTGAATTTGAGTTATTTTACGAAATGAGGTAATTCCTGTTCGGTTTCATAAGGCAGTATAATTGTGTGATTACTTTTTCCTGCGCAGGGTTTAGACGTAGAACCCTTTCAAAGATGCTCTTCAATCAGCAAACCGTTTCTTTTTATTCTTCAGGAATGTTTTTTTTAAAAGCCCTTATCAAATCTAAATCAGAAGGTTGTTTTGGAGATGAATTATGCGAAATGACGGAATGTTACTTTCAAAGGACAGCGAAACTTTCATTTAAACAGGGAATGTCTGTACTGCGAAGAAACACAGGACAAATTAAAACTTTTCTAAACCACTAATAAATTTACGAGCCCCACTTGACCCAAACGGGATTAAACTCACGTCTTCCAACGAGGACTTGTAGCTCAGGTATTTAGAGCGTTGGCTGTACTAAAGCCTTCATCTTACTGTCATCCGTTCGAATCCCGCCTAAGCGCCAAATTATTCAAAATCTGCCAAAACATCTATGACTTTCTAAATATTGAATTGGAATTGTTTTACGGAAAGAGCTAATTTGTACTCTTTTTATAAGTCGGAAAATGTGTGCAGCTTTTTAGGTCTAGGCGTGTTTAGCGGTATTATCTATGCATTGATGCGCTTCAAGTCAAGGAGCCAACCGTTATCTTCATTGCTAAGGGATTTTTTCTCAAAAATCCTTAACTTTTCGAAATTCGGTATTGCAATTTAGGATTTAAGTTTCAAAATGACGAAATTTTACTTTCGTTTCATTTTTATAAGTATGTTTTTATTGTGAAGAAATACAGACATTTAGGTATGACCCTTTGTGTCTTTACTCTTCCGACTGATTCATACGTAAGCATGTTAAAGTACTTATCCTAGATTTTTGCTGGTTCGCGGAGTTTCGCGGAAAATGGACAATTTTGCGCATTTTGCGAAAGGACGCTTGTATACAACGTTTCAGTGCATAATACATAATGTCCCAAAGAGAGTTTAGGGTGTGTGTCGCATATCTTTGTGAGTAATGGCTTTTTAAATGTGGGAGAATTTATCAAGACGTCAACTAAACATCAGTAGGGTTTTATTTGGCGGATTTTCTGGAACGCGAGCCCACAATTGAGAATGTAATGCAACATACGGTCAATGGTCGGGCTAATTAAATTTTGGCCAAAAGTTTTAAATGCTCTTCAATTAGGAAGGATTATTAAGAAGTGGTTGTAGCACGGATTGGCATACACCACGGATCGTCAAACACCATGGATTGGCATATCCTGGAGTCATTAAGATTTTAACTTCGGATTGCGCTCCATTTAAATCGTATGCGAAAATCCCACTCCGCAAAAACTGACCTTTAATATCCTATAAATTAAAATGCTTTATTAAAAGTTTGCGAAAGATATTAATTTTCGCGCTCATCTGGCAGAAAACGAAGTCTATTTCGGATATTCGTCTTGAAGATAGAGAACCTTCTGGTTTTTAAGAAAAGTCTTATTTTGAGAGCCTTAAAGATTGTGAAATGCTCACTCCTACGACATCATGCCTCACCGTAACAACATCAGTATGCAATTAAACTCTAAAACCGGATATCGTGGACTGTTGAATTTTCCAATTAACACGTTGGGCGCAGTGTTGATAACATTGATTCTCTACCAATTTTAGGAAATTAACACGAGAATCCTCAATGGCAATTGCTATGTTTTCTCTCTCTCACGCAACATTCAGGAGGAGCAGTTTTTTGGTATGCGCCGGACACTTTTAAAAATAAGATTTAATGTTGAGAATCAGACTTTTAATTTTAATAAGTTCTGTCTACCCAATGTGCCTAAATTTTTTGATTCGCCTCAACGAGGGTAAAAGATCTCCTGTAAGCGGCATTTATTCCAAATCCAGAGCAATCTTTAGGTCCGCAATCAAAATGCAATATGGAAACTGATGCCGTCGATACTCTCAATGTATTTTGGGTGCAACTCGCCTTTACATAAGCAGGCACTAAACAAAAAGGGAATGTACCTTAGGGAAGGACAACATTTCCTGTGAAAGTGCACCTTTTTTGGCGCGGTTAAGTACATAACCTCCGTCCTCGGTCAGTTTTTCATTCAAATTTTGCTACAGTATGCATTCAGCTTATTCCTTTAAGTTTATTTCTAAATCGCGCTTATATATATCCTTTATTTCAGAGGGGTATTTCCCGGGTCTGTTCTTTTTTGCATTCATTCAATTTTATGTTCATTAATTAATCAATTAATTATAGTAATTGAGTCAAACCTATGCTGTACATTTAACTACAGATAACTTTCAAATGTAAAGCTACTACTAATCTTCAAGCGTTTATTATGCCCTATTTATCGGCGGCTCATTGAGCTGACTCAGTATTGTTTGTTCGCCCATTTTGTAAATTGCCAGAAATCTAAATTTTTTTCTTTTTGCATCGCTGTTCAAGATTATACGGACTTTACAAACCAACGTACGGTTGTTTTTTAGCTTAAAATACTCTACCTATTGCACTGATTTTAACATACACAATTGGTGTTTTCTATGACATTTAAGCGGATGCACGTTTGTGTACTGAAAATAAAGGCCTTTTTGTTGAAATCGCCCAGGACAAGGTCCATAAAGATGTGTATTTTAGAGCGCTTTATGTACCATGAGATGGATGGCAGCATAAGTGGCGACGAAGTGATGCTCTACTGGATAGTGGACACAAGACAGGAAAACCTCACAAGCGTATGTTTAAACTACTAATACGTTTCTGATAATGTTTTTAAAATTTATTCATATTCTTAAAAATAATTGCTTCTGTATTTCTAATGGCCTATTGGGTTTTCATGTGCGCGTCTATCTGCTCTAAAATGTGCACCAATTTGTGCATTACGATTCCGTCTACCTTTAGATGACGTGCTCGTCAAGAAATGGACTTTGGGCCTACCCTTCGTCTCTGGGTGAAGAGACCGACAGCTGTAAGTTATGGTTGGTAATTACGCGATTTTGTAAGTTGCTACCCTCTTACTCGGCGCAAGAAGCCAACAATATATTTACAAGCATGCGGTTGTGCAGTTTAAAGACCCCTGTCAAAAACAACCATTATATTGGCGTATCAAAAATAAGAGTGGCGTTCCTTCAACTGAGTAGTAAACAAATGCGTTTTACCTATTTCTTATGGCACGTTGGCTACCTTATCAGATCCGATACGAGTGAGTGGATGATGCGATCAATGTTTAGTCGTTCCCCGTGGGGATTTTATTCGCGGTCATTTAATCATTTAAGCATGTCTTTGCTGGAAGCAGTGTTCGCCTACATGCCTTCTTTGCTACTAACTCTTATGCATAGGCAAGAACACGTGGACTAAACACGGGGAGGGTGATGATAGGCGGCATATTAATTACCTAATGGCCAGAGAAGCCTGCACTGTGCTGTTCATAGTTGCCGAGATTGTCAACACTCAGGTGAATTTCTGTTCTGGCTAAGCTGTAGATATGGCCAAATCGAGTGGACCACAGTACTAGTGTAGGCCACATTTTTCACTGTTGCTGCATGTTCAGCCATCCGCGTCCAGGGTGCTCCTACAGCCCCTTCGACAGCTTCGTCTTGCTAAAAGTTGCGCCATATGCCGTAAACGGCCCCGGAGGTAGCAGGTTGCGACAGCGCGTGTTTTGGCTTATCTGCGGGATGCTGGATAGCTGGCCCTGGTCGGAACATGCGAAAGCTGATATTGGCCTCCGAGACGTTTATGACGTACTGGAGTGCTTTCCAGAATGCTGTGCACATGCGACTTAATCTCTTACTTCGTCTGCGCATCAGTCGGTCGTCCAAATACTGCAAGTAGCCATTTCGTCTGAGTACATGGTGGATTTTTTACTTTAAAAGGGGAACAACACGGCCGAATATCAAACTGCTCAAAAAATAAAACAGAACTTAGGATGACCTTAAAGGTTTCCTCACCATTTTTCAATTTTTCATCCTTTGTGGACTTGGACTGGCGTCCACATTTATCAAATGTGTAGGGCATTATTATTACCGTCGTGGGTAGTGGTGAAATACTCTAACCACCATCGTCTGCATCAATCCTAAAGGACTGAAATACGGTAGATGAAAGTATTGAGCCACGCATGCCAAGATGAGAACTACCTACTTCTAATCATGAGAATCTAACTGCATCACAGTCTACGCTCGAATCTCCACGCTGCCAATGAGGCACAAAAGTTGTGTAGTTGATAGTTGACTGCCAACCGAAAACGCTATTGATGTCAGAATTCAAATTAGAAGAGCACATCTGTTGATCAACGCAAAGATGATTCCAGCAGAAACTTTCTCCAACATTCTGGAAGGTACGTTCGGCAAGACTCTGAAACGCGGTCCTGCTGGGAGATGGGAAAGCTCGGGCGCGTCCAACAAGGAAAAACATTGAAGAATGAAAGAAACCTAAGAGAAAAACCGGGGTATTATATGCAGAAATGCTGGTTTGCCTTAGTGGGTATTAAATCTCAGCGGAGCACTGAACAGTTTAAAAATTTGCTGCAGACCACTAGTAAAAACAATCCCACGGAGAAAAGGGGTCATTGACCCGTCAGGGTAATCGAAACGGAACCGTCCAAGAATGTGTCCAATCAGAGATAAGTCAGAGATGCAGGTTGTTTGTGTGGGTACTGAATGCCTTTCCAACCATAAACACTAAGACACAACCCTAAACCCTAACACGAAACCCCCTACCGAACCCCTAGCTTTGAGTCTCAGCTGGAAACCACAGCCCTAAACCTTAAATCCTGGCCGTGAAACCCGAACACTAAAGTAATTGTGGGTCGCAATTGCAGCAGTTCGCGAAGTACCTCAAACTGAATATATCCTCAATACGCCTGCTGAGATTACTAAAGTGTCGTTATGACTGCTGTTACTGCAACCACGACGCTGGAATCAATACTCTAGTCGCTTCTTCTACTATCGATAAAGTTCCGTCAGCACCTCCCTTGTCTCCCTTGTCTTTGTGGGCTCCATCCCATCTATGTCTACTACTAGTCGCTGTGCGACTGCCTGCGAGGGTTCTAGTATAAGCCCCAAGGCACAAAGGAACGAGCATGTTCCGTAACCTGATCGGCGAGCGCCGACTGTCATAATATATAGTTATGTATATATATAGGCAGAATGGTATTACCGACAAAGACAAGGGAGACTGTAATGACCATTTCTGGCTTATTAGCCGTCGTAAGCCAGCCATACCCAAGCACGAAGTGCGGAACACCCGAGCCTCTGTCTATATATCATGCGCCGCTGAGCGGCCGCTGGGTGGGCTCGAGAGGGAGCCCTTAAGGCACAACGGAACGAGTGAGTTCCGTATGAACGATCGGTGAGCGCCCCCTACCATTGTATATTCCCGACAAGGCAACGGGCTCGTGGCCCGGTGGGTAGAAGCGTGGACTTCTAAACCAACAGGTCGCGAGTTCGAGGCTCGGGTGTTCCACACTTCGGGCTTGGGTATGACTGGCTGACGACGGCTAATAAGCCAGAAATGGCCATTCCAGTCTGCCTTGTCCTTGTCGGTAATACGGGCTTCCCGAAGCAAACAAGCTTCGTATGGGCGATAGGGGTAACGAACGGGCAACCACCTACCAGGCCGAAGTCGGCCAAGCTATGATAGCAGAGGGGAGACGACAGAGTCTGGGGGATAGATTGATACAGCACTGTTTCGGGTTTGTTTGCCTTCATTCAGCCAATCATAACCCTGACCACCAGCAGCTGGTATCAGAAACACAAGCATGCGCACAGACGCACCTGGCGCAGCTGGTCCACCCTAAGGCACAATAGAACAAGTGAGTTCCGTATGA
Organism: Spirometra erinaceieuropaei; assembly: GCA_902702965.1. NCBI lineage: Eukaryota > Metazoa > Platyhelminthes > Cestoda > Diphyllobothriidea > Diphyllobothriidae > Spirometra > Spirometra erinaceieuropaei. Next base: position 1,142,100 of record CACRXP010000053.1, on the reverse strand, counting down.
ACGATCGGTGAGCGCCCCTACCATTATATATATATATATTGAAAAACAGGCATCCCAAGAAATCTAATTAGAAAGATGAAGTTCTTTGGGAAACAGCAAAATTTTTTTTTCATTGACTCCTTTTGCTAGACTCAGGCTAAAAGTTAATTGTTTTTGCACACCCATTTTCTGAAGACGAGCTGGGGAACCAGTCTCGAAAATTCACAATAAAAATTTTGCTGTTTCCCGAAGAACTTTATCTTTCTAAATATATATGTATTATGACAGATGGGCGCTCACCGATCAGGTTACAGAACATGCTCGCAGCTGTGTCACGCAGCGGCAGAATATCGGCGAAACACGTGTCCGGGCTTTTAGCAAGTATCTAGGTCGGGAGTAAGGTATAATACCTTTACCATGTATATATATATATATATGAGAAGAAAAGGCGATCAGGGGAAACATATTTTTACTGTCCTAACTTTTCAAAAGCAAACAAGCTTCCCTCGTAGGAGGTGAGTGCAGTAGTTATATGTGGGTAACAGCCATGTTAAGACGGGTTTATTTTATACATATGAAGTCAGGGCGGCAGGGATAAAGGGGACGGTGGGGGAATCCTAGAGCGTCTATTCGCCGGATTAGGGGGTGATGTATCAGCTTTATGACCAGCGTCTGCGGATGATAGAATGTACTCAACCTTCATCGGAGACCGGCATTGAGACGTTGGCGGCCGTCGTTCATGACTTCATTGATCTTAGCTGTGCTCCAAGGATGGCAATCACGTTTATGCCACAACGAATGTTCGTTTTCTCTGCTGCCTGACTAATGGCTGGACCGGTTGTGGTGACGACTACGCCTACCTCTGGCCCATGTTGAGGGGTGGCTGAGTGCGTTTAACCTGGGTTCGCTTTTGCTCATTCGTTTACTGAACTGCGCCCGAAGGGCTTGATAGGCAGCGGGAAGGGCCACACAACGGTTAATGTAAGGTGTTCCCGTGTATCAAGTCTCGATTGTTTCTCTGGCTATGTGGTCGTTCCCTCGGCCCAGGATTTCGGCATGCTGAAAGACCAACGTGTGTCCGGAATCGGCATGGTCTTCTGCCGCCAGAGACAAAGGATCCATTCGCCTTAATGATATTGCGTGTTCTCCAACATCGGCTTTGTTCGGCCTGTCTGCCGCAATCAATGAAGCTGCCAGGATACCCGCTGGCCATGAAGAGGCGCTGAAGGTGTCGTAGTTCTAACCTCTCGTCGTGCGGTTAGCTGACGTCTGTTCCTGCCCTTCTGTAGAGTGTTCGCACACAACTGCTTTCGTGGCCTAACGGGTGTTTACTGTGGTATCTCAGGATGTGGCTTGTATTAGTGGCCTTCCTATATACCGTCGTTTTAAGGTGCCCATTGGGCTTTGGATGGACGAGAAAGTCCAGGAACGGCAGTTGGTTGTTAATTCCCACCTCCATTGTGAAGTAGATGTCAGGGAAAACAGAAATCGGGACATAGTGAAATTCTCTAACTATTTCCCGCTTAACGATGACGAGGGTATCATCAACATACCGAGTCCGAAATTTCGGCTTATGGGTTGCAAAATTTATGGCCTCTGCTTTCTGGAGAACAGTCTTTGCGATGAAACCCGAGAGTGGTGGTCCCATTGGCGTCCACTTTACCTGCACGTAAGTTATACCTTAGAAGGTGAAGTACGTCTTCAGGCAGAATATCAGCAACTGGACAAGATGTCTCCGTTTTAACGTCACGCCCGTGTCGTCGTACTGACTCTCGAGTAGCTCGATAACCGTTTCGGCCGCCAGGTCCTGCAAGGGAGTGTTTAAGACACGGTATATAACAACCGAAACCTCTAACACCCCCAACGCCGGCGCATTGCCCCTGACCTCATCCTGCATAAGTGACCAGCCACCCGCATTCCCATTGATCCGCAATTCCCCGCTCTTACTCCAACTCCAACACAGAGATCCACAGTGGTTCTCCCTTCCCTCCGTCCACCCCAAAGCTTACCATAACTCGGTGCCCACTCCTCTCACGCATCAGCTGTCTGTTTGTCGCGCCAGCCGACCCATTCTGCCGATCTCGCCTTCGTCCCTGTTCATTTCGTCTGACGACGGGTCAGTGTCACCGACTTGAAAATTTACGAATACAACTCGATCTTCCAAAGAGCCTTCTATCTTTTATTATATCACCTCGGAATGCGCACCACATCAACTACTCATATATATATATATATATATATCAATCAGGAATGGGCGCACACCGATCTATTGGCTTCACAAAGCAAACAAGCTCCGTATGTGTGGCAAAGGTCACGAACAGGCAACCAATTACCAGGCCGAAGTCGGCCAAGTCATAATAGCAGCGAGGAGGGACGACAGAGAATGCGGGTAGATTGATACAGCACTGTTTCGGGCTGGTTGCCTGTTCGTGACCTTTGCCACACATACGGAGCTTGTTTGCTTTGTGAAGCCAATAGATCGGTGTGCGCCCATTCCTGATTGATAAATACCCGATCTGCAGCGACAGAGAATGACAGGTGGCGAGGCACTGATGAACTTCGGTTCCATGAAGTGCTTATGACCCATCTGGTAGGCCTCAGTGGTGGACCGACTGCGCCAGGTGCGTCTGTGCGCATGTTTGTGTTTCTGGTCTCAGCTGCTGGTGGTCAGGGTTAGGATTGGCTGAATGAAGGCAGAATAAGCCCGAAACAGTGCTGTATCAATCTACCCGCATTCTCTGTCGTCCCTCCTCGCTGATATATATATATATATATCAAGCGAATAAGTTCAGAAATGCTTAAACGCAGGACATGAAGTTGAGTCTCCGGGACAGGACTTTTTAATGCCATACCGGAAATTTCAATGAACATTTCAGTCGAAGACAATCAGCTACTGTGGAATAATTTCGTAATGTCCATTCTGCGAATAAGTAGCACTACGAGTAGCATGAAATGTATGTATACGGCAAACGTATTATATCAAGCCGGTGAATTTATAGGGGAATGAGGTACGAAGTTAAACGCGTAGGCCAAAAGGAAAATCGATAAAAATTAGTCTTTTCACACAAGCGATCGTGCGGATAGGGAGGTGGAGGCAGTTATTAGCAGTGAAAGTTAGGAAGGGCCGTGTCACTTCTGCGGCTGCTGCTACTACTACAGCTGCTACAAGTAGTTTTTCATCCCCATTACTGATTTGTCACTACTTCCGCTAATACTCTTCCATCTGCGGTGATCTTCGCTGGGGAAGTTGCTGAAAAATTTCACACAGGTGTTTCTGCCTACCACTAGTACTACTTGGCACATAGAATGCAATGTCTGCAGACATTAAGGAATCTTGTGCTCACATGATTGTTTCTACCCGCGTTTGTAGACTTTAAACTTGTTGACGACATGGCAATTTATGCTTTCCGAGCGAAACGCCCCGAGGCGGCATCCAAGGAATACTCCTGTGTGCTTAATGAGAACTTTGTCTTGAAGAAGGAAATCTACTGGAATGGTAAGCCAGATGCATTATATAGTTTGTTTGCATTGGGGTTAAACTTTCCCTTCATTGGTTAATGGACGCATTTACGTCCATTGCATGTCATTTATACCGAGAAGCCCTCACTGATCGTGTGTCAGCCGTAATTGCTAAGGTGTTTAATCTTCTCGGAGTGAAGACTTATAATGCATAACTGCTTGCCTACGGCCGTTGGCTTTCTAGTAGCAGAAACGTCCCCAAGGTTTCGAGCGCCTGCTATGACATGGTCAGCAAGCCGACGTCCTCGAAGGCCTAGCGATTCTGCATCATATAGTTCGCACTCACGCTGGGTCAAGTGTTTGTTGTGGACTGAATGGAGTGAAATAGAGCGCCAAGGTGCGACTATGTACGAGCCATCCACCTGCGCCCTTCTCTGTCTCCGGTCTTCTTAACTCTGTCTTGACATGCAACCCAGGTGGGAAGGAGTAAGTGCTGTAGATACTATGCAAGTCTACTCGCGATATAAACTAAATTTTATGTGAGTCACCGTGCCTGCTTCATCCTCCTGTGGAGCATACGATAAACACTGTCAAATGCGACAGCCGAACTATCAACAGAAAATTCAAGTAGCGAATCCTATGGTATTCTTTGACAGTGTTGAAGACGGGTTTATACTTTTTCTAAATTATTTGAATTAACATTGATCTTCTACAGGCTGCCGACTGATTTTTTGGCTTATCTTGCATGAAGTCATTACCTTCATTTTAAGGCGATCTTTAACGGTCTACCGAGCACACTGCGTGAGGGTTCGTTGACTTGCACGCAGACTTCGTTCCTTCTGGTCAACATACTTTGAAACAAAACTCTTTTGTTAACAGTTCTGATAATGAACATTTTACGAATATTTTCCAAGGTGAAGGATGGGAATTCGATTGTGATTTCGTAAAAAATACACATTTAGGTTATTGGTTTTTATGAACAAAGTCATTCTACATAAAAATTGATTTACATGTTGGCTTCTGGCTACCAAAATATAAATAATTATTTATGTCGAATTATGTTTGCACGGAAGTTTACTAAGTTTCGAAACCGCATCGATAACCCTAGGGCGGACAACCTGTGTTAGGCGACCTTGTTTTCAGACATTCTTATTGCGAACTGATGGCCGTTTGTCCAGCAAAGCTTGTAAGTCGTTTTATGCCACACAGAATGGCTGATTGTCCCACTGAATCTGCTTTGTTTTCAATCCGTACGATTTGATGGCAGATTGTAGTGTCTCACTCATGGGTAATGCCGACATTCGGGTCAGGTACGATTGAATCTGTTAGATCGCAAATGTCCTTTAGGTAAAACGAGGACCAATATTAATTCTATTGCGGTACAATAATCGATGTTCGCGCACTAAATTGCGGGCGCCATTTAGCGAAAATCCAATGGTTAGAAGCTATTTACATTGACCCTTAACTGCAAATCTCAAACGCTGGAGATGAAGTCCTGTTTTTTCGAGCCGGAAATAAAAAACCTCCCAGTTTATAGGCAGAATGATATTACCGACAAAGACAAGGGAGACTGGAATGGCCATTTCTGGCTTATTAGCCGTCGTCAGCCAGCCATACCCAAGCCCGAAGTGTGGAACACCCGAGCCTCGAACTCGCGACCTGTTGGTTTAGAAGTCAACGCCTCTACTCACCGGGCCACGAGCCCGTTGCCTTGTCGGTTTTCGATCGGGAATATACAGTGGTAGGGGGCGCTCACCGATCGTTCATACGGAACTCACTCGTTCCGTTGTGCCTTAAGAGCTCTCTCTCGAGCCCAACCAGCAGCCGCACAGCGGCGCATGATACATAGGCAGAATAACATTACCGACAAAGACAAGGGAGACTGGAATGGCCATTTCTGGCTTATTAGCCGTCGTCAGCCAGCCATACCCAAGCCCGAAGTGTGGAACACCCGAGCCTCGAACTCGCGACCTGTTGGTTTAGAAGTCAACGCCTCTACTCACCGGGCCACGAGCCCGTTGCCTTGTCGGTTTTCGATCGGGAATATACAATGTTAGGGGGCGCTCACCGATCGTTCATACGGAACTCACTCGTTCCGTTGTGCCTTAAGAGCTCTCTCTCGAGCCCAACCAGCAGCCGCACAGCGGCGCATGATA
>CACRXP010000053.1:1121460-1134669 GCA_902702965.1 Spirometra erinaceieuropaei | reverse complement strand
ATTACCGACAAAGACAAGGGAGACTGGAATGGCCATTTCTGGCTTATTAGCCGTCGTCAGCCAGCCATACCCAAGCCCGAAGTGTGGAACACCCGAGCCTCGAACTCGCGACCTGTTGGTTTAGAAGTCAACGCCTCTACTCACCGGGCCACGAGCCCGTTGCCTTGTCGGTTTTCGATCGGGAATATACAATGTTAGGGGGCGCTCACCGATCGTTCATACGGAACTCACTCGTTCCGTTGTGCCTTAAGAGCTCTCTCTCGAGCCCAACCAGCAGCCGCACAGCGGCGCATGATACATAGGCAGAATAACATTACCGACAAAGACAAGGGAGACTGGAATGGCCATTTCTGGCTTATTAGCCGTCGTCAGCCAGCCATACCCAAGCCCGAATTGTGGAACACCCGAGCCTCGAGTAGAGGCGTTGACTTCTAAACCAACAGGTCGCGAGTTCGATGCTAGGGTGTTCCACACTTCGGGCTTGGGTATGGCTGGCTGACGACGGCTAATAAGCCAGAAATGGCCATTCCAGTCTCCCTTGTCTTTGTCGGTAATGTTATTCTGCCTATGTATCATGCGCCACTGTGCGGCTGCTGGTTGGGCTCGAGAGAGAGCCCTTAAGGCACAACGGAACGAGTGAGTTCCGTATGAACGATCGGTGAGCGCCCCCTAACACCTCCCAGTTTCTTTACTCGCTAGTGATAGGCAAAACGTGTCTACGATTGTCCAGTTGATTGCAGTTTTCAATTACATGAGCTCAAACGAAAGACAATTTGAAGCGGAAAGCTGACTGATTGGATAAGAAAAGTATCCAGTTTGCGGAAAGAACGTAAATATGGGCAGTTAACCAAAATGTTCTCGGTTAAAAAGTTGGTGTAAATTGATATTTATAAATTCGGATGCTCAAATTTAGTAAAGTCTCAAATAACTACTGGCCTTGACATAAATTCAGTGGGGCTGAAGTTGAAATAAAGATTAAGTTTAGGGTGATTAAGACTGATATAAGAATTGCGGTAAAGATAGAACGCGAGTGTTGGTATCATCGTGGGAAGTATCGTAAGGTCAAGTGTAGTTTTGGGTCTCTTATCACATGTCCAACAACACCGTGTTCAAAAAGCAGCATTTTGAATTCAATCGCATCCCAGTTCTTGCTTTAACATCGCAATCACATGATGCAATCTGTACAGATCTAAGCGATTAAGGAGCATCTCGAATAACATACGAAACAGCGACTTTAAACGGAAGGAAGATCCATCAGCTTCTAACTTTTTGGGCTTTGGTCGTCGTTTCGTTTGTTGCCGGATTTTGCTTCTATTTTACATTTGTTTTTATGCAAAAAATGCAGGCACAGAATTATTAAAAAGTACAGTAACTATCGGCTACACCGCCTACAGCGTTGTCTTTTAAGTTTGGAATTAAAATAAAGAGGGGGCGAGTTGAGCAATCTTAAAAAAACGAAAGTTTTTAATTGCCAGAAGAAACGATAGTCTACTGTCCCAAACCGATGACAAATTTGTGTCTTTAACTTCAAGCAAGACCCACTCTATTTCTTATTTGTCCATCAATGATGAAAACTTGCGTTAAGGCTTCAGGTGAACCGTGTCTCCCTCATCCATCTGAATTGACCCATTGACCCACTGTCTGTAAGACTCTTTTTCAGCAGTTTTAAGACAACCTCACTCCTTCTCTGTCTCGGTACAAAGGAGAATGTCTTTCTTCATGATAAAGGGTGTTTTGCTGAATTCTCGACCCGCGGACCAGCAAGGAGAAAGGGTTAAAAATTATAATCAATGGTCTACGTTTCAGCCTCTTAGCGATTAAATTTTGAATTCATCTTCCGAAGTACTGGAAGCCGACTTTCTGCGTGGGCAGAATAATTCAAGTCATGAGCTCATAACTATCTAACGAATTCTAGCTCGTTTTGGCCTTGTTGCTTATGTCAGTATGTGTAAACAGAACAGAAAACAGCCCTTATAAAAACACGCAGCAAACCAAATAAAAGAAGGATTATTTGTAGGCATTTTTCCCATGAAATGTATTTGAATTAATAAGGACGTCAAAAATCAATGAAAAAAATCATGCTGTTAAGTAGTCATTATTTTAGAGTGTAGTTTTTTATTCTAAAGCCGGTATCCTGAAGTACCGAACTGCCATAAGACTAAGCTGCAAGATGATGAATATTACAACCCTACTTAAGTAATCTTTTCGAATCAAAAACGTATTTCGGAATTTCGGTTAACATTTCATGCGTTAGCACATCTGCTCTAGTGGGTACGCAAAGTTCGGACGTTACTGACAACACGGCAGCAATATGGTTTTTGACGTTACATCCTGTAAATAGTTTTTTAGGGTGGTGGTAGGCGTGGGTCATTAACAGCCACCGTTCGAGTGAGAGAGAGAGAGAGTGGGGGAAGGCACTCTACTTTGAAAATGCCATCCCTAAATTTCCAATCTAGTCGTCCTCCATTGCCATGGTCAGCATACAACTTAACAGATGATGAAAACGCTGACAGGTGTGCAACTACCACAGGGACAGCTTCTGTATATCGGTCTCTTTGAAGGTTATGTATCGCTCAAGGAATGATAATACTGATTTGCGGTGTTCCGATGCAACACTAAAAGGTATGCCAGAAGCCACGGCGCATGGGGCGGAAAGACTTTGTCGCCATGAGCTCAGGATAAAGGCTATGGACAACATCATCCAGAACTGGATCCGCAAGTTGGCTGATCATTTTCAAATGTTGTTGTATTAAGATGTCAGCTAAAATTCATAATGAACTCCAGCGACAGAAGGGAACTTTCAGATGACACGTTTTAAAACGGACATATGGTTTTAAGCAAGGCAGAAAAAGCAATCTGAGTATAGTAATAAGTTAGACGAGAAGTGTGGGCATCTGTGACTCTCCAGATCAGGGGTTTGGGTGTTTAATAGGAAGGTAAACGACTTATGCAATGAATAAGTCTGCACATTATAGTGAAAGATGCTTCAGTACAAAGAAAGAATGGGAGATTTGAGGACACAGCAGTGCCAAAGAACCGCAAAGATGATGCTTCATTGGGAAGAAGGTTAAAAGAGTCAGAAATGAAAGAGAGAGAGCTACAGTCGCAGTCTGCTGTAAAATGCGCGAACCATATAAAAGCATCATTCAAACACCAACATCAGCGCAACGATCAAAAAAGTGTAAACTCGAGAAAAAACTAGTGCGATTGCGAAAAATGTATGTAGTTGTGTATATAATATTACTAAGACGCCCAGAACTAGAAAATTAACTGGACCCTGGGCAACTCCTCCCTAATCCTGTCCAGCCCTGACCGTTCCCCACAAAATTCCCTTTACCCACCAACAGAAAAGCCGGCAAACTAGCAATAGTAAAGAAACGAATCACTCCCTCCGTAGCTAACAAGCAAAGGGCATCAGGCTTATAAAAATACCACAAAAGGCCAGTTCGTCGAACCTACACCCAAAATGGCCTGGAAGAATTGCCGTAGAGTGAAAATACTGAAAACAGTTATCTAACAAAAATGAAAGGACCTGTTTTGAAAATGCTCATATATCATGATCAGGACTTTACACAGTAATGACTCGAAGGACGTGGCAGTTCTCCTAAACGGTTTTTGAGATTGGTTGTTGGGCGTGATTAACGTCAAAATTCACGTCAAACTGTACAACTACCACGGAGACAATCCAATTCTCTGCTTCGGTATTTCAGTCTCTTTGAAGGTTTCGGTATCGCCGCCCTAGTAAAATCCGCTACAGGCGGGGCCTCATAGCTCAGGTGGTTAGAGCGTTGGCTGTACTAAAGCCTTCCCCCTTACTGCGTGGGTTCGAATCCCACCGAGGCGCCGAGTTTTTCACAGTTGGGTCAATATGAATTACTCCAAGTTCGCGCATTAATTTCCTCGGAAATTAAACAAGGCAAGTTGAAACTGGAGTTTATATACCAGAAAACACACCGGGAAAGCTGGGGGACCCACTGACGAGCCGAACCCCTCGCAGCTGCGTCAGGCAGCGGCATAAGATCGGCGAAACACGCGTGTCTGGACTTTTAGCTAATACCTGTGTTGTTAGTACGAAAAATCATTGCACAGATTAAAAGAAGTGGTTAGAAAATGAGTAAATACAATGGTCAGGACTTCAGACACTAAAAACTCAAACACACTTGCCGCTTGTAAAGGCCACTCGTACGACCTTCCAAACGGATGTCGGGGTTTGTTGCCGGCATGATCCACGTCAAGGCCTGTTTTCATATGGTTGTGTATTGAATATTACTCAGAAGCCCAGAATTAGCAAATCCGCTGGAACCTCTTTAAGCCCTGACCGCTCATCGCAGATTTCCTTCACCCATCAACCAAAAAGCTGGCAAACTAGCAATGCCAAAGAGACGAATGACTCCTTTTGTGACTTACAAGTGGAAAACGCCAGACTGATAAAAGTACCGCAAAGGCCTGATCGTCGTACCTACGGCCAAATTAGTCTATCAGAATGGCCACAGAGCGAAAATACTGAAAACCGTCTCCTGGTTTGAAAACAACTAAATTCAGTGGCCAGACATTCAGACAGTAAAAACTCTGATGCCTTTGCCACTTGTTAAAGAACAGCCTTACTCGCGGAGTCTTGGAAAGTATCCTAAACGGATATTGAGGTTGTTTTCAGGCGTTATCCACGTCAAAGTTTGTCTCCGTACTGCGTATCTTTCGCTCATTAGGACGATAATAAAAGGGTTCAACTGCAAGTTCTCCGCAGAAATACAACCCGTTTGGAGACATGCGTATGACAGTTCTGACTACCGTCTAATTCGCGTCCTAGTAATAGGCCTGATTTGGTGAGTACTTATTTTTTGTATCCACCACCGTAGTCGGCACAGGCCGGCGATTGCGAGAAATGACCTTACGGTATGCGGGAATACTGAAATACTGGACAACGAGCTCGTGGTCCAGTGGTTATAGGCGTGAACTTCTTACTAACAGGTCGCGAGTTTGAGCCTCGGGTGTTCTACACTTCGGGGTTGGAAATGACTGGCTGACGACGGCAGCTATTAAGCCACAAATGGCCATTCCAGTCTCCTTTGTCTTTGTCGGCAATAACATGCTGCCCACTTCATGCGCCGTTGTGCGACTGCCGGTTGAGCTCGAGAGAGAGACCGTAAGGCACAACGGAACGAGTGAGTTGCGTTAGAACGATCGGTGTGCGTCCCCTACCATTATACCTTCTTATTTACGCTGTCTCTTTTCGGTCACTAGATTTAACGTCCACTGGATGTTGTGACTACACATCGGAAGCGTCCATTGGTGCAATAAATTAACCAGAAATATTCCTTTCGCACTTGAAGGGCTGATAATCATGACTGCCTGTTTAACTGGAGCCAAAATCTTTAAAATACGCAAAAACGTCCTTCATGTGTACAGTCGTCGATCAGAGCACTCCCGAAAAAAAGAAAAGCATTATCTCAAACAGTTCATTCCTAAAAAGAATTCCTTGTTGCTTTTTGCGAGTTTGAATTGAATTTCTTTCTCGAGTTGCAGATTGAATTGACGCAGACTTTGAACGGTGCACATCTAATACTTTCCTGCAAATGGCAGGCGAATATAATTTCTTATCAGCTTTGTCGTGTAAAGAAGTTAAGCACGCGGACATCTGTCGGCATTTTTTTTGAATAGGCAACCAATTAGGGAACATATTATAATTGACCAAAAGTATATTCGTCGTTGACTTTTTGTGATGGACGTTCCTTTGTTTCGACAATGATTTTGCATCTTTGGATGAGTCATCAGATGTGACCCAAACGGGTATCTACATGAAGAAGGACGTCCAAGCTATCAGTAAATTACTCAGTTAAGGAAACGAGACTTCCGTCTTTGAGCTTCCTTTTCATCCCCGAAAATAGTAATAGAATCATTTTTACAGCAGCAATTATAGAAATTTAAAAGTCATCGGTATGTGTGAGCCAGATGCATACTGAGGCCACTAACAAAATCTTGCTTACATGCACAGTAGTTTACCAGTGAATGGAAATCTACAGTGGGTGTCCTTTCTCGCGACGTGTTAGCTGTAACTCTGAAATTCGTTTTCAATCCAAAGAGACTACTTAAGAAGAGCTGCAATGTAACTTGCCGTGTGACGTAATATTAAGACATTCCAGCCACATCAGGTCGCCGGATTTGCCTGAACTTCTTATCGACAACCTGCAGCAATTACATTCCGTAAAAAAAGCTGCTTAGATAGCATGCGTTTTGCCGTGGATTTTACATGCTCTTATATGTTCAAATATAGTTAATACAAGACGTGGATAAAATGATTCCTTATTTTGCTCATTTGTCAGCGAATTAACGCTTAAAATTTTATTCTTGAAATATGAGTGTATTTAGGTTTTAAAAGGTTTTTATTATAGGATTTTTGAAGACCGAGAAATGGCCAATGGTATCGCATCCCATCAGCGCATTTATAAATGTTGCTTATAAAATGGCAATATGGCCCATATCCATTGTTAAACTATACGAGCCCTCTGCGTCTATTTTATAATAGCATAATAAGATGTATGCATTTTCTTGCACGAAAAGTATGTGGTGTGTTGTTCGGACACCCTGAATGCCGGTGTCACGGCAAGTAGGGAATCGATAAGGTTTTTAAGACCGAGAGAGTCTTTTTCTTTGAAAAGTCAAGTTGGCGAACACGCGCTTTCGGAAATTCTTCGTAAGGCCAATACATGAAGGAATGAAAATGTACAAACTCGACAGTATGCTATTACCGACAAAGACAAGGGAGACCGGAATGGCCATTTCTGGCTTATTAGCCGTCGTCAGCCAGCCATACCCAAGCCCGAAGTGTGGAACACCCGAGCCTCGAACTCGCGACCTGTTGGTTTAGAAGTCCACGCCTCTACTCACCGGGCCACAAGCCCGTTGCCTTATCGTTTTTCGATCGGGAATATACAGTGGTAGGGGGGCGCTCACTGATCGTTCATACGGAACTCACTCGTTCCGTTGTGCCTTAAGGGCTCTCTCTCGATGACGGCTAATAAGCCAGAAATGGGCATTCCAGTCTCCCTTGTCTTTGTCGGTAATAGCATTCTGCCTATATATCATGCGCCGCTGTGCGGCTGGTGGTTGGGCTCGAGAGAGGGCCCTTAAGGCACAACGGAACGAGTGAGTTCCGTATGAACGATCGGTGAGCGTCCCTACCATTGTATATTCCCGATCGGAAACCGACAGTGCAACGGGCTCGTGGCCCGGTGAGTAGAGGCGTTGACTTCTGACAAACAGGTCGCGAGTTTTCACCCATCGAGATCGACTCAATCTTTTCCCACTGATATCGTGTCTCTGCTTATCTGGAAAATGCAAAAGATTTCCTTCGTTACGACCTTACCCCAATGGAGCGTAGAATCGGGTCCCTCTTCTTACGTAAACTCACAGCTTCTCAGTTAAATGCCCACCGAATCGGTCATAATAAATGTGGCCGTGAGGATCCATCTGATCCTGCTCCTGCGACATCTGCCTCTCTCCTTCCTCTTACTCCTACATCTCCCTCTCACTCAAGCCGCTTGACGCATTTGCCTGCCCTTATTTTGGGCAGCAGTCCAAGTTGTCGTTACGTATCCTCCAGATAGCCCCCCTAGGACTCATTAAAATCCATCATTGGTTTACAGCTTACATATCCACCTCCAAATGTTCTTCTTAATACTGTCGACAATAGCCTGGCTTTTCGAGACACATTAGAAGTTATATTGTTGTATGCCAGGTCTGTTATAAACAAGGTGGTCCAAATCACAGCCACTGCGTTTGAAATGACGCCTGATATTATATGTATAACGGATCCTCAAAAACATTATCTAAGTTCTGACTCTGCCATTTTTATAGATTACTTCGATTTTACCGTCTAGACCGCAGGACTGGGCGTAAGGGCGATTGTCTTTTTTATCTTAGCTCCTACCTAAAGCACCCTCCCTTTTATCTGGATGCCTCCTCATTCACGGGAAACTTTTGCTTTGCATCTGTAATTCTCTCGTCGCAAAGAAAGGCAATTATTGGCTGTATCAACAATCCCCCAAACTCTTCAGCCAGTGATAAATCAGAACTCTGTAAAATCTTTAAATTCATTTCGGAAGCTGCTTCCGATGTTAAAATAATCACTGGGGATTTTAACCTTCCTGAAATAGTCTGAGTTCCAAATATCTGTCCACCTTGATTCCAGCCCTCCCAGGATATAATGAATTTTTCTAATTGGTCCCAACTGATGAGCTCTCCGACAAGAGATAATCACATTTTGGATCTAATCTTTACCAATGACATTGCTCCCATTTATGTTGCTTTCAAAAAGGACCCCTTTGATGATGACCACGTATTAGTTCATCGTTGCCTACCGCTTGCCTTTTCACAAAAGACCAGCACAGTTCGGACTTACTTAAATTACGATTGCGTAGATAACGACTTAATAAATAACTATATTAGATCATTGGATTGGTATGGCGTTCTCTCCTGTAGCGATGCAAACATTGTTCGTGACGTCATGTCCAATGTTTCCAGGGACATCCTAGAGTTTGTGCCGCGTGGATATCTCAAATCTAATTTTTCGGATTCCCTTGTTCTTTATTTTCTTCGCAACAGCGTGACCTAGCTACTTGTTCTTTGTCCGTTCATCTAAGAAACACAGGGATTTTTTGAAGGGCCTCAAGGATGCGTCAAGCACGCGGCAGGCAAAGATAATTTTTTGCTCTCAGTGATCCGAACCCTGGCAAGTCTGCCGCTAACATCTACCGTCATCGGTCCTCCTCTAAGCGCGCTCACAAACTTCTACCCCTGCTTAACGATAGCAAAATCTCCCTCATCGATGACACTGACAAGGCGGAGTTGTTTACTGCTTTCTTTGCAAAATATCTTAATACTGAGTCCGAGCCAGTTCTTTTCTTTCGTTCACTTTCAGATAGGACACTGCCCTGCCAGCACATGGTCCCTTTATAGGCGGGGCTGGGAAGGGGTTGGATGGGGCCAGAGCCCCCGCTGGATTGAAACATTTTGAAGCATATTTGCATCGAAAGTTATGTTTCAAAAGCACCACTCATTGTACCTTCATTGGCATTAAAAGGAGCTAATTTATCAAAAATGGCTTATAAATCATGGAAAAAGCATGCGGTTACGCTCACGGGTAGCGGATCATATCGTGCGTCAACCAATACTGTTTTCATGCTCTTAGTAACTGTCTTAGTTGATTTACGTATTATATGCTAATTTTTTGGGTATTTACTCACAAACCAGTTCAAGTAGTCGACATGTATGTCTATGTATGCACTAGTTAGCATTGGTGTTCATAGTCCACTTATATAAATTTTTTATCGCCTTTTACTGAACATCCAAAGCAATTATGAAGCGTACTTACTGTCGCTCTCACCAAACCACCATATACAAGCGCATTAAACGCCAGAGGAAGGCATATTATGAGGCCACTGAAGAACCTCAGTTTGAAGTTCCCCCTACGTCGACAGCAGTTGAAAATCAATCTCCTGAACGAGAAATGCCTATTCTGAGCTCTGAAACTTCTGCCGGCAGGTATTATGTGTGTGAGCCTCTGGGGACTCAACATACAGGTCGATATTTTAAAGGAGTGTCAAAAGTCGGTGGAAATCTGGCGTCCCCTGCGCATTTTTTTCGCTGGTGGGGCCAGGCGGGGCTGTCGTGTTGACTTACCCGACACAGCCCCTTCTACAGCCCCACCAAGCCCTTCATAGCCCACTCTAGCCTCGCCATATTTGAGGAGGTTACGCGGGGCTGGTGCTGGCAGGGTTAATTATGGGTTGACCAGCCCCAAAGGCTAGTTGGTCCCCTAACCGAATGGCCATTCTGCGCTAATAAACTTGATCCTCTGCTGTTCCGGCATACCTGTGAATTTTATTCCGATGGTGGGGCCAAGGGGGGCTGTCTTGTTGAATGCCCCGTCAAAGCCCCTTCCATAGCCCCGCCTAGCCCCTTCACAGCCCCCTCTGCCCCTACCATTTTTGATGGGGCTAGGCGGGGCTAGGAAGGGCTGATGCTGGCAGGGTGAGAACAATCGATGTCTCCTCAGATACCATTAAGAAACACATAAGTCGTTTGATAACCTCACACTGCTCAGAAACGGACGAGATTCCAAATTCGATTATTAAACCAGCATCCGACCTTCCATTATTGCCTAGCCACTTATTCACGGTTTATATTTCAAAAAGATTCTTTCCTGAAACACGGAAAACGTCAATTATCATTCCTCCCTTCAAGTCTGAATCTCGGTCCGATGTTAACAACTATCGGGGCGTGCACAAAACGCCGTCTCTAGCAAAGCTTTTTGAAAGGATTATTTTCAATGAAATTCTTGACTTCTGTCTAGCTAATCGGCTTGTGAGCCTTAATTAGCATGGATTTTTATCTGAACGATAATTCGCAAATTGACACTTGGCATTTCTTATTCCAGTCACTTCTCTTCGTAATGAATAGCAGTCAGCGGCAGTTATTTAATTTGATCTTAGCAAAGCCTTTGACAATGAGCCCCATAGATGTCCTTTAGGAAAATTGGAAGCTCTTGGCATTCGGTCTCCCCTAGTCGACTTCATCAGGTGCTATCTATCCATTCGATATCAGAAAGTCATGGTCGGTAATAGCTACACGGCACCTCACTCGATCACCAGTGGCGAACTTTAAGGCACGGTTTTGGGTCGGCTACGCTTCCCTCTTTATTTCCATGATATTTAGACTGGACTCAGAAATTTGCAAACGTTTATTTATGCCGATAACCTCAAGGGTGTTTACTCATATTCTAAGGACACCACAAATATTTGTGTTGGAAAAATCAGTTCCGATTTACTACGCTTAGTCAGATGATATTCAACATGGCAGATGGAGTTTTCATCATCCAAGTATAGTTGCATGTTTTGGTGCTGCCAAACTTCCTGGTCCCATAATTTTTCAGAATAACCCGCTCTCAGAATGCTTCACCATAAGGGACATAGGTTTAGGTTATACGAATAAACTTACTCTATCACCTCATGCAGATAGAATCTCTGACAAATCGACACAGCTATGTGGACTCATATCACATAATTTTTCCCTCCGGAAACGAAACTAAGACTTTATCAAGCGTTTGTTATTCCTGTGTTTGAATACTACTGTCCTTTTCTTGGTTTAAATAAACACCTGTGATCGCTATAAGATTGAAAATATTCAGAGGGTTTTCACCCGGAAACTCTTCAATCAAAATTCGTTCGGTATTTTTTATACTGAGATATGTCATCTGGCGAACATTAAGTTTTTGTTGGTGATGTGACTAAAAGCTGGCCTTTGCTTCCTTTTTCGCATTAACTCCAGCTCCAATCTTCCGCTCATTGACATTCTCACTCCGAGAGTTCGGTCCTATGCCGCTCGTAGCTCTCCCATGATGATTCTGCCGTCTCTTTGCTTTAAATCTAAACGCTCCCTCTCTTTTGCTTCCAAATAAGCTTTCCTTTGGAACAATCATCCACCAGCAACTAGGTCATCGCCTAGGTTACTGGTATTCAAATCGAAATTACCCAAACACCTTACACCGGTAAGTACAAAGTGATTACTGGCCGTCTCATTCCCGGACACTCCGCTTCTGGACTTAGAGAAGGATCCTCCTGGAACTTAGCGAAAGATCAATTGGAAACCCTGGCTTATATCTTTACAACCTCCTGTTTTGAATTGGTTGCTAAATCCACTGCTACCACTTCTCCCCATGGCGACGATTTTTGCGATTCTTAATGTCAGCTACTCATTTCGATCTCCAGCGGTCTGCCGACGCCCACGGCGAAACCCTCTGTTTTCGCCGTCTACTAGTATTTTTGTCGTATCCCCCTTGCCACTTCTCGGCTGGGCTCGAAGCGTACTGTGGTCGATCGTGTCTGGGTTTCTCCCGTCTCGCCACTTTTTCGTGAATAGTCTCATCCAGTGTACGAATTATGTCCTGACTATGTCCGCTTCAAATCCCTTACTTAATATCGCACGCGCGTCAGTCCTGTCAGACCCTCATATTCACTCCTCTTAGCTGGCATTTATTTCTGCCCTGATGATGTCCGTTTATCATACGTTATACACTGCCACATGCAGGCCGGTTTTGCCCGCATTTTTATCTTTTCATGAGCGACAGTTCATTTCTCCATTAAAGTTCATCCAAAAAAATTTTATACTTAAGTGAGTTTTTGTCACCGATCGCTGACCATTTTTCTTAACCGAGTGCTTATTCAATAACTATTGTGGCATATTCTGCAGAGTATGTCTACCGCGTCCAAAATTTATCTGAAAAATTTGTTTTACTTGCTATGAAGGGACACCGGTGGGTCTTTAATAAAATTGTTTTACTTATTTACTTATCATTTTCTTAGGTCTATGCACATTTCATGAGTTACCTAACCTACTGTAAGCCTGTCCTGTGCGCTAGGCGAAATGCCGGCGTCTAATAGACGACAAAATAGACGTTTTCTATCTTATTCTGTTCATGACCATCTCCGTCACTCTCGAAAACGTGCATCATGTTTATTGGCGTGTAAGTTGTCGTCGACGCCCAACGACCGCTTTTGTTTGGGGGACTAATGTGTGCCACGATTCAATCGGCAGCAAGTTTACCACTGCCAACTGTATTTTGAAAGGGCATTGATAAAAGTGCAGAATTTTCGTTGACGGGTCTTCTGATGAGTTTTTTGTGAGAACCACAGAGCCTTTCACTGAGGTAGCCACTTAAAATCTCCCTAAGTGACTGGTCGGCCTTCTATCTCAAACCATGAACGGTTAAATAAATAAATAAATAAATAAATTTTAATTTAATGCCAGTTTACAGGCATTGTCAAGGGAAGCGATTAAACACAAATCCGACCAGCAGTGAAAAAAAAACTCCTGAGCTTAAGGCATAAAAATATAGTTGATGGTGGTTTTTGTGGTTTGGAGGGCTCAGGAGAAAAAAACTGTCGGCGGTGGTAGAATATCGACCGTCAAGAAGGGGGGAGGTTGCGCGGTATCGGAGATTATCGGACGTCAAATTCCTTTCATGAAGTTGGGGATAGTCAAAGTAGAGGCGTCGAGGAACAGCTGGTGAGGCCGGCCATAGTGTTCAGAGACCACAAACGCCATCGCTACGGTACAGTCGATCAGTAGATTCAGCACCCAAAATTTGTGGGAGCTTTTCTGAATGCAAAAATCGAGTAATAGTTCTCTTAAATAAAGGAAAATTTTGCAGAG
>CACRXP010000053.1:1066387-1108114 GCA_902702965.1 Spirometra erinaceieuropaei | reverse complement strand
CTGTCAAACAAACTGGGAAAAAAAATTTACCTTATATAGAAAGGCGACTTTTAAAACGGACTCAAGTAAAAAACAGGCATTAATTACTTAAGAATATCCAGATAAATGCAGAGCTTCACTTATCTTTGAAATTGAGCTGCGCACCTTGACCTTGACATTATTGGAGGTTCTGTCTATATTTTTTTGATAAAATTCACGCATTTGTCCAAGGAATTCAAATCTTCAACGGAGGTCATAACGGATGCATTCCGTTTGATGCCGCCTCACTGTTTTCTTCCGTCTAATATAATGTCCACATCAGATGACCATCTCGGTACTTTCGGGATGAGTCTCTGCATATGCTAGCACACAACGAAATATAAGTATAGAATAGAATAGGTTTATTGTAGCGCCCCCTGGGCACTGTCAGTCCCCTTTGAACTCAGGAAAAAAACCTAAAACAAACTCGTCAATTTCAACTGCACTTTGACTTCATTTGTTTCGGGTGTCTGTTTAGCCAAAAGAGCGCGAATTGAGAGTTTGTTTTAATAGAAGCGAACAGGCGAGTCCCAGGTAGCAGTTCAGAAGATGAAGATGCGATCACTGGGACAAGAAGTTTATTTGCCTGACGTTTCGGATTCTCACTCGAATCCGAAACTCCGATTACTCCGTACGCGACTTGCCGAGCACGCAGCAGCAGTGAGGCGGGGAGACGCTAACTCTCAGGTGGCGGCACACTCGACGGGACCCGGCCATATTTTCAAATTTCAAGATGCCGAAATCCTCGCAAGGGCTGACAACCGCGTGAGCCGCGAGCTGCTCGAGTCATGGTTCTCAGGCCCGCAATCCATCAACAAACACAATGACCTCCCGGTGGCCTATTCCGTATTGCGATTTTCCCTGGGCAGGAGAATCAGTCACGTGGGGAGGGCGCGGGTGAGCAATTATCACGGTGACAGTGAGCCAGTTTGCCGAGCAATCGTCACACCAGCTTTGAGCACGGATGACGAAATCGCGGCAATGAACAACTCGGACTCGGACCGCCAAGCCACCGCCGCATCAATTACGACCCCAGCGGCGATTGTGAGAACTGTTAATTGCAGTGCGCATACGGTCCCACGGAAGCCACGTGCTATAAATACTGCACTCCTGGTGCCACAATCACCTTTATCTGCTAATGTCTCTGATGATGGATTCGAGTAAGGGTCCGAAACGTCAGGCAAATAAAGTTCTTGTTCCGGTGATCGCATCTTCATCTTCTGAGTTTGTTTTAAGTTAAAAAAAACCTCAGTTCTAAGGGAAAATGATAGCACAATTTTCAAAAAATAACGATATGTACAATATTAAAATTGAAGTTCGCAGTTTGGGAGTTTTTGGGGGCATGAATAATATGTCCTTCATGGCAACTGAAGAACTTTGATATCGGCCTGACCTTGAAATAATTTTCCTGTTGGGTAAATTTCGGTGTGCTCTAGCTGCTGGTTGTCAGTCAATCTGGCCAGCTGTAAGGGGGCGGTCGCACAGTTCCTACGTGCTTTTCAGGAGGCTTACCATCGTTGTCCGGACTAAGAGCTGGAAAAGATGAATATACATCAGGAGTAAGAAGCATTCAATGGTAAGTCACCATCAAAACTCTCAAAATACTATTGAATCATGTATCATATTGTTCTTGTTAATGTGAAATTATAGGAGTAGTGGTCGACTGTTTACTATGACCTAACATAGTTGTATATATGTTTAATATGGCCTTAATATAGACATACACACGACTGATATGCAGGGTTTTATCGAAGGGTATATTTTTATTAGCTTCATAAGGGATATTTAGTGTCAGGTGACATTGCCGATGAAAATGAGAAAGGGAGGAAAAAAAGAATACTATTATCTGTTCTATGTTTATCAATGATGCTATTTGTTATAAATTTGATTATTTTTGTGTTATGTTCCGGTATTATTCAAGCGGCTGGCATCATCAGAGCCCTTTTGGACCGAATTCAATATCAAAGAATTGACTTGAAAAATGTCCTATCTTATTCAAAAATAAATGTGTATTGTTATTTGAAAGGAATTTTTTAGTTTTTATTTTAAACTCGATTAGGGTTCGACTTTTCCGGATAGAACTTGGAAGAGAATTCCAGATAGTCGCATATCTTATGGAGTAGAAATTTGACCGTTGGGATTTTGTGAATTTGGGAATCCTTATAATAGCCTCGTTATCTCTGGTGTTTCTAGGGGCGTTTCGGTTGGTCAGTAAATCCATTTTGAGAATATTTTGGTCGTGTGCGACCTTGAATAGGAAGTTTATACCATTTTGAAGTCTTCTGATCCAGAGGGGTCGAAGACCGTATTTATGATATAATTCTAAGTATGAACCCTGGATGCCATCACTTCTGGACAAAGATCTAGTAAAACGTCTCTGAATGCTTTCTAGTTCCTTTCGGCCGTCTGAGGGCATTATGCCGAAGAAAATTAAACAGTAATCTAGGAGAGGTAAAACATACATTTTGAACATTTGTATTCTTAGTGCATTTAAGGTGAAATTTTTACGTATGAATCCACATAGGCGAGTGACTTTTGGTGATATTTGTTGGACGTGGGTAGATAAATCAAGGGTATTTGTAAAGCTGAGACCTAAATCTTTTACCGATTGGGCCTACGTTATTTCATTAGTCTCGAATATTATGGGGGGAAGTTTTTGTGGGTCAAATATCAGGAGATGGCATTTTTCGATTGAAAAGGGCATCTGCAATTGACAACTCCATTCGCTGAGTTTTCTGAGATCACTTTCAATTGTTCTGTGAATATTGGCAACCGTGTTTCCGTTATATGCATATGCAAGTTTAAGGTCGTCCGCATATAAAAACGCCTTAGCTGATACTGAGATGGACAATAATTTGGGAATATATATGAGAAATAGAAGGGGGCCTATGATAGTGCCCTGTAGTACCCCACTGGTAATAGGGGTGATTCTGAGACCGCGTTTCGAATTTGCACCACTTGATGTCGTTTCTGGTGATAGGATTTAAGAAAATCAAGAAGGGTGGCCTAATTCCATGAGTTTTGCGCTTTAACAGTAGTGTTATATGGGGGACTTTGTCAACGGCCTGCTTTAGTCCGAAGTATCTTGAAGCTACTGTGTTTCCACTATCTCTATTGCTGGAAACGAATTCCAAAAGTGTAAGGTGACAGGACTGACATGACTTATTTGGGTAAAAATGCATGTTGAGACGAGGGAATGAGGTTGGCGTTCATGACATAGTCTAGCAATTGGTTATATACTATTTTCTCGAGGATTTTAGCTATAGCCGGTGTTCGGTGAACACGAAGATAGTTTTGGGAATGAGATCGGTTGCCGCTTTTAAATATGGGTGCAATGGTGGAGTATTTCCACATGTCCGGAAAAATTGCATTTGACTGGAGTAGGGTGAATAACTTAGATAGGAGTATTGGAGCATATTTCATATGCTTCAGAATACATGGTGGGATTATGTCTGTCCCATAGGATTTGGTGTTTGATAGTTGTTTGATGGCTACTTTAACAGTTTCTTCATTAAAATGGATCTCACCCAGGGATGCGTTCAGTCATCTCGATCGGTTGGGGGATGGTTCCCTCTTCGACTGTGTAGTAAGCTGATAAGTATCTGTTGAATAAGTTTACTATTTGTTTACCATTGGTTATAACATGCCCTAATTCATTAATAATAGTTCGTGGTCCTGACTTTCGATGATTACTCATTAGTTTCTGAAACATCTGAGCTGTTCGTTCGGGGGATTCTAGTGCCCATGTTCTGCTGCTATGGTCTTTTGTGTTTCTATTTTCGCGACTAGGTCGTGAATTTCCCTAATTCGTCGAAGTGTGGAAAAATAACTCACGGAGGGGTCGCGTAGCTGTTTTTGTAGCTTTTTTAGTTCAGTTGAAAGGAAGTTCGGGATTGGTGATTTCTTATACGGGAGTCTTTCGTCTATCAAGTTATCACGAATTACAAGTAGGACGGAGTATAATAGGTTAATTGCTTCCATAGTGGATGTTGTAAGAAGATATGGGCTCCAGTCCAATGATCTAATATAGTTGTTCATGGAGTCCTCGTCAAGTTTTTTTGGGCTAAGGCGGGTGTTACTAAAATGGGGTGCTAGTTTTGCGTTTAAGGGGAGTGTTGATATTATTGCTTTGTGGTCACTTTCAAAGGTTGCGCAGTCGTAGTGCATATAGAGGGGCCAGATATCGTTAGTGAAAATAACGTCTAGTATATTGTTTCCTCGGGTGGGTTTGTCAACTATTTGTGTCCAGTTATTAAAGATAATTGAAGACAAGAATTCTTCGTGCCTGGTAGGTGCTGATAATTCGACCCAGTTTATTTCTGGGCGGTTTAGGTCGCCTGCAGTTATCTTATATTCAGTTTTTATGTTAGTTATATTGCTTATTAAGAGGTTGAGGCTTGTGTAATCACTACTACATTCTGGAGGGGAGTAGAGGCATCCGACTAGTATGTTTTCCTGGACATGAGATTTTATTGTGGCAAACACGCTTCTCCAGCAAAATTTTCGGTTGGGACATCAATACCACTGTGCTCAATGCTAGTTTTGATGTAGATAAGACAACTACCGCCTCGTTTATTAACACGGTCCTGTCGATATAAATTATAATTTGGGACATATAGCGAAGCATTCGATATAAGTGCATTTGCCCATGTTTCTGTAATGCAAATTACATCGGGGTTATATGTTTTAACAAAAGTTCTAAGTTGGGATATTTTGTTGACAATCGATCTCGAATTTATAAGAGCTATCTTTAGGATGTCGGATATGGAATAGGTGGGCTGTGGTGAAAAAAAGGATTTCTGGGGGTACTTTGAGTGAGTGATGGACTAAATGGAGGTAGGTGTGTGGTTCTTGGAGGATATGGTGATGCGTATGGCGTAGTGGGAGTGCATGGGCTAGTGTGTATGGACTGAGGGTACATATGGGGAGGTGGGTTAACTAGGTGGTAATTGTACGTAAATGGAGTTTCAGTTGGGGAGGTGTAAAAGCCAAAGTAATTTGTAGGGTTGTAATTAGGTGGTAAAGAGTGGTTTGGCTTATTCCTATGCCATGCAGGTGGATTTTGGGGAGTCGAAATGCCGTTATAGAAGCTTGTTTGTTTTTTGTTAGAGTTTGGTGGGCTTCCATTTGTTATGTCAACATACCTAGGGCGTTTTGGTTGTGCTGGTGTGCTTAGTAAGGCCTTTTGGTTTATGTGTCTTGTTTGGCAGTCATTTTCTAGTACTGATTGATCGGTCTTGGGGGGTGTAGTAAAACTTATACTGCTATCTAAGGGTGTCACATGACTCGGTCCGGGGTCTGCATCATCGTTCTGTTCTGGTTGAACGTTGTTATTTTGTTGTGCCTCCCTCGTTTGTTTCTGACCAGCAGTCCTAAATACTTTTGCAGTTGCGCGTTTTTTATCGTGAGAACTAGAGTCAGAAGTACTTGCTGAAGGTCCTTCTGCGGGGGCTGTGGGTTTATCATTTGGTTTACGCTGGCCTGTGTATTTGTTTTTATTAGTGCTAGAAGTAGAAGTAGTGGCTAGAGGTTCATTTGAGGGACCGGAGTGCTGATTATCGTATTTGTAGCCGGTGTCTTTTTCCCGAAGTTTACGTCTTTGCATAGGTGTCAAATCTGGACCTGTAAAATAGTTTAGGTTCCGCGGATTTCTGTTTACTTCGGGATTTTGTAGGACAATCTCAGCTTCCGCCTGTGAGTAGAAGGTTACTAAGACGGGTTTATTTTTGCTGTAGTGAAGTCTTTGAGTGTTAGCTTTTCTGATGTTTAAGCCACACGAATGTATAAAATTTTGAATTGATGGTGACGGATTAACGGTGTGGGGTATATTACGGATAATTAAATTGAGCCTGCGTTTCGATCTATCCGCGACTTCAGACGAAACTAAGTGTATAATCGATTCAATTTGTGATAGGCTCGTTAGGCTGTTTGTGAATCTATTTGAGTCTGTTAGTGAATCGAGAATCGTAAAAATATGTTCATGTTTCTCGATAAACTTCTGTAAACGGACGATGGCCGAAAGATCAACTTTGTCGACAGAAAACGTAACATGGTTAAATGGAGAGAGTGTAAAGGATTTATGTGTTATTTTCGACAGCTAATAAAAATCGACGCAAAATCGACGCAGAAATATGTCAAATATTTCAGTTATAAATGAATTTCAACTCACCTCGGGTCTGAGGATTTTGAACGGTTGTGCACAAACGGACACCTTGTCAAAGGCCGTGCTAACATCAAAGTGCTTAGATTTCCTCCCCCCAAACCAAAAAGGAAGACAAAACCTACTGCAAGTTTGGTAATCATCTAGATCAACACGTTAGAGGAACATCGGTGGGCTTTCGGATATTAAAATCCACCTGAATTTTTTAAGGTGACTAGAACAAGATTTCTTGAAAGTGCTTAAACCTGAGACTCCGCATTACTTGCCAACGGTATTTTCGTTGTTATAATAAAAAACGAGGTCAGTCATGTCCACCAGTTGTTTAAGTTTATTTTCCATCAATAAGCTAAGCTTGCTAGCAGGTCTCCTTTTATTTATGGCTGTGAGGACTGCGTAATGACGTTTTCATATATTGTCTTAAGAAAGTACTCAGTTATGGGAATCATTTCCAACAACATAAACAAATCATCGGACTTTCATTACAGAAGTTTCGTTAGGCATACGATTTTGAGCCTTTATAAACAGAGATTCCACAGCAGAGAATGTAGCTTAACAAAACTTTTCCTACGCCACAAACCCACATTACGATGTCCGATCTGCCTGGAGATGTCTAACCTCCTATCTCTGGCCCAAACAATGCTTTTCTAACAGATACCCACTAGTGAATTGTGCAAAAACTTAAATGCAATGATCTGTCGGATGATGGTTGGGATTGGTAAAACACTTATATTAGGCTGTTTTGTGCACATGTTGAGAGCCCAACGAGCAAAACTGTGTGTCCGTAGTGGGACTCCCAGTACTTCGTGCTGTGCTAACTGATTTTACGTATTTCTATAGAACACTCGCTCGACGTATATCCGAACAAACACCTCTTAGTTGTGTATAATATAACGTTTTTAGAAACGCAGCACGCGCATGCTTCCACCTAGGAGAACTCAACACGTGTTAGTAGCAGGATCAATAAGTGATATTACTAACCGTGTTTGTACGCAGTTTTAGAAGACAAGCTCGTTCCAAGTGCTAACTCCTCAGCAGAGGAGAAAGTCGCTTATGTAACTGCAGTTTGTGGCGAAAAATCTACACCTGTAGACGTCCACGGGGTCGTGCAAAGAGTTCCCTCTCATCCAGAGGGGCCTTCAAAATCCAATCGGTCAAATATTTTGTGTCCTCTATTCAGTTTCTGTTCGAACGCATGCTGAGTGCGGCACACACGCGTGGTCTCCACGCCAACATTGTGGCAGTTTACTTTTGAATAAGTCCCGTTTCAAACGACGATCTTTGCTCACTCGCTTGCAAAAATTGCGTACACCACTGTTTTGAAGTCATTTAAAGCCCCCACCCGCCTTGAGACTGCAATACGCAGGTCCGATCACAACTAACAAAATACTGCAACAGCCAAGCAGGACAACAGCCGTGTCCTTCACCTTTGTTGCCAGCCCTACAAGCTTGCTAAGATTCACCTGATCCCACAAGTTAGGGTAGTGAAATTCGCTCCGTGTGTCATCGGCCCATTGCATGGATTGGGTGGAAGATAGCCGGTGCACTTACCATGGGACGACATGATTAAGGAGGGCCCTTCATCTTGGACCCTGTTGCCATAATATAAGCAACTGGCGTCGAATTTACACACTTACCTCTCAGAAAGCTCAACGTTTCTATGACGTATTTCTGGAGTCTCACAGTGTATGTGAATAAAATGGATTATTGTTCTGTGTCTTTTATTTGCCCGTGACTTTTCGCATGCGTCCCCTGTTTGCTATAAGGTTTTGTTGGACATGCCTTTTTTCAACTTTATGAGTAAATAAAAATAAATAAATAAATAAATAAATAATTCTTTAAATATCCACCGGTGTACGTTTATAGTAGTGGCAGTTTGTTCTGCGTGTTTCCGCACCTTCAATTCTCCCAAGTAAAGTTCTCTGCAAATTGTTCCCGGGGCTACCTAAATATATTAATTTACCACTTCTATGGCGAACGATACCCTGCTATTTTGTGGGAGCTTAAGGTTTTGAGTCATGACATAGTAGTGAATAATCGTTATGTAGCCACGTTTACATGTATACGCGATAAACTACTTTTTCATACATACAGGAAGAATGCTTTTCGAATATTATAGCTACTTATTTGCGTTCACTGATGGATTCTTCCATTCACTGTGTCCGCCCGTGTGGTTGTTTTAATTCCTCAATTGGTTAGGTTTCGGGGCTGCAAATACTGCACTACTCTTCGGTCCGGCGCATTGCCCTTCTCCTTTCTAGCGCACGCGATGGTTCGTTTCTGGCGCGATGCACTTTAATCGACATCTTGTTTGTCATGTGGTCCTTATAGCTTCTTTTCGCTTACTTTGATAGTTGAGTATTTCTGACCCCTTGGCCTCGACCAGGTCATTTTTTCCATTAATAAGTACCTGCGGTTCGAAATATGGCTTAAAGTTCTTTAACTCATGTTGTCACTTTCTCAAGGCACACTTTCTAATATGATACCAACAGTTAACTCGACGTCTGCTTAAAAAGCCGGAACCTCCTTGACCACTCACATCCGAGTTGCTAATGGCCGAGACTCTGTTAACGTTAACATCAACGGTGCGGTGTTTATGACTGACCTGACATTTCATCATAAACTTTGCTCGCCATCTTCGTTATACCGCGTGACCTATTCCTCTACGCAGAAGAACTCTTAGAATTGACTAGGTAGGTAGGGTTGATCGGCTGTCGGTCGAAGTGCCATAACTCAAGTACCTCACTATTCCCGCGATTATCGCATCGCGAGAGTCACAGTCTCATTGGATGAGCTGCAATTGGAGAATTGTAGCAATTTTCTCTCTTATTACCGATGCTTGTCCGGCCATCCGCGTCCAGGGGTAACCCTTCTCGCTCCCCGGTCTAGTTGGCTTACCAGTAGTATCACCAAATCGACAGCGATCCCAGGTTTTTTGCCATTCTTTCGGGTTGTTCGGTCCCACTGCCTTTTGCCAATTGGCTGCCTCTGACCAGTGTGTAACCGCAACGCGGAGTGGCATATGAATTCGGCTGATGGCTTCCGAGTCGTTTTTGACGTCAAGGCACCCTCACCAAAATGTAGGTCCGCCATGATTTTTCTCTCGCTCCCTCTTTTGCATGCATTGGATTTACGAAGTTCCCTGGGTAGCAATTAGTTCCGAGCGTCCGTTTGTCCAAAGATGCCACTAGAGCACTCTTCGGCAACTGCAGCTGATTGTGTGGTTGTGGTTGAGGCTCAGTATTTCCGTCGTATCTCTCGCATTGACTTTCAGGCCTTACATCAGTTACCAGGCCCTCTCGCGTGTAGTGGCAGGTCGCCATGTCACAATGCCGCCTGGACTTGTAAGCTTTTTATAGATGACCGACTCTGGTCGATTCCCTGCACATGACGCCACTGCACGGTCTTTGACTACTATTCTTCAGACCTGAACGCCCGTTCATTTCGCATCAGACCTATTGAGGTTGCTCCGCTATCCGCCGCCAGTGAATGAGTCGGGTAGCCAACAGCTTGATTAACAGTAAGATCTCGCTTTCCCACGGCTCTTAACGTTCATGTGTAACCGAAAATAATTTAGGCCGGTTTTGGCTGCATAAACTGTTAGGCAAGTCCCTCCTGCCATACGTCGTTGACCGGCAACTCCCCACATGCTCGTAATCTGCTGCCGTGCCTCTGTACTTAGAAAGGGTATTCCTCAGTACTGACCACGTCATCCCATTTTCGGCCTCCTAACACATCGCCAAACAATCCAGTCTAATTTTGCTGTCAAACCATTGAGACTAACAATACTATCTACGTCATATTCTCGGGGCCTCGTAGCTCAGGTGGTTAGAGCGTTGGCCCTACTAAAGCTTTCCCCTTACCGTTGTGTTTTTGCATCCCACCGAAGCGCCCAGTTTCTCACAGTTGGGTCAATATGAATTGAAAAGTCAATTTGGCAAACACGTGTTTTCGGTAACTCTTCATCAGGCCAAAGCGGGTACATAGAAGTTTAATTTATGCGAAGTTACATGGCTTATAAGTGATTCGGGGACAATCAACATCCATCGTTCCCACGCCACTCGTATGACAAAGCGTGCTATGGCGTGGTCGGCGTGTCGTGGTCATTGGGTCAAGGGCGCGAGGGAGAGTGGGACATAGGCTGCGAGTAATGTTAGTACGTCGGGTACGTTGTGCACACACCCTGCCATCAGGACGTTGGGGTCGGCGTTGGCCACGGAAGACAGAGCGCTTGTGTCAGAGTCTTCTGACAGTATAGCACTGGATTGGCTAACCGTATAGCCATTGCCTCGGCCGTAACTAGCACCCGTTAGCGTAGGCCTCTGGAGAAGCTTACTGGTGTCCGGTAGACAACCTGAAAGGCTTCTTTGGCATCGACTCGGTGATTCCTATCGACAAGATGTGCGAGAATAGAACTCGAGCTCGATTTCTTTTCACCTTTGCCCAGCCAGGCCGGTATGTGTTCACGTACTCTCCTTTCCAAGTGCCTCTTTGTACGGCCAGTGTATCCCGCTCCACAGGAGCTAGTGAATGAGTAAATACATATCGATGTGGCCTGCAACGGGAGTCGATCTTTACCTCCCAAGCGTAGGAGGGGAGAGTTAATGAAACATACACGTAAGTTCGCCGCGGGGAAAGCGCTAGTGATCGCTGTCTTCAGACATCTTCTTACTAGGTCACTTGCTGCGTCCCCTTGAAAAGGCAGTCTTATAAATAAGTCCTTCTTTTCTGCAGTTACCGTGGTGGGCTTTGCACTGCGCTCCTCTATATTTCGGAGGATTAATCTTTCTGGGTATCCGTTTTTGTGGAGTATATCCCACAGCTGATGTAGTTCTGCGTCAACGGTCTCAGGAGAGCAGATACGTCGCACTCTAGCTGCCAATCCCTGGACCAAATTGCGTTTAATATTGAGGGGAACAATACTGTGAAAATTAGTGTATTGTCCCGTCCAGGTTTTCATTCGGAATACCCTACGTTGGATAGACCCATCCTCTTGTCTGTGCAGAAGAACATCGAGGAACGCGATTTCATTGTCTGCCTCAAACTCTGCAGAGAACGTTAGCGAGGGGTGTGGATTGTTGAATTCAACAACGGGTGCTAGCTACAGTCGAGGCAGTATCTATACGGTTAGCCAATCCAGTGCTATGCTGTCAGAAGACTCTGACACAACCGCTCTGTCTTCCGTGGCCAACGCCGACCCCAACGTCCTGATGGCAGTGCGTGTGCACAACGTACCCGACGTACTCACAGCCTATGCCCCCTCTCCCTCGCCCTCTTGACCCAATAACCACGACACGCCGACCACGCCATAGCACGCCTTGTCATGCGAGTGACGTGGGAACGATGGATGTCAATTGTCCCCGAATCACTTATAAGCCATGTAACTTCGCATAACTTAAACTTTTATGTAACCGTTTTGGCCTGATGAAGAGTTACCGAAAACACGTGTTTGCCTAATTGATTTTTCAACTGTAACACGGGAATATTCGCTGAACTTAGACAATTCAATATGAACTATTCAAAGTCTGCCAAAATGTCTATCGATAATCATATTCTGTTGTCTCTAATTGGCGCTTGGGGACATTTTGTTGCGGAACCACTCCTGACTCCATCTGCTCTGAATTCAGAACTGAATTAAAAGATTGGAGCGAGCAGTAGCTGCCGTTTAGAAGATACTAGTTGTATAGCTAAAATCAATGCCTTTCAGCTGACGTAGTGGTCGGGGAGAATATCTTTGACCATCAGGGTGCTTTGCACAACCCGGGACACTGCTCATCAGCACTTCTGTTGTTTCCTCCTTCGTCTCCTAAACAGTAATTGGAAAGTTCCTTTCATGCCTCGTGTTTTTTTGGCTGTGAGCTCCCTGTGTTAGTCGCCTTGCCAAGTGGCTACCTGGGAGAGAACTGCACCACACCATTGCTTTTAGCTTTCTTTTATTGTCTCTGAGGCCATAGTCACGTCCATTATCACCGAAGGAGTGCTGTCATGGCCCTACAGGACCTTTAGGTCTGTGCAGGGTCACAGTACCTTCTGTCGTATTCTCTTCTCGTAGGTATAAAACCTTTTCCTGGTCTTTTTACCATGGTTTCGTTGTCACCGACTCTTTCGCGCTGGTAACTTCTCATAGTTGTTTTACCGAACCCCGTTGAATTTCTGCCCACAGACAGACGAAGTGTCTTGCAAGCTGCAGCAGTACAAGGAGAAGACAAAAATCGATGGGGAGAACCTGGTACGAACGGTCTTCCCCAAACGCGTCTTCGAGATGGAACAGCTCCTCTCTTCAAAGTTGTACAGTATGTGTAAGTCGCTTGCTTTTCTCCCCTTCAATGCGTGATGCAGTCGCATGCTTGTTGACTTGATCGTATTGCGATTGTTGTGGCTTCGATGAGGTTGGTGCGAGACAAGGGGCCTTTTTGGGTAGCATCGACAGGCGGGACTTCGTTTTTGTTTGTAGTTAATGGATGTCTTTTCTACTGGTATTCATCGTGGCCCTATGGCACCGTTGCAGACTGGTGACCTGATTACATGGCAATTGAAGCGTTGGGCTATTAACTATCTCCTTTCGGGCTGCTAGGCTTATCTATAGAAAATATAAAATTCTAAGCAAAGGGACTGCATATCAATCAACGATGTTTTCTCTTTACTGTTTACGACATCTCCCTATCTTTCAGTCAGTTTTTTATTGGCATTTCCGCAAACAAAACTGCATTTCCTGGTGTTGGGATAGCTTTCGAGCCATTTTTGAGGTTTGCATCGTTGTTGAACGTAACGCCACCCATTTGGTTCTAAAGCGACCGAAAAATTAAAGTCTGACAGAAGGAAGTCGGGACTGTAGGGTGGATGTGACAAAACATCCCAGGTGAGTTATTGCATAGTCATTCTGTCGAGTTGAGTCGTGCGAAGTCGGATTGTTTTTGTTTAGTAGCTTCCAGTAAACGATGTGGTTGTATTGCTTTTGTTTTTGTTCACCGTGTGGCTTGCTCGAGCTTTTCGGAGGAAATTGCGTCCTCCTAATCCCACCGCACGCCAATCATGGTCTTCCGAAGATGAGAATCCCTCCTCAGCCGAGGCGTTACACATTCATCGCGACTCACCAACCTTGAAACCTCAATTGGAGGCGAATAAAGCAGGTGTCGAAAATGCTCGTTTTTCTAAACTCCACACGTCATTGCTTAGGCATATAAATTTAGTAATACAAAATTTTACGAGAAAACACTGACAGTGGCCACGTAGAGCAGAAGAGATTGCTATCCAGTACTAGGTAGCATTTGCCGTAACAAGGCAACTTGATGGGGAAAATCCATTTTTAAAGAACTTAAGACCCATTAGACAACCCAGTATATGAACAATGTCCGGAGATCCCTCAGAATATGGTTTTCGTTTTTGATACGACAACTCAGCGCTTTTCTGCACCACTTAAAAATATTCTAAATCCCAAGCTGCGTTCCTACTGATGTCTTCTGACCCCTAAACCTTGTCCAAAAGTAGCCTAGCTTAGGTGTCATGGTTCCGCCTGACGTTCAAGTTGCGTTCAGACCTCCCATAACCTCGGTCTCAAATTGGAGGTAGGACTGGATTGCTACGACAGTCTTGATACGTACGCCTTCCTTCCTATGCGAATTTTTACAAAGACTCAAAGGACCCTCCATGAACAAATGAGTGAGTTCCAATTTTACTCGAGACGGGTGCTTACTTATGTAGACTTACTGAGTGTAGACTTTCGCCGCACTTATTGCACTCGATCCTCCACCTTTACCTGGGCCCAGTGTCAGGAAAGAGTAGAACAGACCTGAGGCGGGAGGGCTCAGGTCGGTGGCGCGGCCGAGCCCGCACCATGGTGCTCCACTCTTACTTGCTTGTACTTGATACGGCTGCGATACTGCCTGATCTAGCCGGCCTCGATGATGTCACGAACTGCACCTCTCCTCGCTTGACGATCCGCGGCAGCAGATCTGGACAGCTCAACCCGTTCCCTTCGCCAACGACGTAGACCGGATGCCTAAGGTCCAAGAATCACCTCCATGTCTTGACGAACTGTGTCAGGCCAGGTTTTGAACTAACTCCCTCTTCGACGCCTCCAATGGGGCAGCGGTGCCGGATCAAGGGCAGTAACACTGAGCTTCTGAGATGGACGAAGAAGAACATGCCCGAACCACCTCAGTCGTCTTTCTTGGATGGCCTGAGTCATTCTTGCGATTTTGTCGCAGCGAGCTCGGACTGTCTCATTTGAGGCGTAGTCGGTCTACTTCACTCGAAGGATGGTCCTCAAGCAGTGGTGGTCAAATACCTCCAGTTTTCGCTGGCCCTCCACGCACAAAGCCCAGCATTCACAAACGTAGAGGACAGACCGGTCAGGTGCACGGTACACGCGAATCTTAGTGGCGATGGAGACGTTGTGGCGGTCAAGGATGTGAGATCAACTTAAACCACGCACAATAAGTTAGCTTCGTCTAATGTCAGAAGTCAGGTATCCGTGAGGACTAGTTTATTCTGTACACAGGACAGGCTGCCGTAAGTTGGCTGTTTGCTTGCAACAGAGATAAGCGTCCGTTCACGGAGAGCGTCAGTCGCGGTGTGTGTTTACGCGGGCGTGAGTGTCTGGGTCAGCAGGAGGGGTGAATGACTGTCTGAGTGGTGGTCGTGTGATTGGACAAATTAGGGGAGGAATGGAGGGCGCATACTCACAAGGCCTCGCGGGAATCAAGCCAAAACGTACGACGCGCGTTAGGTGATACTAGTTTGTGAGGGCAGCCGGGGGTCACTGCAGCTGGACAGGAGGTGCCCCAGTTCCAGTCGCCAGGGGTTGTCGTGTGTCAGCGGCCTGTCAGTGCTTGTCGCGGCCATCGACCGACAAAACGGAGCCGGAGAAAAGGGGGGGGCTGGAGCGGCTGCTACAACGTCACGTCGGATCCATAGGCGTTTCCGTTTCACCATGATGGCCAAACATTGCAGTTTACTCTACATCGTTGACAGAAGCCACTGTCCCCCAGAACAGGGCACATTCCGGCATCTGAATTGGCAGTTTACTGTGTGCAGGTTGAATAGGTTAATACACGCGAAGAGGTTGAGTAGGCTTCAGTCTTGGTAAGAGAATGCAAAATAAAGGCCAAAGTCCGCTTGTAGAAGTGAGCTTCCGTGTCCGTGTGCGGAATGTATGTCCACGTGCGTGTCAGTTGGGACATGTGTTGGAGTGTTAAATAGCCACACGCTGATTGGCTGGGATTTCATGGCGCTCGTGATTAACTGCCACCAACTCTTGCGTCAACCGTGGTGCACTCGCTCGAGATGGAAGTTAGTCATACAGGTCAGCATGACTGACACAAAGCGGTCGGTCTGATGGGTAAGTCGACGTCTCAACGGGGCGTGGCTGCCCAGTGTATGCCGATCAGCAACGTGCAGGTGTGAATCTACACCCCTTCCTGTTTTGTTCAAATATTCCCTAGCACAATGGGCAGACGTGAATCTCAATTTTCTTTGGTAGGGAGCGCTCACCGATCGTTCTTACGGAACTCACTCGTTTCGTTGTGTCTGACGGGTTCTCTCTCTCGAGCCCAACCAGCAGCCGCACAGCGGCCCATGATGTAGGCAGCATGTTATTACCGACGAAGACAATGGAGACTGGAATGGCCATTTCTTGCTTATCAGCCGTCGTCAGACAGTCATACCCAACCCCGAAGTGTGGAACACCCGAGGCTCGAACTCGCGACCTGTTAGTTAGAAGTCCACGCCTCTAACCACTGGACCACGAACCCGTTGCCCTGTCGGTTTCGATCGGGAATATAAAATGGTAGGGGAGCCAGTGTTTAGAGGCGTGGGCTTCCTAACTAACAGGTCGCGAGTTCGAGCCTCGGGTGTTCCACACTTCGGGGTTGGGTATGACTGGCTGACGACGGCCAATAAGCCATAAATGGCCATCCCAGTTTCCCTTGTCTCTGTCGGTAATAACGTACTCCATTTTCTTCCCTACGCAACTCACTCAGATCTTCATGGTTTTAGTCCTCCAAAGTTCCCTTTCCACCTCCTTCGTGGTACTGGCATTAAGCCTTACCAGTTACCTGTCGGAGGTTTTGTGAACCAGAACGACACTAAGCTCACTCTACACAGGAGACGACAATAATGTGAGCCGCGGGCAGCCCGATGCTTGATTTATTTTCACCTGGATCGGTCAATAAACATAACTATCCTCACCCAGTCGGTGTAGCCTTAGGACCGCCTCTACCGAGTAACATCGAGTTTGTGACGCCCGAATGATCAGTATTCAGATGAACGGCACTTCAAATCGAATCTGCCAGATCACTTCGTCTGCAATTATTAGGGTGGTTGTTCAACGATCGCGTACGACTGCACTAAATCACACTTCATACCTCTCCATTTCTTTTTTTGGATGATGGACCGAAACATGGGTCTGATCGAGCGCGGTCACCTCGGGCGTGCAAGACCTGCTAGACTATCAAGACGCGACTTGTGAATTACGAAAGGGGATTTGTTAAGGTTTGTCAGTGGTGACTGTCGATTGGAGCGAATGGGCGATTTCCAGTTCAGAAGAATGAGCTTCAATCGCGGGAACAAGAAGTTTACTGCCCGGACGCTTCCGATTCTCTCTCTAAACTGCCATCAGGGACAGTCGCAAATCAGGGTACTACTGGCACAAGGAGCGCAATTATGTATAGGACGTAAATTTCATGCAAGTACATGCCTAGTTTTTTGTGGACAAAGCAACTACGTTGGAGAAACTGGGAGATTACTCCGTACGCGAATTGTTGAGCACGCGGTAGCAGTGAGGCGGGGAGACGCTAGCTCTCAGGTGGCGGCTCATTCGACGGGACCCGGCCATATTTTCAAGTTTCCAGAGACCGAAATCCTCGCAAGGGGTGACAACCGCGTGAGCCGCGAGCTGCTTGAGTCGTGGTCCTCAGGCCCGCAATCCATCAACAAGCGCAATGACCTCCTGGTACCATATTCCCTGCTGAAATTTTCCCTGGGCAGGGGAATCAGTCACGTGGGAAGGGCGCGGGCGAGCAATTATCCCAGTGACAGTGAGCCAATTTGCCGGGCAATCGTCACACTAGTATCCAGCACGGATGACGAAATCACGGCTATTAACGACTCGGACGTGGACTGACAAGGCACCATCGCATCAATTACGACTGCAGCGGTGATTGCGAGATCTGTTAATTACGGTACGCATATGGTCCCACGGTAGCCACATGCTATAAATACTGCACCCCTTGTGCCACCATTACCCGTATCCTCGACTGTCTCTGATAATGGGTGAGAGTGATAATCCGAAACTTCAGGCCAATAAATTCCTTCTTCCAGTGATCTCATCTTCGTCTTCTGAACTGCTACCTGGGACTCACCTGTTCGCTTCTATCAGCTACATGCCTAGTATAATTAACTGGCATTCACCTTCATCGTTGGGGTACGTATGTCATGCAATGATTGCTTGTTAGTCGCCGTGATTTTGTCAACGTTGCTGAATCTTGTAATGACTATTACTCAGAAATCAGACTTGCTGTCACTGGAACTGATGGTTGCTCGTGCCCTCCCTGCGCGGCCACTTGCTTTGCACAGGGGAAGTCTTGACACAGTCATTGAAGCGGGAAGTTATCAAGCTTGCTAATCGACTGCAGGCTGGAGAATCATAACTCAAGCAGCTCAGGGCTCGCGTGGTTGCCTCCTCTCGCGAGAATTTCGGCCTCGCCAGACTTGAATTTGTGACCGGGCCCCGTCGAATGAGCTACGACCTGAGAGCCAGAGTCATTCTTCATTGTTGCTGCATGTTCCGCCATTCGTGTCCGTGGTAATCTTCCACTTGACTCGATGTAGTTGCTTTGTCTGCAACTGCGCCAGGTCCGATTAACGACCTCAGACGTTTCTTGCTGTGGCAGTGGGTCTTTTGGTCTCATTACCTAGTCCCTCGCAGTTGCCTCCTGTCTGTGTTCAAGCTCAACCTCAAGTGGTGCGATAAGACAGCTGATGACCTCCGAGACGTTCTTTACAGAAACGCTCACCAAAATGTCGGTTTGGTGCGATTTGACCTCGCGCCTTGTTTAGATGTGCGTCGGATATCCATTTGCCTTTAATATCCGTTTAAGGTATTGTACTTTGGCAGTCTTGTCATCCAGTTCACTGCAGCGCATCTTAACACCCCCCCCCCATTAAGGCTGGCTGCTAAATATGCTAGGCATCTAGTTGCATGGTAATTACGTTCCCTGTGCCTGCATTTCTCCCATCCGCGGCTGTCGCTGATAATGAGTTCGCCTGTGAATCCGAAACGTCAAGCCAGTTAAATTCGTGTTCCAACCATCGCATCTCCTTCGTTTGAACACTGGCTGCCTTCTTCACTTACCTACTCATGTCATCTCTTACATTTCGGCAGACTGGTTTTTTTTCCTTTTTAAGACTCATTTTTTCAACAAACAGGTTTCTCCGCTATATTTGTTTAGCTTATAACCAGTAGATGAGAAAACGAAACATTACGCTGATTTTTGGCTGTCTTCCCTTGCACAGCCCCCTCCTCTGTGTTCCAGAAAATCAACCTGCCGCAACCTACTGGCCAGGCCGAGGGCGATGTCGCCGCCTCGACCCATGACGCTTCGAGCAATGGTCCGGTGTTTGGGTCCCCCGTCTATACCTTCCCCGGCGGCAGCGTACCCTTCAATAACCACATTCGGGAAATGATCGAGGTAGGTGCCAGGCCTGACAGCAATCCTTTTAACTGTTTTCACACCTATATCCTCTGTCAAGTAGTCTACGTCGCCCCTCCCTTCCTTCAAGTTGCAGGTTAGTTACTTCGTACCGTCGTGTGACTGAAGTTGACACTGCCACACGCCACTGGGGTGTAGTGCTAGCTTGCAACAGTTCCGCTATATTTTATTGATTTACCTTCGTTGACGGGTGCGGATGAAGCCTTTCGGGGTGTGTATGACCATCCAGTACTGAGAAATTTCAATAACTGAGGCAGTTTGGTAAAAAAATTATAAGTTGACGCGGTGAGAAACGCCTGCTGCTTCTCTGCCATGTTGTTTGCATGAGAATTTACTATCACAAAAGTTCTCCTAGTAAGGACATTTTGTGCAGCACAAACGCCCTACGAACTTGTTTTCCTAATCATGCATTCATACTGACCCAACTGTGAAAAACTCGGCGCCTCGGTGGGATTCGGACCCACGCAGTAAGGGTAAGGCTTTGGTATAGCCAACACTCTAACCATTCGAGCTACGAGGCCCCGCCGGACGAAGCGAGTTTAATCACATTTGAGTCGCGTCGTCCGGCGGGGCCTCGTAGCTCAAGTGGTTAGAGTGTTGGCTGTACTAAAGCCTTCCCCTTACTGCGTGGGTTCGACTCCCACCGAGGCGCCGAGTTTTTCACAGTTGGGTCAATACGAATTATTCAAAATCTGCCAAAACATCTATGAATTTCTGATCATGGTTGTTGTGGGCTTGCCGCGCGTCTCGGTGGTCGCCACCCAACAACTCTCTCCTCGCTCGAACCACCGAAGCAGAACTCAACAGCAGGGGGGAGGGCGAATGTGAAGACGTGTATTGACGTATTCTGACAGCTTACATAAGGCGGTAGAAGTGAGTGTCCGAGATCAGACTGAAATTGGACCAATCAGATGGTGTCCTTGAGTGGTTAGCACGCGGCCTGTAACGCCCAATGGGCTAGACAGTGTTGTTTGACTAGACTGAGGTCACTTTTCGCGCGGAACCCGTATGGGAATGGTGTAATCGCGTGTTAGCGAAGGTGGTCGGGGTTTCCTCTCTCTCCCTATCGTTGAGACCTTTCCACGCTCGTCGTTCGTCGCTCGTACCCTCTCTTGTCAGCACAGTCTACGACCCTTGCCCGCAGTTGCCGACAGCGCTGCAATCCCCAACCTGTGTCTAGCTGATGTGACGGAACCACCTCCCACTCCAAGTGGATAATTTGTGCAGCGAATCGTTTCCCTGTATCGTATTTTATCTACTCCTACTTTTCTATTCTTGTATCCACGTAACAGTGAATTTTATATACCTCGAACCCCCTCCCTTACTATATCCACATACGCGTACCGAAGGGCCATTCCTGGCAGCCTATTCAACCGTGTGTACTGCCCTCGACTTCATCGGACAGTACGGGCCGGACTTCCGACACATTTGGCACTTTGGGCGGACCTCCAATCCTGTCCAAAATTGGCGAATCGTCAGAGCGGCGTGTCAGAGAGTCGGCTAGGTCGGCTCCTCCTAACGGTGGGCACTGGGAAAAGTCCACCTACAGTAGGTGGGCTAACTCGTGAAATGTCGACCGGAATTCTGAAATGCGCTTTCGACTCGAAAAGATCAATTAAGTGGGGTTGTAAAACTAGTCAGCCTGCAACATAATTCTATAATATTTCAGTTGCCTCAGGATGCCGGCTTCCGTATGAGCTTCCTTCCGGCCACATGCAAAAACTGTACTCTGTAAGTAATGACTACTTAAGTAGCATGGATGTTCCTCATTGATTTTCGATGTCCTTGAACATTCAATTATATTTCATGGAAAACACGCATAAAAATATTCATTCTCGTACTCATTTGGTAGAAAATTACGTCTTCTTTTAATTTTATACGCGGAGAAGTGACATAATCCGGTTGTAAAAAAGTTTTTAATTGTGGAATTTTTAAATACCGTAAAATGGCCGTTCATAAATCATCATATCTCTGCATTTACCGATGTGGCTTGTAAAGTTAACAATATGGATCAAATCCACTGTTTAATTTTATGAACCCCATATGGTCCCCCTTCATTACGATAGAGAAATGTGTGGTTTTCTGTACGCGGAAAATATACGGCTTGTAGTTTCGAAACCCTGAATTCAAGTGCGACGGTAGAGCCGGTTGAAAATTATTCGAGAATTGGAAAAAAATTTTAAACCGAATTATGTCCTTCCTTTGAGTATAAAATTAGAAGAAGACGCAATCATCTACCGAATGAGCTAGAGAATGAACATTTTTATGCATGTTTTCCGTGAAATATAATTGGACTTTAGAGACATCGAAAGTCAATGAGAAAAATTCATGCTACTCAAGTAATCATTTTTTGCAAAGTGTCGCGGGCTGACTAGTTCTATAAACCTACTTAATTGATCTTTTCGAAACGAAAACGCATTTCGGAATTTCGGTTGACATTTAATGAGTTAGCCCACCTACTGTACACTGTGACGTGCACTTTCCATTTCTTGATCTCATAGTTTGTTTTCTTGGAATGATCTTGTGCCGACAACAGGATGCCTTCTTGGTTTCTCAGGATCTTATTCTACTAGTCGCGCTAGCAGCAACAGTGAACCCCGTACATCCGCAAAACCGTCCCTGATCAGCATATTTGGTTCATGCCCCTTTTGCGGAGTTAATCACGCGGTCCAATAGCTTACGCAACTTTGACTTTCTTGGCGACGCCAACCCTGAACTGCCTTTGTGTGGAATTTTATGATGTCATTTGACCCCCCTTCCTTTGCAACCGAAACGAGGTTTACCGAAGCCTGCCCAATTCTGATGTGGCCTGTTGAGTACTGCACGGTGTGGTAGCCAGTCACTGAACTGAGTCGTGAGCCGGTCCAGTGAATGGAAGGGGGCGCGTGTACCAGGCTTATGCAAAGTTACTCGCGTCATTCTCCTGTTTTTTTTTTTATCTCCGTGGCAGCAAGCAAAACCCTACTTGACCCAACTCATGATGGAGGCTCAGCTCGTTCGACTATGGATCCAGTTCAACGTTCCACGAATTGAAGACGGCAACAACTTCGGTGTCAGCATCCAGGAGGAGGTTCTTTCAGAGGCCTCCGGCATTGAACGCGATGCTCTTACCTTCCTGGATCAGTTTACAAGGTGAGTAAATGGACGGGGGACCACCATTCCCCCGTCTTGAATGCCTTCTTTCTGTTACTCCAGAAATATCTCGAAAGACGCCCTTGAACATTGTTGATATTTGTTAGATTGTCTTAGTGCAATACCGGTTCCTTCACTTGAGTAGATGTACAGTGTCAGAAGAGTCTGAATAACTCGGATATTCTTTGTGCTCCTACAGTAGTTAGTAGTAAGATCAAGAGAGCAGATAGATAACTGGAAGATGGGTCTGCATTCGAGGTGATTAGACCGGCGGTATCGCCAATGACACCGACATGTGTTAGTCTGTTCAAAGTCGGGTAAGTCAAAAAATAGGGCCGCGGGAATCCACCAGCGAGGTTTGCTTATAGAAAGCATGCTCCGATAAAATCTTGTTACTAATAAACTGTTAGTAGCAAAGTAGGATTTGAGCACAACATTTAGGTGTTTGTGTCATTAGCACATTTCCTAGGACCTTCGTTCTGACCCTAAACCCCAATCACAATTAACCTATCAGTTAATAGCCTAACCCTATGGCAGAACTGATCGAGACTGTGTGCGGTTTTATTCTGAGGCAACCGTACTTCTGCGTGAGGCAATACTTCTCTGCACATTAAATATAATCACTTCAAGTTCCTGTTACCGGTTTTGTTGAAAATGAGAAAGCATAGTCGAAAAACAGGAGGGAGAGAGAGAGAGAGAAAGGGTTTGGGGTTGACTAACTCAATGTTCTTGTTTATGAAGGACTGGAACATTAGGCTGGATTCAGACCTTATATATTCCGATTTGGGATGGCGGTATGACCTCCTCGCTGTTGGTAATTTACTTATTGATCGCTTTTCGCGCGACGACCTGACATTGAATGGCTGCACACCTCTCTGATCTCCACTCTTGTGCTTTCTTCTTGCAGATACTACGCCTCGAGGGGAAAGCTAGTAGGCAAGGTCGCCAAGTTCCCACACATTGAAGACTACCGGGAATGCATTCGAGATATGGATGAAAAGCAGGCCATCTCCGTGCGTTACGTGATCATGGAAATTCGCAACCACTATGTGCGTTCATTGTTTTGATTTGGTTTCTTCTTGTTCGCGGTGGATAGGATCGCTTCTTCCATATTTATGCTAAAACTGCCAGAAATAAGTTATAGATGTTTTGGCAGATTTTTAATAATTCATATTGACCCAACTGTGGAAAACTCGGCGCCTTGGTGGGATTCCAACCCACGCAGTAAGAGGAAGGCTTTAGTATTGCCCACGCTCTAACAACATAAGCTACGAGGTCCCGTTTTCCCCGTACTGTGTGGATTCGAATCCCACCGAGGCGCCGAGTTTTTCACAGTTGGGTCGATATGAATTATTCAAAATCTGCCAAAACATGAATTACGTGAGCTTGGTAGTCATCTGGTGGATTCTAGGTGAAGTACTTAGAAAATCCTGCTTGGAAAGTCAACTTACTGTATCAGATTTGGTGGATTCCAGACGTTGCAGTAGGTTTGGCGAGTAAACATGACCCAAATATCCTACATCTTTTTTGTTTTATTTTCGGAGCAGAGGATGAATTCGAGTTAAAATTCTTTTCGGATATCAAGACTTCCCATAGATGTTTTGGGAGATTTTTGAATAATTCCTATTTATCCAACTGTGAAAAACTTGACTCCTCGGTAGGATTCGAACCCACAACTGTAAGAGGAAGGCTTTAGTGCAGCCAACGCTCTAACCACTTGAGCTACGAGGCCCCGCCGGACAACGCGAGTTTAATCACATTTGGGTCAAGTTACCCGTCCAACCAAAGCCTTCCCCTTACTGCGTGGGTTCGAATCTCACCACGGCGCCGAGTTAATCAAAATAATCGCCCCGATTAACGAATGGTTTTATCAAGCGGGAGTTCGCACATACTGATCTCAAAACCCCCGACCTGGGCGGCATGGACTCCACCAATTGCCATGTCGCTTAGCGAGCAGGCAGGGACATTGGTTGGTCGTCGGCTGTTGATGAGTGTAGGCGCAGTGGCAATTAGAGGGTAGTACAACCACCCTTCTCTCCCGTAAATTCGGCTTAGGACGGATAGACTCCGTGAATGAATATGTTTATGTTAAACCAGATTTGTGGCCACATCTACGCGTGTCGGACCCTAAATTCATAGGAACCAATCTTTAAGCAGTCTCTTAAAGGCCACATTGAGAATGAATCATCGCTGCCTGGGCACTTTAGGTTCTTTGCCGGCAAGTCCTGACGTTCTGCATCTCGTGGTATGAAACCTCTTCGCTGAGTCGGCAGTGCATATGCTCTGTATCAATTGAACAACTGTCTATACTGGGTTATCTCTTTGAAAGCGCTCTATTTAGGCATCTGACTGACAGACGTCTGCGCACTAGGCTAATGAGTATAATGTACAACATTTTAGGTGTTAGGCCACATACTGTTTGTAGAGAGAGACCGTAGGCCTTCGTAACTAGTCCCACCTCTACCATTCCCTGAGAACACGATATTGAAATGGAGCACTGACTAGATTTATGCAGTCCAAGAGCGACTCATGGCTTACAGTAGGTTGGCTAACACATGAACTGTCAACCGAAATTCCGAAATGCGTCTTCGTTTCAAGAAGATTAATTAGGTACGGTTGTAAAAATAATCAGCCTGCAACATAATTTTATAATTCTTCAGTTACCTCAGAATGCCGGCCTTCGAATTAACTTCCTTCCGGCTGCATGCAAAAACTACACTCAGTAAAAATGACTACTTATGTAGCATGAATTTTTCTCACTGATTTTCGATGCCCCTAAAAGTCCAATTATATTTCATTGAAAACAGGCATAAAATATTCCTTTTTTGCTCATTTAGTAGATAATTACGTGTTCTTTTAACTTTATACTCGAACGAGGGACACAATTCGGTTTTAAAAAGGTT
Organism: Spirometra erinaceieuropaei; assembly: GCA_902702965.1. Taxonomy (NCBI): domain Eukaryota; kingdom Metazoa; phylum Platyhelminthes; class Cestoda; order Diphyllobothriidea; family Diphyllobothriidae; genus Spirometra; species Spirometra erinaceieuropaei. The sequence continues at coordinate 1,083,194 of CACRXP010000053.1, read as the reverse complement.
TTCCAATTCCCGAATAATTTTGAACCCGCTCTACCGTTACACTCGGATTCAGGGTTTTGAAACTACAAGCCGTATATTTTCCGCGTACGGAAAACCCCACATTTCTCTACGGTACTAAAGGGGTACCATATAGGTTTCATAGAATTTAGCGGTGGATTTGAATCCTATTGTTAACTTTACAAGCCACATTGGTAAATGCAGAGATATGACGATTTATGAACGGCCATTTCACGGTATTTAAAAGTCCTACAGTTGGAAGTTTTGTTAAAACCGAATTTCGTCCCTACTTCGAGTATAAAATTAGAAGAAAACTTAATTTTCCACCGAATGCGTAAAAGAATGAATATTCTTATGCATGTTGGCCATGAAATTTAATTGAATTCTTAAGGGCATTGAAAATCAATGAGAACAATTCATGCCACACAAGGAACTGCATCAATTGTTGCTTTATTATTTTCTCCATAATCTTGCAGCAAATGGAGGCGAGGCTGTTAGGTCTGTAATTGTTCGCAGAGACCCGACTTCCGCCCTTACACAGCGGCGTAATCCACGCCGACTTCCAGTCGGGTAAAACTGCTCCCCGACCGGGAGTCGAACCCGAGCTGCCTGGGTGAGAGCCACGAACCCCAACCGTTTGCCCTCGAGTTCGCTCTGTTTACTCCGAAAATTGGAGTCTCCGACCCATCGCCTTTTGTTGCCAGTTTTGACCAATCAACCACCCCCCAGTTGACGCTTGACCTTGAATATTTAATATGTTTTACTACTTCCTTTCAGGCCGTCCTTCATGACCTGATCGTTAAGAACATTGACCGCATCAAGGTTCCGCGCTCCAACAATACCATTAGCATGTACTAATGCCAATCGTGAGGGGAATAAACAGAAGATGTCTCTTATTGTTGCGCTTCTTGTCTGCGTTAACTGAATCAACGAGTCTTCTGACTTCTGTCTATTTTGTGAATAAATCCGTCTGCAGCTGTCATTCGCATGCCTGTACGTGCGTGGGTTTTTTCTCGCATACAGGCCGATCCTGTTGATGCACCTCTTCCGTTTTTCTTCTGCGTGCGGTGGTTGTTTTTGGCTCCTGTTGGCAATTTAAGTGGGCCTCGTGGGCAAACCTTTGACTGAGAGGCCATAACTGTCCTGAAAAGACTGTAAATCTCCTACTTTGTAGTTGTCAGTAGTTTTTACTTGTGAATTTTATTATGTGAAGAAGGGGCTCTCGTCCTAATCGTCGCAGGGCGGATTGATGCCCTCTTTGGCTCTTTGTTAGTATGCAGTGGGCCTACTTGGGACGGCTGCTTTCACGTAGTCAGCGGCAGTCTGGTTTTCGGCCAATCACGAACGCCCGAACCGGTCAGTCGGCTCCATGGCCGGCCCTGGCATGCCCAAGGCCCTCCAGTGCCGGGGCAGAGACATGCACAACTTCTGGACTTCATTTTCGTATCTCCGCAAGTGCCCCTACGAGTGGTTCCTTGGGAACCCTCCCAGTTGATCTCCATTCTGACCGTCAATTTGTACGTTTTGCATTTGCAGTGCGTCCGAATAGTAATCCTCCCGTCGGCATCCCAACTTCACAGTCCGCCTTCCCCCTGTGATCTCGCAAGTAGTCAGTAGTGTCTGTCCTTAGTGAATAAAAGGTGACACGTCAAAATGGTTAGCTGCCAAAGATACCAAACGCAATCGCATGCAGACGACCAGTTATCGATTGGCACTTTATGCTAGTCACTTGAAGGATGTTGCCAACAAAGGCCAAGAAGTCTGAGCAGTCATTTCCGATTCATTAGCCGGCATCCCCTAGCTGTATCCCAATCCCAGGCGGGCTCCCGCTCCATTAGCTGCTGAACATCCTCCGGCAGCTGGAATGGGAACTGTTCCGATTCAATCTCTAATCGTAGAATGCGACCTGGCATGTCTGTTTCGTCCGGGAGTTCAGTGGACAAGGCTAAAATCATAAATGACCTTAGCCATGGGAGCGTGGTGTGAATCGCATTCAATGATACTGACACCTAACTCCGAAAAATGACCAGTGTCGGCAGCTACATTGTAGAAACTTAACTCATATTCCTTCATCTTCATTGAGGTCGCACACAGCATGTGTTCCGAGGTTAATACACTTTTAGGGGCTGTGAGACTGGAATTTGTGTTGCCTGTACGGCCACCCCTCCAAGGACTTTTAGGTATTTCTAGTCGGCTCAGATTTATTAGTATGTAAATGCGGACAAATGCCAAAATACGATTAAAGTGGTCTAGAGACAGTTGCCCTTGGAGACATGCATTTTGGACGTTATTCTGTCATTGGAGGACGAACGCAAGAAAAGGTTGGCAGGCGCTTTGGTGATTTAAAAGCTTTTTCGCAAAATTTTTTTCCTTTAATACTATATATGTATGCGCAATCGGTACCTCTGCGGCCTTTAATGTTTGACCTAATCCTCTCACGAATGTAACAATCCTAAACGTGAAATACCTGCACAGGACAGTACATGATAAAACCACGAGAAGAGCAGTAAGGGCGGGTATATTCATCCGTCAAAAAACGATGCAATTTCATGTGACGTAAGAGACTAACAGCCGTACTACTCATGGTTGCAGACGCATAAGCGTGGCAGTACCTGTCATCAGGCCCCCAAGAGGGCACTTTGAAGACGTGAATTTCCGTATGCATTCACTGCGACTTTTCCACATCCTGAGCTGTCAACTTGCGACCGAGCTCTCAGAATTTGTCCTTAGCTGACCCTTAGAAATTCCCATGAAATGCAAGACCTTGTTATTAGACGTTCCTATTGACGCTCCGGTAATGCCGGTTCGCAAAGCCGGGCGTCGAGAATTCCCTCGTCGACACCAGCGTGATCGTAGATAAATCAGTTACCACAGCAAGACTAGGGAACCAAACATGCTGGTATGCACTAACCTACATGCTCACTGTTTTCCAATAGCTTGATTTTGCTTTCCAATCCATAAAATCTCTTTAACTCTATGGACTTGGGTAAAAACAAATTCGGGTTTTTTTTATACCACATCAGTTGAAGCACTTTAGATTCTTAATGGGCTCTGCGGCTCTGAACAGAAAAATTGAAATTTAACCCTTTGTATTTTCGCCTGAAATACTAGAACAAACATCCCCGTAAAGTAGCAAACGTTCCTTAGTGTTGTGTCTTGAAACGCACTTAAAAATTCTTTTTGAGGGGAATCGCTGAACGGTTGTATTTGAAGCACCGTGTGAAGAAGATCGAGGATTCGCATTCGTGTGTCGGATTTGCTGCGTTACTTCAATGTCCTGGTGGGGGGAGGGGGGAATTCACTGTTTATTAAGTTAGGGCTTCGTGTCGTTAATATCTACTAGTCTGAATTACAGGACTTCACTGACACCGGGAGAATGTAACTGATTTACGCGTAGTTGTCTTTTCACCCACCTTGAGGCAACTAAGGGCAGGCTCTTCTTCACGAACAACAAAGCAGTCATTGCCAGTGGAAGCGAGGTAACGAGTCCCCGGAAGCAGTCGTAAAGAAGGAGAGATGGTCGATAGAACAAGAGCATTAGTAGCCTGAAGTTTCGAACGTACGGAAGCGCTCGTCAAAATTTTTCATCCCGTTTGCGCAGTTGCGCGGGTAGCGATTGGCTTTGAAGGCCCGTTGGAGGTATTGTAGTTCGGCAATCTTGTCTTCCAGCTCACTGAAGTGCGTTTCGACATGCCGATAGAGAGTCCTTACACAACTTCATCATTTTGGGATCAATTCTATATTGCCAATAGAAGCGAAGAAACGAGTTCCAGGAAAAAGTCTTGATGAAGGAGACACGATGGCTGGGACAAGAACTTTATTAGCATGACGTTTCGGATTCCTGCTCGAACCCATCATCAGAGAAAAAAGCAGATACGTGAGCTTCATGCACAAGGGGCCGCAGTATTTATAGGATGCAGTCACCGTGCTATCGCGGCTCCCACGCTTTCACCAGGAATCGTTGAATTTCGTGTGATGACTGTTTGATAGCCGATATTCGCGCCTTTAAATGTTGCAATTTCATCACGTGCGTCGGATGTTGGTGTGATGATTGCTCGACCATCTGACTCACCGACTCTGGCGTTGAGAACAGTGTTCGCCTGTGCGCTTCCAGCGTGTCTAATTACTCCGCCTAGGCGGAGTCTGAGCACCGAATATGGAAGGGGAAGGTCGTTGCACTTGTTTATGGACTAGGGCCAGTGAACCATGAGTGAATCGGCTTGCGGCTCACGCGGTTGTCAGCTATAGCGGGAATTTTCGCCTCGTCGAATTTGGATGTATGTATGGCTGGGTCTCGTTGAATGGACCGCAACTTGAGAGCTGGCGTCATTTCTCCGCGCCGCTGCAGCGTGTTCGGCCATTCACGTTTTGAACTGTCTTCCGGTTTCTCCGACGTAGTTGCTGTGTCCGCAACTGCACTAGATCTGATTAACGAGCCCATACGTTTCTTGCCGTGGCAGCGGGTCTTTCGGTTTAATTATCTGACGCCTGATGGTTGCCTGCGGTCTGTGTGCAACTCCAACCCCAAGTGGTGCGAGAAGGTGACCAACAGCTTCCGAAACGCTCTTCACATACGAAAGCGCTCCATATTCAGTGCTGAGACTCCGGCTAGGCTGATTAATTAGTCACGCGAGAAGCGCACAGGTGAACACTGTTCCCAACACCAGGATCGGTGGGTCAGATGCTCGAGCAGTCATCACACTAACATCCAACGCACGTGATGAAATTGCGGCAATTAACGACGCGAATATCGGCTACCAAACAGTCATTGCACCAAGTGCAACGATCCCTGATGGGGGGGAGGAGCCGTGAACATTCGTAGGTATGCAGTAGCATGGCGACTGCATCCTGTAAATACTGCAGCCCTTTGTGCATGAACTGCCCGTATCCGCTATTGCCTCCAGTGATGGCTTTAAGCAGGAATCCGAAAGGTCGGGTGAATAACGTCCTTGTTCTAGCGATGGCGTCTCATTTTTCACAAAACAATTCTTTTTAGTAAAAAAAAAACCAACAAACGATTTTATTAACAGACCCTTGGGTATCTCGTCATAGCAAGTAAGTATAAATTTTTAAAGTAAATTCAAGAGCATTTAGATTCTGTAAATTAAGCATGGGAGGCTCATAGGCGTGAGCTTGAGTAACCTGAGTTGGCATACAAGCACCGGTTTTCCGGCAACTTATCTAGGATCCGTGCCAGCTCGGCCGCCTGGACACAGTTATTCTCTGCGGTAGCTGGATCAGGCTGGGTGGGTCGTCCTCCTATTCAATAAATGGGAGCTTTTTGAGACCAGAACGTATAGGATCGCATTGCATTGAAAGCACCCAGTAGACGCACACAGTCGAGCGCAAAAGTCGCACAAATATACACGCTGGTTAAGTTTAATGTGGAAGGCATAGACAGGAAGGTATAAATCAACCATTGCTCAAGGTCGGTTAGTGAGAATAACGCATTTCATACAAAAAACCTCATGGAGGGCACGTGATACGTCATTACAGGAATTTTCGGTAGAAAATTCGTCAAGCCAATATTTTCAGCTGGTTGATTTGTCCGTCCATGGGAGAGACCTTTTATCCAAATCTGCTACAACGAATTCTGCCCCTAGGGGACCCATTGATGAGCCGAACCCCTCGCAGCTGTGTCATGCAGCGGCAGAATATCGGCGAAACACACATGTATGGGCTTTTGGCTAACACTTGTGCTGTTAGTGCACAATCATTTTACCCCGAAGTACTGTACCACTTAGCAGTCCAATGCATATTTCACAGTTATTCTGCTGTAACCGATGGACATTGGTTCAAGTATTCACACGTCCAATTTTATGGCGACTTCTCTGAACGCTGTGCACATGTCCATGCAAAAGTAAATCCGTGTGTAGCAGATATTTCTGGCGGCAAGAAACGTTATGAAGGTCAGTAGTGCACGCATTTAGTTCACTCTCCAATAACCGGGGAATTATTTTAAAGCCACTAATACAAATAAAGATTGATTTTCATTTCAAGTATTAGTACACTAGGCAGTGATTCAAACGCATGAAAGCCATTAGCCCCAGCTGACATGACAAATCCTCACTGTCAACCGTAAATGTCCCCCGAGCAGAAGTAATTATGCAGGACAGCACTGCAGTGCATCTCAGGACTCATAAATAACCATTAGTTATGACTGATATCGCACAGTTTATTTTTTCCTCTCTTCGCAAGGGCTCTCCCAACTGGTCGCGCCCTGTTATCTTATTTCGGTGAATAAAAGTAGGTTTTTGGAACTTCATACTTGATGCACAGACGTCATCACTTGTTTAATTACATTCCGCGGCGAGATTGTGCCTGGAAGCGTGGATCCTTTCCTAAATTACAGGTGGCCTTGCCCTAACTTCCTGGGGGCGTTGGCGTTAGTATTATGGTTAGTTTTGAGGTCAATGTTATTTTTGCATCTAGAGTTAGGATTGGAGTAGTGGTAAGGGTCACGGTTAGAAGGGTTAGGGTCAGGACCAGAAGGGTAAGGACTAGGCCTGTGGTTAGGGTTGGTGTAGGGAGCGTAAGGATTAATGTTTTCGTTCGGGTTATGGTTAGAGCTAGGGCCAGAAGAGTTACGGTTAGAATTAAAGTTAGGGGGACTAGGGTTAGGGTTGCGGTTCAGGTTGGGGTTTAAAGAGTGAGGGCTTTGACGAATAGAATTAAAGTTCAACTACGGAAATATCAATCCCTCTGGGATTTGGCGCGAGACCATAAGCATCACTGTGAGAAATCAAGACTGCCGTGTTCGACCGGAGGCCTTTTATGCTCGGAGGTGTCCTTGCTCTCGTCAGTCTTCTGCCTGACAAACCGGACGGTGGCGCCATGAGTACCGTCTTAAAGGGCCCATGGACTGCTGTTTGGCTCAAAATGGATCAAAGTATGCTTTGACTGTTAGTACTGCAGATCGCATTAAGCGGAGGAGGCCGTCGTTAATTATTTCAAACAGTACCCTGCATGGATGCGACTTTAGATGGCTGTCCACACAGGAAATTGACTTCGTTTCCAAACAATTTGCTATTTGTCGACCCCTTACTGTTGTTACTGATGTAAATATTCCCCATACTATTGCTGCTTCTCTTACTCTAATACCTCGGCTACTCTTCCCCCCTGCTTCTTCTTCCCCCTCTTTTACTAGTGACAATATTACCTTACTAAATCTACCGCCGGTGAACAAGCCGCCCCAAGCGGAAGGATGCAACAGTCATCTCCGAGGTGGGCCAGCCATGTCTTTTGCGCGATCTTTTTATAGTTAAGCAGACTTGCCCCGCATCCGTCTCACTCTTGCCTTCCTTGGCCATCGTGTTTCGGTGCCAAAAACGACGGGAAACTGGCCAGAGGTTTTCGTGGACGACGGATCGACGAATTCAAACGGCTCGTTTACGCTCCTCACCCAAAGCCCGGTCTCTGACACACCACGCGTACAGGACCTTGTCGAGGGGTCTCGCGTTTCACACAAAGAGGCATCTGATTAGGGCAAGGATGCAGCGACAGGTGTCACTCATTCTTTTCTCGGTATTGTCCCGGCTGCCTGTCCGCGTTGTCGCCATGTAACGTTTGCCGCACATTTACTCTTACTATCATTCAAACAGTCCTGTCAGACATTAAATTCTGACCTGTAAAAATATTTATCTGAAAGTAGTGTTAATGATTCGTACCGTAGTACCCCGCAGCATCAGCCTTCCCTGGCTCGCTAAGAAAGAGAACCCTTCGTGACGGCGTCATGTGTCGCTAATTGACCTTTGAAGAAATAGGGCAATATCAATTTTTATAAATAAGTGACACTTTTAAAAGCATAATTTCATAAGGCGGTGGTTTTTTCATGCTTCAAGCATACCAACCAACTAAACTGTTCATTATAATTTCGAGGTGGATTCCATAACAACACGTCTCGGACATTTAACCTTGATCCATTCCACTGGTACTTCACGAACTTATCCAGTCAACATCCATAGTTGACTTTCACATGACAGAAACAACATATTGAACGCTGGTGCATAGGAATAGTGTAATTAAGTCCCGTATTCTAGCGTTTAGGTCAGTAATTAACCGTCTGATTGGCCAACACAATTCGTAAATCGGTGTCCGCGTCCCATTCATCAAGTGACGACTTATTGTTCCGCACAAAGTTGTGCCGAATTGTGACATTGGGTTCGATTCAGCTCAGTCCAGTTTAATTGAGGAAAATGTGCCGACAAATTCCAAATTTCTATTTAGCACATGAATCGGAAATATTTATAAAGCAGAGTTAACCGGAAACTCATTGAGTTCCACATAAGTGCGTACGCTCATAGGCTGCTGAACTCCATGTCCTCCAGGATGAGTTCTGCAACCCAGCAGATGTCACTCAGGCAAGACGAAGCCTATCATAATCCCGGTGCCGGTGTTTAGTGTTTATATGGCAGTCCGCAGACACCGCTTGGCGAAACTACTAAAGTGAGGGCTGTTCAGGAACTAGGCGCTGGTATAGCCAGTTGGATCGGGTTCAGCCTATGACATACCGCAATGCATGTATACTCCTGTGCATGAAGTCATCGGTCATGCTGGCCTGTATGCAATAGGTTGAATGCTGTTAAAGTTCAAATACTCTGTGACTTTATCACATTAGGCCTGTGTATAAGCCACCATCCGTCCCCCTTGCTAATTGAAGGTCATTCTTGAAGAAAAAGAAGAAGAAGAAGAAGAAGAAGAAGAAGACCCGATCGCCGGGACAAAAGCTTTATTAGCCTGACGTTTCGGATTCCTGCTCAAATCCATCATCAGAGAAAACAGCAGATACGGGTGGTTCATGCACATGCGGCTGCAGTATTTATAGGATGCAGTCGCCATACCACTGCATACCTATGAATGTTCACGCCTCCCTCCCCTTCTTAAGGGATCGTTGTACGTGGCTTGATGGCCGACATTCGCGGCGTTAATTGCTGCAATTTCATTGCATGCGTTGGATGTTGTTGTGATGATTGCTCGACCATCTGACGCGCTGACCCGGGTGTTGGGAAGAGTGTTCACCTGTGCGCTCCTCGCGTGGCCAATTACTCCGCCTCGGCAAAGTCTCAGCACGGAATATTGGATGGGAAGATTATTGCACTTGTTAATAAACTGGGGGCCAGTAAACCATGACTCAAGCAGCTCCCGGCTCACGCGGTTTTCACCTCTTGCGAGAATTTTCGCCTCGTCAAATTTGAATGTGTGGCCGGAACTCGTCGAATGAAAAGCAACTTGAGAGCTGACGTCATTTCTCCGCACTGCTGCAGCGTGTTCGGCCATTCGCGATTGGAGTTGTCTTCCGGTTACTCCGACGTAGTTGCTCTGTCCGCAACTGGACCAGATCCGCTAAACGACTCCAGAGGAGTTTTGCAGTGACAGTGGGTCTTTCGGCTTCATTAACTGACGCCTGATGTTTGCCTCCGGTCTTTGTGCAACTCCAACCCCATGTAGTGCCAGAAGGCGACCAACAGCTTCCGAAACGTTCTTGACATATGGAAGCGCTCGCCAAACTTTGGTGTTCATACGGTTAGGCCTTTCGTCCATTTGCGTATGCATCGGTTTATAAAGTTGCGCGAGTAGCCATTGGCTTTGAAGACCCGTCGGAGGTGTTGTAGTTCAGCAATCTTGTCTTCCGGCTCACTGCAGTGAGTTTTGACACGCCGATACAGCGTCCTTGCATAACTGCGTTTGTGACTGATTTGGTGGTTGCTGTTGAAGTTCAGTACTTGCATCGTATTTGTCTCTTTCCTGAACACTTTAGCTTTAGTCCACCACAATCCTTGTGGCATACGAGGACATCCAGGAAGGCCAGCTGGTTGTTCTCTTCCTCCTCCATCGTAAATTGTATGTCCGGGAAGACCGCATTCAAACGTTCCTTGAATGTCAGCAGTTGATCCCAATCAATAACGACGAAGGTATCATCCACATACCGAGCCCAGAACTTCGGTTTGTTGTGTTGGAAGACCAGCGACTCTAACCGTTGCAGGACCGCCTCGGCGATAAATCCCGAAATCGGCGAACCCATTGCTGTGCCCTTCACCTGTTCGTATATTGTCCCGTAGAACGTGAAGTACGTCTTGTGGCAGAACGTCCGGAACTGAAGGACTTGGGCGTGTCCAAGACGATTCTTCATTTCATCGTATTTGCTTTGTAGAAACAGCTCGATTGTCTCGATCGCCGGGTCCTGGGGAATAGATTTACACTTGCATGTAACATCAAAGATACCATGACCTCATTTGGATGGAGGCTTACCCCTTGAGTTTCTCCAGGAATTCAGCTGATGAAGAGACCGTGGTGTCTGACTCAGCGTGCAGGAACTGGAGACGCCGGAACAGCCACTTAGCCAGTCCGTACGTTGGAGTCCCTTTGAGCGACACGATGGGTCGGAAAGGAGCGCCGTCTTTGTGCACCTTAGGGAGGCCATAGAATCGGGCCAAAACCGTATCTTGGGGTTTCGCCATGCGTCTGTCTGTCGGTGTTATCGCACCTGAGTTCTCCAAGGCCAACAACGTAGCATTAATTTCGCGTGTCAGCGTTTTTACAGGGTTCGTTGCACATGGGACATAGAACTGTCGGTCCTCCAGTAAACGTTTGGTTTTTTGAAGGTAGTCTGTCCTGTCCAGCCCAACTGTGGCGCGTCTTTTGTCCGCTGGCACGAAGACCAAGTCTTTGTCGGCCTGGAGTTCTCTAAGCGCATTAAGTTCGACCTCGGAAAGCACTTCCCGCGGCCTGTGGGTTATCAGGAGCGACGACACTTGGTGTCGGATGAGGCTCTTGGTCTCCTCCGTTGCCTCCGTCTGACTAAGGATCGATTCCACTGCTGCAATCCTGTTAACAGGTTTGGCGTCTGTCGTATTGAATGAAGCTTCGCGCCTTAAAACCTGCATCTGATCCTTCGTCAGCTCCTTTGATGACAGGTTGTGCACCAGTTTGTCGTTTCTGGGCGTCGTTGGATTAAGCAGCTTTTGGAGTTTGTTCTCCAGTGCTGCGTCGCGTATCCTTCTCTGTTCGCGGACTTGTTCAGCTATCCTCTCCAGGAACAGATTTGTGCCGATCTCGCCCATGAACTCACAGCATCTGGCCTTTTCTTGGTCAATCCTTTGACGGTTCTTGCGAAATCTCGCGTGGCAATCTTGGAGGAGCACTCGGATCATCCCTCTGCCATGTTGAAATACTGCTCGTCTCGCCAAATCTGTGTTAACCGGAGGCTTGATGAAGGGGGGGGCGTGAATATTCATAGGTATGCGGAAGCATGGCTACTGCATTCTTTAAATACTGCAGCCGCATGTGCATGAACCACCCTTATCTGCTTATGTCTCTGATGATGGACTCGAGTAGGAATCCGAAACTTTGGGCTAATAAAGCTCGTGTCCCGGTGATCGTGTCTTCTTTTTCAAGACTGCTTCCTGGGACTCGTCTCTTCGCTTCTATTGAAGGTCATTCTCTCCTCCACTGTGTATAAAAAATTGGGAAAATAAATCAAACAACATGAAGCCTTAACACAAACCTTAATAATAGCAATGGTAACGAATTTGCTGAGTCGGAATATGCACTTGAATGTGCCAACCTCTGATTGTCTGGTTATTCTAATTATTTCTACCAGCACCCCAGGAACCAGAATCCCAGTCGGCACACATATGACTTGCTCACGGAGTCTTTTTTTAAGCTAGAGTATCTTTGGAGAGACCAAATGATTGCTTTATATTACTGACTTTAATGGCATTTCCTGGTTTCCTTACCGACGACTGCACAGGGTACTTGGGACAGTTTCAGTACGCTGCACGAACTCGAAAGGAAATAGTTCTCAAAGTCATTTCGGTAGTCAACAATTTATACAGTAAACAGTCACTGGAGTGAGGACATACATATTTGGCTTGTTGGGAGACAGTAATAATAAAATGAACATGTCGAAAGAATTCAGGAGACACAAGCGTAGACGGTTGAGAAACAATCTGAACGCAATCCATGCTTTTGTTTTCAAAAAGCACATAAACTGACTAAGGGCAGTCATTAGGTCAGTTTGGATGAATGTGCCTTCTCTAGTAATTGACATCATGCCCATTACCGTAATATGCGGTAAGGCCTCACAGTGGCGTATGAAGGGAAATCTTATAGTGTATGGAGAGGATGGGAAGGCTTACAGTATTAATTTATTCGGCTGCGTGGTAACTGAGTAAAGAGGAAGTGTATAGAAGTTCCTGTCGATTTGTCGGCAAACTGTTGCCATCCCGATCTTATTGGGTATCAGCCCAAAAGAAGAGTGAAGGCAATTTATAAAAATTATGGATGCTTACTAAATATAATTATGCACAGACTTCACTAATGATTTCGATACATAAAGGTAGAGTCTGTAGCGGGATGCCGTCATGACCGGCCTGGCGTCATTGTCCAAGACCTCGCTACCTCAAGGTCATCCATTCCTTGCAGTGAGCCTTTCCAGACGCGCTGACCTGGAGTCACACGACCGACAGATCGGGCAAACCTGCGTTCGCACGGCCGCAGCTACCCATGAGACCAGCTAAACTCACCTCTACCCCTGTAACCATAACCTAAGCCACTGGGACACCACCCATCGGCAAGTGCAACACGTATTGACTGCACAGCCCTTGAGCTTGGCCCACGAGCCTACAAGAGCGGCTGCTATCACTGTTTCTGGTACTCTCAAGTATGACTGAGCGCAGTCAACGCCAGCCCTGGCTTCGTCAGCAGCCACTGTTGTCTAAGAGGACAACTCCGGGTTCTGTATACATTAAACCCCGCATTCGGTGCCATCTGTCTTCTCCATCCAATAAAAGATTTGTCCTGATTATGTTGGCACTCAGAACACACACTCGCACTGTCTAGTCAGAAAAAATCACAGGTAGTTCCTGTTCAGCAACAACGCTGTTAGAAAATAGAAAGCCATAGCTGGAGCGTCCTGTTCGTTTCCCGATTAATTCTCTGACGCATTTAATGGACCTCGGACGTCAACTGAGTCCAAATATTCAACTTCGGCGTCGTAATTTGCCGAAAAGGATAGCACATACCGAGTTCGTGAAGCATTGCGAACAAATCCTGTGTAAGACTTAAAAGAATGAAGTTGTAAACGTGTAAGAATACTCACCCATGAGAAAAAGTAGAACAATTACTTGGGCAAAAAGGCATAATAGGAGCAGATGCAAATTGGGAATATACGGCGACGGGTAATCGTACAAATAAGATGAGTTGTAGCAAATGGGCGACCTTTCAGTATGGATAGACGACACTGGTATGCCTGTCAAACAATCGGAGGGATACGGATCGCTTTGGGCAAGTTCAAGTGAGGACCGGGGGAGGTGTCGACGTAGATAGAAAGGGGAAGGTGGTCGTCGCCAAGAATTGCGGGAAGGAGTCAGTGGTAAGGAAGTAAGGGAACTGGTTATTTTTATTGACGCGCATTTACACCGTCTACATCCCAAATCGCACGGTCAGTCTCACTTCATTCAAGCAGACCTGAATAATTCGTGAGACGTTGCAGCATTGTCATGAGAAATCAAGTAAAATTGAGTCATCATTACACTGAATTTATATTTTTAGTATGTTTTTATGTTAAACAATTTTGTAGAAAACAAGAAATAAAAAGACTTGAGTTTTAACTTACTAATTTGCATTATTAAAACTGGCCTTGTAAATGCTTGCTTTATAAACATCGATCTCTTGATCGCGCAGATCACAGTCAATTACGAATTCCCTATACTCTTCATTACGCACGAAATGGTTTGTTTCTGACTACATATCCTTTACTAAACCATTCTCTGATCTACGGTCGCTTAAAGGACAGATTTTGACTTTACAGCTACTCTCCGTTTGCTTTACTCATTGCAATGATCAGCTGATCTTAATAATTATACTTCGGTCATAAGTATCCGTGGTTTAGAATGTGACTTGAAGTTCTTTTACCAGGGGTTGTCAATCTTTTAAAATTCAAGTTGTGGTGGGATACCAACACCTAATTGGACCTCTGTCTAAACATCTGATCACACACCCCGGTCTGATTGTCTTGCCAGTAATAGCATCAGACCTATAGCGATTCCAGGTTTTTTGCCATCGTTTCAGGCTTTTCGGCCCTATTACCTTTTGCCGGACGATCGCCTCTACTCTGTTTTTAGATGCTACTCTTAGTGACTTAAGAATTCGGCTGATAGCTCCCGAGTCGTTTTGATGTCAAGGCACTTTCGCCAAAATGTAGGTCCGCTGCGATTTTCCTTTCGTCCCGCCTTTGTGTGTACTTTATTTTCGAGGTTTTCTGGGTAGCCGTTGCTCATGAACATCTTGCATCTCGTCTAAAGATGCTACTAGAGTACCCTTTGGCAATTTCATTTGCGACTGATTACGTAGTTGTGGCTAAAATCCACTACTTCCGCTGTATCTGTCGCATTGGCTTTCAAGCCTTTCTACAGCTGTTGAACCTCCTCAACTTCTTCCTTGAGCTCACCTTTTTGCATCTATGTTGGCAGTTTGCCATGTCATAATACTGCCAGGCCGTGCAATTCCTTTATGTTTGACCGATTTTGATCGATTTTCGACCTGCAAGTGATCTCACTTTACTTTCTCTGACATCTTATCTGTCAGATCTGAAGGTCTGTTTATTTTACATAACCTTTGATTGAGACTGTTTCTCTGTTCGTCTTCTGCAAACGGGCCGAGTGAAAAACAGAAAGGGCCTGCTTTCGGATTAGACCATGGGTAATTTAGGGGTCCGTTGTGGCTATGTGAGCTATTGGAGAAGTTTCCGCTGCAATCCATTGTTGACTGGCATGATCTCACACGCCCATAGTCTGTCGCCAGCTTTTCCATGTACACCGTTGACCAACCCAATCTAATCTTTTTGTTACTTTACTGATGTTAGCAGAATTTTCTGCGTCATATACGTGACCTGTTTGCATAATCGTGCTTCCCCAATTCTAATCCATCTGCGCTGAATGTGGAGCCGAATTTCAAAATGAGAGCAAACGATGGCTGCAATTCCTCTGTGTTAACTTCGTTTTTAAGTTCTTACTTGATAGATAACAGCACTACATCATTGTTTTTAGCCTCTTTTACCGTCTCTAAGGCCAAACGCACATTCATTATCACCTACTGAGGGCTGTTGTGCAGGGCCACAGTGCATTCTGTCACATTCCACCTCATGAGTGCAAAACATCATTTTCCTTGTCTTTTTACCATGTTTTTGCTGCCGCTGACTATTTCATGCTGGCGACGTCTCGTAGCTGTTTTATTGACCCTGGTTGAATCTCTATCTACAGACAGACGAAGTGTCCTGGAAACTGCAGCAGTACAAGGAAAGGACCAAAATTGATGGGGAATATCTGGTACGAACAGTCTTCCCCCAACGCGTCTTCGAGTTGGAACAGCTCCTCTCATCAAAGTTGTACAGTATGTGTAAGTCGCACATTTCTGTTTTTGTCAGTGCATGATACAACTGTAGGTTTGTTTATTCGACTTCATTCTAGCTTTCAGGGCTTTAAGAAAGTTGGTATAGATCACCCTAGACGCGTTGCGCCAAGTTGTCTAGAAAGCTGCGAATCTATGGACGACAACATGGCCTCTCGTCTTGTGTATGAATGCGTCAGTTGACTGGATTGGTCGAGTATCCATTGGCTCCTAGTTTTTGTTGAGAGTATTGTAAGTCGGCAACCTTTTAGTGCATTCTAACATGCCGATTAAGACGAGCTGCTCAGTATACTAGGCATGTGTTTACAGGACAGTTACACAACCGTCTCTGGTGACGAGTTCTCGTGGGAGTCTGAGAAGTCAAGCCATCTCCTTCTGAGCATTGAATGCCTTTTCCACTCGCCTACCCGTGTCATCTCCTCTTCTGTACTTTGGTTCACTGGTTTTTCTGTCCCTTTTTTGAGGCCTACGTTTTTTCCAACGAACAATCGTCTCCTGCCAAATTTCTTTAGCTTATATCCAGCAAAATACTAGGCATGTACTTGCATGGTAATTGCGTTCCCTGTGCCTACATTTCTCCCATCCGTGACTGTCGCTGATAATGAGTTCGCGTGTGCATCTGAAATTCGTGTTCCAACAATCGCATCTTCTCCCTCTGAACACTGGCTGCCTTCTTCACTCACCTACTCATGTCATCTCTTACATTTCGGTAGATTGGTTTTGCTGCACCTTTTTTAAGGCTCATTTCTGTCAACGAACAACCTCCCCCTCACCAAATTTCTTTAGCCTATAACCAGTAGATGAGAAATCGAAACATTTCACTCGTTTTTGGCTGTCCTCCCTTGCACAGCCCCCTCCTCTGTGTTCCAGAAAATCAACCTGCCGCAACCTACTGGCCAGGCCGAGGGCGATTTTGATGCTTCGACCCATGACGCTTCGAGCAATGGTCCGGTGTTTGGGTCGCCCGTCTATACCTTTTCCGGTGGAAGCGTACCCTTCAATACCCACATTCGGGAAATGATCGAGGTAGTTGACAGGTGTGACCACAACCTTTTTAACTCTTCCCACATCTACTCCATTTTTAAGTAGTCTATCCCACCACCCCTTCCTCCAAGTTGCAGATTAAAATTTGACGTCTGTTGCTTCTCCGCCTCCTTGCTTAGATGAGAATTTTTATCGTAAACGTTCCTCTAGTGGCGACATTGCGTTCGGCACAAACACTCCATGAGCTTCTTTTCCTGTTCGTGGTTGTTGTGTGCTTCCTCCACGCCTCACTTAACTCGCTCGAATCCCCCAATTAGAACTCAAAAACAAAGGCGGAAGAAAAGAAGTGCACCGAGTTGTTCCAAGGTTGTATATTAGGCGGTAGAAGGAACGTCCAAATTCGGCTTGAAATTGGACG
>CACRXP010000053.1:1028938-1048724 GCA_902702965.1 Spirometra erinaceieuropaei | reverse complement strand
CGTGGTGTGATAGGTCAGTATATTTTAAGAGTAATAGGCAATGCCTTTGAAAACCCGACATTTGCGTCGTTAATTGCTGCAATCTCACCATGTGCGTTGGATGTTGGTGTGATAATTGCTCGTCCATCTGATCCACCGACCCTGGTGTTGGGAAAAGTGTTCAGCTGTACGCTCCCCGCGTGGCTAATTACTCCGCCTAGGCGAAGTCTCAGCACCCAATATGAAAGGGGAAGATCATGGCACTGAGTAATGGACTGGGGCCCAGTAAACCATGACTCAAACACTTAGCGGCTCACGCGGTTGTCACTTCTAGCGGGACTTTCGGTCTCGTCAAATTTGAATGTGTGGCCGGATCTCGTCGAATGAGCCGCAACTTGAGGGCTGGCGTCACTTCCCCGCACCGCTGCCGCGTGTTCGGCCATTCGCGTTCGGAGCTGTCTTCCGGTTTCACCGACGTAGTTGCTTTGTCCGCAACTGCATCAGATCCGAGAAACGACTCCAGACGTTTCTAGCCGTGGAAGTGTGTCTTTCGGTTTCATTACCTGACGCCTGATGGTTGCTTCCGGTCTGTGTGCAACTCCAACCACAGGAATCCGAAACGTCAGGCTTGTAAGGCTCTTGTCCCAACGATCGTGTCTCCTCCTTTATGACTGCTTCCTGGGACTCGTCTCTTCGCTTCTATTGACAATGTACTTGGGCGCGATGCGCTCCGATCGGCCCGGTGATGGAAAACTCATCAACACTTTTATATGGCAACGATAGGGCGTAGGACTCCCATCTAAATTGAGCTAGCCCGTAGACCGTGTCATGCGTTGAATGGTGGTAGAGGGGGTTTTACGAGTGGGGCAACACACAGGACAGAGAGCAAGAAGAGACAGGAAATAGACTAATTTCTGCTGAAAGTCTTATCGTACGCTATCAGTTGGCGAGAAAGGTGAACGTGATAACCAAGAAGTAAACAACAAACTATTCTCAAAAAATAATGGCCTTTGAACAAAGTGTCGTTGGTAAGCTTACATTTAGTCAGGAAGGGAAGGAAATTTCGGTAAGATGTGGTTAAGTAGTCACACCTGATGGACACAATACTGTTGACCTACTTAATTATTTTGAGTTGGTGTGATTACGTTGGCGTGGTGTTGATGTGAGTTGCGGCGTGTGCTCTGTCGTGTCTAACTTTTCGGCCCTCTTGATTTTCGGCCTACCGACTCCTTCTCACCTTCGCGTTTGAGGTTCCAGGATTAAGGTTTAGGGCTGCGGTTAAAGGTTAGGACTAAGGGGTTAGGATTAGGGTTAGGGTTAGGGACTAGTGCGTAGGGCTAGTGGTCATGGTTAGGGGTTAGGGTTAGAGGTCAGATTTAGAGGTTAGAGTTAGGGGGTTTCAGTTAAGGTTTAGGGTAACTATTTCTCCACCACTCAAAGTACACCCGCGCATTCCTAATACTCTTTTTTTGCATACAATTGCTTGACCTCGTCGCCTGTGCGTTCCCCGGCCCCATCTGCAAAAACCCCTATTTCCACCGGTCCCGTATTAGAGGCAGCTGGGTTTTGTTTACCTCAGGTGCGGCTATATAACCACATCTGGCCGAGATTTCAAACTATGAGAACGATGAATAATAAGTGATTTTTTCAGTCACAATGAATTTTAGGGTGTATTTTTGGAACTGTTATCCACTTGTGGGTTCTAAACCGTATCGTAACCTATACTGCACTAACACTTTTCAATTGTATTTCAATCGGAATTCCCTGTCATCTGTTATGATGTGCAACGGAATGTCATTGACTCAAACCAGCAGTTACAGAGCAGGAACTAAAGAAAACGCGAACTGCAAGAACATGTATCTCTTCGCGCGACCTCAGGCGTCCGTCAGTGTCAGGTCTTTCCACCAATGCTGTTCACCCATTACGAAAACTGAAGGCTCACAGACCAGTCTCTGGTCCCTCCGTGGGCCATTCTCTGCGAAATGCTGCTCTGCACTACTATGGTGACCTTTTGGAGCTGTGGATAGTTCTTACATGCCAATTCAGTGTGCCGGACCCACAGGCAAGGCTGAAGCAAACAGAAGAAGGGTTGGCAGTTGATACTTCCAAAACAAATATGATCGTCTCAGTTGTCGAGGTAGGGAGGCGTCCGAATAGACTGTAAACCTCTCGGGTTATCGCGCATTTTCGGCCATTTCCAAGGGACGAAGAGAAAACGACACCAGGCCAGTGTGGTCTTTATGCGATCTCACTTACCCTGTGACATCGGCGTGAGATCCGTTTCAAGATCAGGCTATGAGTAAAGAAGGCTTCCGTCAAGACATTGCGTCTGAGAAAATTAGAAATCCTGTACAGGCCTGATGATGAATAAGTGAAAGTGTACGTTTGCCGGACTTGATTTCATAAATTCTGAAGTAACGAATAATTGTGTAGTGGTGATCTGTCCAATGGCATGCTGAGAAAGGATTCTCATATAGCATGTCCAATGAGAAGCCAATACGTGTCCAAAAATCAGCAGGCTGGTTGGTTTGTAGTGACAAACCTGAAAGTGCCTTATAATTCGTCAAGATAACCTTAGCCAGCCCTCGCGTGGTCCAGACATTAGTCGTAGTCTTGCGGGTTTTAACCAAATTGGCGTAAGTATCGTCTCGCATCCAGCAGATGATTAAATGACGGCGCGTGATGACGGCGACTGCTTCAGCCGCATCCACTCGGAATCGGTCACGTAGACAGTTGGATGCTAGGTTAAAACAGCAGTTGGCATGGCAGGGAAAACCAGGGCTTGCATGTGCAATCCACATGAGGAGATTTAGCTTAGAATTTGGTAAAAAAATCACCGATGCCACTAAGCACACATTGACATGAGGAAGTTAGAAATACCCAAGACCTGCTCTACTAGAATTTGTATCCTGACAAATTTATTCCAAAAAATACTATCGAGAGACCGGCATAACCCATCAGACTGACTGCGGAGAAGACAACTCTGTCCCCCGAAGTCGCTTTTCAAGGAGACACGGAGAAAGAACACCTGAGAAGGCGCCGTGACCTCCTGCGCGCCCCCATCTCCCTCCTCCCTAATCCTCAATGCCTCCAAACTGACTGTCTCTTATCACCTCCCTACACCCTAGTTCCAACGTCTCAGTTGTATGAAAAGACAGACTGTAATCGATGTTTCTTATCACTCACATGTTTGGCAAGATCGCAGTTGGTAGCCAGACATTATACGCTGATACTGTCGACGTACGTACTTGTTACCAGTAGGTGTGCCTACCTTGTCTAGGGAAATTGTTATCAGTGGGTGTGCTCTTACTGGGTTAGGCAGGTAGCCCATTTCGGTTAGGCTGTTGGGTTTAGTGAGGGTAAGGGTTAGGCGTAGGTTAAGTTTTAGGAATCGGGTTTGCGTTTCAAGGTCAGGTTTCAGTGTTAAGGTTACTGTGTAGATTCCCGTTGGGGTTCCCTTTAGGGTTACGGTTAAGGTTAGGGTTAAGGTTAGAGTTAGTGTTAAGTTTAGGGTTAAGGTTAGGGTCAAGGTTAGCGTTACGGCTAGGTTATGTGTTAGCGTTGGGTTTTAGGGTTTTGGTTACCTTTCGGTTTTGAGGCTTAAGTTTAGGCTTTACGGTTGCGGTCAGGGTTGAATTTTAGAGTTAAGGTTAGGGTTTAAATTTCTGCCATTATCCCACCTACTTAAAACTGCCCAGCACTTTCCGTGGTAACCTTACTTTTTCCCATAAACTCCATCATTCCTCTACCAGCCTTTCCATTTACCCCACCTATATAACCCCCATTCTCACCATTCCTGTAGGACAGAGACCTGGCTGTACGGCTCCCCATTCCTGGCTACCAACTGCGACCTAACCGAAGGCTTCCATCAAGACATTGTGTCTGTACAGAAGTAAGACTGCCAATAAGCGCAGAGGCTATACACCGTCTGTAAGTATAGCCTGCGATCCATTCTCCAAATTTTGTTTTTCTTCTGGATACCAAAAATACCATGGAGACTGGACTGTCCAGCGCTGTTCTGTGATTCATCGTTAGTTGGTCGTACCCAGCCTCAGGGCTGGACAACCTGGATTCAGCCAGAAAGTCGACCTGTCAATTGCAGCCTATTTACTAGCCCATTTGGATGACTGAACCATATGTCGTGTCGATCCAAACCCGGCCTCTGCTGGCGGCTGCGGCGACGTCTAGGTTGCCCACCGGCAGCAATGGCGGATGGGATGAGAGCTGATCTTGAGCATACCTCTGTCCTTGAGGAGCGTGGGACTGTCGTGCGAACTGACTTTTTGGGCAATTCACCGCTGAATGGCTGCAGGGACTGTCGATCATTTGTGATCACTGTAGATCAGCAATCTGTACGGACTGAACTGGATGAGATGACTGTCTCACAGTTTCAAGTATGTACGTGTATATCCTTACTGGTGACGCAAGCTCACTTTTGCCGAGACTCAAACCTACTAACTTTGTTAAAAAAATAACGTCGAAAAATAAATCGCGAAAAGAGCTCCGAATTCATTCTACATATCATTTGCATTCGCTTAAGCGAGTAACAGCCATTTCCTTCAACCGCTTAGGTCTTACACTAGGTCGGCCCTGTCGTAGGGGATTTTGTTGACGTCCCGTATTTACTGGTCGGTCGTTGCATACCGTTCAATTTTGCTCTACCTATTCGCTCTATATATATTACCAGTGTTTTATAAGTAGGCTGTTTTTAGAGGTGTTTCTCGAACCATTAGTGGTTGACAGATGCGAAGGCCTGTCTATTTCGACGACGTTTGATGACAATCAACTTGAGTATTTACATACATTTGCGGTCAGACCTCACGAGTCCGATTTCGACTTACCGTTTTCACCCCCGTTGAGCAGTTTTCGAGAACTTTATGAACTTCACTCTGAAAACCGCCGTAAAAACTAGAAAGAATCTGCGAAACCTTAGGGAATCCTCCGATGAGCCTAACTTGCCACAGCTGCGTCAGACAGCTATTAATGCCCCCATGAGGAGAAGTGGATGCGGGATCCATTCAGTAGGGTCCCTCAACAGTAAATACTTCGGGAGTTGCGATAATCCCCATGGAGGGATTCAGAAAAGCCGTTGGCGGGCTTGTGTGTGCCTCTGATAAGTTCTCGTGAGTGATAAGAAACCTCGATTGCAGTTCGTCTTTTCATACAACTGACGTGTCGGGACCATGAGGGTAGGGAGACAATAAGAGACAGTCAGTTTGGAGGCATTGAAAGTCAGGGAAGAGGGAGAAAAGGGCGCGAAGGAGTGCATGTAGTTAACCGGCTTTTAGCCATGGTAGCTCCGGAGTTTGCACCAGGCTCTTTTGCGCATGCAAGACCGGCCTTTTTAACCTCTGCTTTTCCCAGCAGATGCTGACCCACTGACTAAAGGGTAGTTCAATGAGACCTTGCAACCAACATCGAAGGTTTCGCAGGGACCACACAATGGCCGGGATCAAAAATGTGTACGAGAATTTCACTGTTAATGTCCTAAATTTCGCCTTTTCTCAGGGAGATTTTGCCGCATTCTTTTGGATAGGAACCCTCTTCTGTGACCAATGTAGAATGCTCCTTTGGAGGAATCAAGGGAGTAGATGCACATGGAGGTGGTCTGGGCTGGCAACCTGTCCTTTACTTCTCCGTGCAAAACGGGGTTGGTTGGGAGGGTTTGTGAAAGTACTTGGTCAAGACGTCTTCTCAGGTGTTCGTTCTCCGTGGCCCCTTGAAAAGTGACTTTGGGTGATAGAGTTTTTTTCCGAAGTCAATGTGATGGGTTATTTCGGTCTCTCGATGGTACTTTTTGCAATAAATTTGTCAGGATACCGCTTCTAGTCGAGCAGGTCCTGAGTATTTCTAACTTCCTCATGTCAGTGTTTAGTGGTCAAATGTTATCGGCATCGGTGACTTTTTACTAAATTATAAGTTGAATCTCCTCATATGGATTGCACATGCAAGCCCTGGTTTTCTCGGCTATGCCAATGGCTGTTTTAACCTAGCAGCCAACTGTCTACGTGACCGTTTACGAGGGGATGCCGCTGAAACAGTGGACGTCATCACGCGCCGTCATTTTACCTTCTGCTGGATGCAAGACGATACCTACGCCGATTTGGCTAAAATCCACAAGCCTACGCCTAATGTCTGGACCAAGTGAGGGCTGGCTAAGGTTATCTTGACAAATCATAAGGCAATTTCAGGTGTGTCACTCCAAACTAATCAGCTTGCTGATTTTTGGACACGTATTGGCTCCTCATTGGACATGCTATATGAGAATCCTTTCTCAGCATGCCATTGGACAGGCCACCACTACACAATTAGTCGTTACTTCGGAATTTATGAAATCAAGTCCGGCAAACGTACGATTTCACTTATTCATCATCAGGCCTGTACAGCAATCAAAGGGAGGACAATGTAGCAAAAGTTAAACAGCCAATAAAAGTCAGCATGGGGGAGAGGGTTGAGGGGAGTTCAGAGGTGCGAGTCTAGTTCTGTCAGGGGCTCATAGGAGGGGAGAGGGAAGGTATCGCCAATTAACTGCAACGCGATGCGGCGGATGTGAACACATAGACTGGATTTGTCTTTGACCAGGGAAGTCGTAGAGCCCGTACAAACACTTTATGTGAGCACAAGGCTGGGTTGGCTAACCGTTTGACCACTACCTCTGCCGTCGCAATTATTCGCTGATGCAGGAACCTGGAGTGTCTCGCCGGCACTTTAGAGATGACTCGGAATGCCTGTCTGACGTCTACTCGGTGGTCGCTGTCAACCAAGTGAGCCACAATTGCACTAGATACGGAATTTTTCACATCTTGATTTGGCCAGGCAGGATGATGCTTTCACGTCCGATTGCATAGACGCCTAGTTGTTCGACTACTATAACCTGCCCCACAGGAGCATGTAGAGGTGTTGATTCACATTGAAGAGGTCTGGATGGGCAGCCTATCCTTACCTCCAAGGCGAAGAAGCTGAGTGCTTGTGAAGATTAGTCTTATCTTAGTGGCTGGGTACGCGCGCGCGATAGCAGCGTTTAAGCGACGATGTGGAGGCTCGCTCGCCGGATCCCCTCGAATTGGCAGTGTTCGAATTATTTTTGGTCTGTAATCGTGGGATGTCTGATCAAACCGGTATTTTCGGATCTACACTAAGAATTAATTTTCAATGGGCTACGCTATAAACGGTTAGTGAGCTCTGAACTCCGCTTCCTACCATGGTCGGCTCTAAAAATGTTCGACGTCTTAAAATTGTGGGCGGTACCAGGTCCTATTCTCAGTCACACTCCAAAAGCCTCAAATCAACCGATGCGGATAGACGTGACTGCGGTAGACTAGAGGCGGACAACCCGGTAGGTAAAACCAATCCCCAGAAAAACTCTTCGGACCCAACTTTCAAGCCCTCAGCTCAGATGATTGTTTTTTTTAATTTTAAAATGGTGAGGTCCCTGTTTGGTTATCGACAGCACTTGACTGTCCTTCAGATGTAATCTCGAGTCCCCCTTTTCTAGATGAGAATTTCGTAGATTAATTGTGAAAAGCGCATCGGCAAGTGCTCCAGGGTTAGTTTGTAGGCATAGGTTTAGGGTTGGGGGTTAGGAGTTGGGATATGCACGACGTCAAGTTAAATTATATCTTCAGTCACAGACATCACAAGGGTCGGGTCTAACGATGCATTCTTCACTCTTTCTTCTTAAATCTGATTGGTCATCATAGGGTGGGATTAGTTCGCCCGGCATATATAACCAGTGCACCCAGTTTTCGTATTTTCGGTCCGCTTATACCTCCTTATTTCCAGTATTTCAAATTGCTCACCCAAGTTTTTACGCTCTTTTGGTGTATTCGATCAAACTCATGAAGTTGGTGTGGGTTTTTTACATTTTCTCCCGAAAACAGCCATCTGTCTGTTCAATTTACCCCACCTATAAAACCCCCGTTACCCGCATTCCTGTGTAAAGGAGACCTTGCCTCCCGTTTTTTCAGTGGGTCCACATATCCAACTGTCACCCTTTTGTGGATTTCTAATTTCCTCAGAAGTTAATCGATAACCTGCCCGGCCAAATGAAGATGTGAAAAATTCCATATCTAGTGCAATTGTGTCTCATTTGGTTGACAGCGACCATCGAGTAGACGTCAGTCAGGCATTCCGAGTCCTCTATAAAGTGACGGAGAGGCACTCCAAGTTCCGGAGTCAGCGGATATTTGCGACGCAGTGGAAGTGGCCGTACGGTTAGCCAACACGGCCTTGTGCTCGCATAAGGTGTTTGTACGGGCTCTACAGCTTCCCTGGCCAAATACAAACCCAGCCTATGTGTTCAAATCCGCCACGTCGCGTTGCAGAGATGAGACAGGAACAGCTAATTGGCGAAACCTTCCCACTCCCCTCCCATAAGCCCCTTACAGATCTAGACTTACACCTATGACCTCTGAAGGCCCCCCAATCCTCTCCCCCATGCTGACTTTTATTGGCTGTTTAACTTTTGCTACTTTGTCCTCCCTTTGATTGCTGTACAGGCCTGATGATGAATAAGTGAAAGCGTCTGTTTGCCGGACTTGATTTCATAAATTCCGAAGTAACGACTAATTGTGTAGTGGTGGCCTGTCCAATGACACGCTGAGAAAGGATTCTCATATAGCATGTCCAATGAGGAGCCAATACGTGTCCAAAAATCAGCAAGCTGGTTGGTTTGTAGTGACACACCTGAAAGTGCCTTATTATTCCTCAAGATAACCTTAGCCAGCCCTCATCCTAATCCTCAGCTCTTATCCTAAGTTCGCAAAGTCAACTCTGAGACTAACCCTTAAACGAGCACATGAGAGGGACTTGCCGGAGATCGCATGAAAGGGCTAAGTGGATATTTCGTAGAAGTAAAGACTAGGCTGATCCACGTACCCGATCATCACCTGAAGGGTTTTTTGAACCAAAAATGCCCTTTATTCAAAATAATATTTTTAAGAAGTCTTAATTTTCTACTAAAGCCTTACAGGAAGGCAAACATCTGCGCATGTACGGCATAAAATGTGTTTGAACCTATAAGGTCACCGAAAATCAATTGTAGAAATGCCTATTGCTTGAGTAGTCACTTTTACTGAGTTTTGCCTTTGCAGGCGACCGAATATATGCATATTCAAAAGTCGGTACCTTGATATTACTGATATACCTTGGGACTACGTTGCACAAGCGTCAATATTCCAACACCACCGAAGGAATTCTTTCTACTCGAGAACACAATTGTGAATTTCGGCTGACGTTTTATGAGAGAGAGAGAGAAAGAGAGAGAGAGAGAGAGAGAGAGAGACCAGATACTGTACATGGCACTGAGAAAGGACACCTATTTTTGCATTTACAGGAAGGCAGATAAAGGAATGCGCGTTCGACTTTAAAAGTAAACGAAGTTGAGTCAAATCAAACACGGCGCCAACGCTGAGCAAACGCCCGAAGTAAGTCACGCGACACAGGTGTGGTGTATCGACTCTCTGTTTTGGCATTTCTTCGCCCTACTGGATCTGACGCGTTTTTCAGCTGACTCGACGCCATGGTACTCTCGACATTAAAGACTTCCCGGCTGGCTCTCTCTATAACTCTGCAGTGAATCCTATCTAGCGTGGTTTTCATAACAAATCCTGCGTTTTTGGCAGCCATCTTCTCCACTTTTCCCATCCAACTCCGCTTTTTCTTTTTTGTTTCTTCGTTTAGCTTTGACACGCCGTCATGTGAGCACAACAGCACGTTACTGAAAGAAAGTCCTCTTGAGAGGATTTTATCAGTGAGCATTTTGGTTATCGCACAACTAAAGATATCACGTGCATTGTGAGCAATGTTCCAACACTCACCGTCAGCCTCCCTGCCACACCCTTGCGGCTACAGAGTGATGGATTCGCAAAGGAGGTGAACACGACGCTGTGCAAGTCATCCAGGTTTAAGACACCACTGTCTCTGAGGGAGGAGGGAGAGAGTGTTCGTAACCCTTGTCGTGTTATATGAATGGGTCCACTATGGCTGCAAACCACGGAGGCCTTCTTTATTGTTCCCTCTCCGCAGCAATCCTGCTCAAAACACAATGACTCATCTTGGGTGCCAAGCAACCAGTCGATTATAAACTAACCAGACGGCGTCCTCGTCGTCGTCTCCAGTGCGAGTGTTGTGGACAGCCAACCCGCGTCTGACTGAGTTAATTGACGCGCACAAGCTCTCTGAAGGCAAACTCTACCAACTGTGACCAGCTGTTGTCGAGTAGTCTTACAAATGGCAAGGTTGGCATTGAAGACGCCCATGTAAATACTCTGTCCTCCTTTGGCTATGCTCAAAGCGCCGATTGTATATGCAACCGGTCCTCATCGAACCTCAAGGTGACAGAATTGAGAGAGAGAGAGAAATGCGCTTTATTTTGAAATCATATGTTCAAAATTTTCAGCAAAAATTTGGCTCCATTCACTATGGGCAGTAAATAAGTTAATAGATTATTCAAGAGTCAAAGTTTAACACAAAGAAACGATTATTATGGGAATAGTTCAAGTCTTAGCTTCTGTATTTCTGTCTCTTCGCACGTAAGATAGCGCGCTGGGAATGGCAATACAGAAGCTCGATAAGCCGATGTGCGACAGGATATAAGACGGAAGTTACGGCGCATCGGGCGGGAAGACTTGGCAGACATAAGATCGGAATGTAGGGGATGGGCAACGTCATCTAGAATTCTGCCAGCAAATTGCTTGACCGCATTGAAGTGTCGTTGTAAGATAGTGTCAACTAAAAAAAATATAAGAAACACCAGCAGCAGAAGAGAGCATGCGGAGGATTCGTTTGAAAATTAAAAGATCCTTTTTTAACAAAGCAGTAAAAATGACAGGAGAACAGTATAGGATAAGAGGAAAAATGCAGGCATCAATGAATCGCCAGACTAAGGGTTGAGGTGTGTGGTAGGAACGTAAACGACGTATGTAGTAAAGAAGTTTACGAACTTTAATAAATAGGGACTCAATACGGAGGGAAAAAGAAAGATTTGAGGACAAAGTAACGCCGAGATACCTGAAAGAGGATACCTCATTAGGAAGAATGTCAGAGGAATCAGGGTTAGGAGAGGGCCGCAGTCGAAAAATACACTGAACGGATTTCTGGTTGTTAATTAGGAGACCATTTTCCTCCGACCACGCTAGGACATGGTTTAGGCCATCCTTTAGAGACCGGAGGTTTGTCTGATTTTTGAGAGGGTGTCCAACAACCACATCGTCAGCATACTTGACCAGAAGACAGTCATTAGGGGACCTGAGATCATCAGTATGGAGGAAGAAAAGGTGAGGGGATAGAATGGAACCTTGAAGAACACCGCAGTCATCGGGAAGGGTCGAAGATTTCCGCTTACCAGATTGGACAAATTGGGTGCGGAAGGTAAAATAATCGGTAAGCCAAGAGACGACCCAGCCTGGAGAGCCACATACGGAGGTTTTGGAAAGGAGGAGAGGGCGCGGGACGGTATTGAAGGCGGAGGAGTAATCAAGAAAAGCGCACGCATACTCGCGGCAACCCTTGTCTAATGCTTTTAGAGCAGAGTGGACCACAAGAGCGACAGCATCTAAAGTACTCCGTTTAGCTTTGTATGCAAATTGTAAGGGGTCGGAAAAACTGGAAGAAAAAGGCTTTATGATATCTAGGGCAACTCTTTCAGCAAGCTTTAGTATTGCAGAGGAGCAGGCAATTGGGCGAAAAGATTTAGGACCAAAGTTAGCAGGCTTTTTAGGGATGGGAGTGATTCTCACTGTACGCCAGGCGTCGGGAATCTTGGCCACCATGAAAGGCATATTGATTAGGTGCGTTAAAATAGGGGCTATCTGAGAACTGCAAGATTTAAGAAGAAAAGGCGAGACACCATCCGGTCCGGCAGCTGTTGATCCACGGACCTTTTTAAGGTGTTTCTCTACTGTTGCCAAAGACACGGGTTGGAATGTACTCGGTGGTAGGGGAATGTCTTCTAAGGGAAGATGGGAGTCATTGTGACTAAATATAAAAAATTTATTTAGGGAGTCTTAATCTGCATCCACATGCACCAGCGTGTTGCGATGGCCAGTGAGACGCTTAAGATTTTTCCAAATCTCAGCTGATGAAGGGGGGAAAGGGGGGGGGAGTAAGAAGAGGAAAAAAGTTGGCTGTCAAACAGGCTATTTAGCCTGTCAATCTCTGTTTTTATTAAGACGGTAACGTCCTTAAGGTTATCACGTAAGCCTAGCTTGTAAAGGAGTTCTTTTTTATGTTTTAAGATGTGGTTATGTAGCCCCACCTGGTGGACACAATACTGTTGGGGTTGGGTTAGGGTTGGAGTTAGAGGCTGCGGTCAGGGCTTAGGGTTAGGGGTTAGGGCAACTATTTCTCAGCCATTCAAAGTACAACCGCGCTTTCCTACTAGCTATTCTTTTGCATACAACCACTTGACCTCGTCGCCTATGCGTTCCCCAAACCCGCCTGTAAAAATCCCTATTATCACCGGTCCCGTATTAAAGGTGGCTGGGGTTTGCTTACTTCAGGTGGGGCTACATAAACACATCTGACCGGCGAAGGTCTACAGGTTTTTGTTTTTTTAGATTTGACACGCCGTCATGTGAGCACGACAGCGCGTTACTGAAAGAAAGTCCTATTCGGAAGATTTTATTAGTGAACATTTTGGTTATCGCAAAACAAAAGCTATTACGTGCGGCTACAGTGTGATGGATTCGCAGAGGAAGTGAGCTCGACGCTGTGCAATTCACGCAGATTCAAGACACCACTGTCTCTCGGGGTGGGGGGAGGAGTTTAATAGCCCTTGTCGAGTTTAATGAATGTATTAGTACACTATGACTGAAGGCCACGGAAGTCGTCAGTGTCATTCTTCGGCTGCTCAGGCTACTTTAAAGAGGCTATTCCCTCTCCGTACCAATCCTACTCTACACACAATGACTCACCAAGCGACCAGTCGGTTATAAACCAACCAGACGACGTCCTCATCGTCGTCTCCAGTGCGAGTGTTGTGGACAGTCAACCGCGGTCTGACTGAGTTCAGTGACGCGCGCTAGCTCTCTGAGGCCAAACCCTGCCAAGTGTGGCCAGCTTCAGTCGAGTCGTCTGAAAAACGCCGAGGTTTGCACTGTAGACGCTCCTGTGGCTAAGCTCATGCAACCGGTCCTCATCGAACCTCTAGCTGGCAAAAGTGGTATGATGTGGTTATGTAGCCCCACCTGGTGGACACAATACCGTAGGGGTTGGGGTCAGGGGTTATGTTTAGGGGGTTAAATGTTACGTTAGGGGTTAGGGTTAGGGCTTAGGGCAACTATTTCTCAACCGCTCAAAGTACAACCGCGCATTCCCACTAGCTATTCTTTTGCGTACAACTACTTGACCTCGTCGCCTGTACGCTCCCCGGACCCATCTGCAAAAACCCCCATTACCACCGGTCCCGTATTAAAGGTGGCTGGGTTTTGTTTACCTCAGGTGGGGCTACATGACCACATATGACCGGCGAAGTTGTGAAGGTTTTCGTTTTTGTTTCTTCGTTTAGCTCTGACACGCCGTCATGTGAGCACGACAGAGCGTTACTGAAAGAAAGTCCTATTCGGGGGATTTTATCAGTGAGCATTTTGGCTATCGCAAAACAAAAGCTATCACGTGCGTTGTGATCATTGTTCCTACGCTAACCGTCAGCCTCCCTGTCACACACACTTGCGGCTACAGCGTGATGGATTGGCAAAGGGGGTGAACACGACGCTGTGAAAGTCACCCAGGCTCCAGACGCCACCATCTCTGGGGGAGGGGAGCTTAATAATCCTTGTCGAGTTTTATGAATGAATGGGTCCACTATGGCTGAAAACCACGAAGGCCTTCTTTTTTGTTCCCTCTCCGCAGCAATCCTGCTCAAAACCCATCTTGGGGGCCAAGCGACCAGTCGATTATAAACTAACCAGACGGCAGAATGCTATTACCGACAAATACAAGGGAGACAGGAATGGCCATTTCTGGCTTATTAGCCGTCGTCAGCCAGCCATACGCAAGTCCGAAGTGTGGAACACCCGAGCCTCGAACACGCGATCTGTTGGTGTAGAAGTCCACGCCTCTGACCAGCGGGCCACGAGCCCGTTGCCTTGTCGGTTTTCGATCATGAATATACAGTGGTAGGGGGCACTCACCGATCGTTCATACGGAACCAGCGATTGCTTGTTGGGCTCGAGAGAGAGCCCTTAAGGCACAACGGAACGAGTGAGTTCCGTATGAAAGATCGGTGAGCGCCCCCTACCACTAATCAGACGGCGTTCTCGTCGCCGCAAGTGCGAGTGTTGTGGACAGCCAACCCGCGTCTGACTGAGTTAATTGACGCGCACAAGCTCTCTGAAGGCAAACTCTACCAACTGTGACCAGCTGTTGTCGAGTAGTCTTACAAATGGCAAGGTTGGCATAGTAGACACCCATGTAAGTGCTCCGTCCAGTGGCTATGCCCAAAGCGCCGGTTGTGAATGCAACCGGTCCTCATCAAACCGCTAGCTGGCAAAGTTTCATGGGTGTTTACGAACGGGAATTAGGAGTTTACTTGTCTGTGTTTGCGAGACCTGGCAAGAATTTAAGCGCTGAGATAAAGAGAGTAGACTTATTTCAGTGGTGGCAACTCGAAAAGTTAACAGTATGACCTGCTGCATGGCGGTTTGATGGATGATGGCAGCAGCTGCTGATCTCCGCGGGTTGTCTGGCTGTTTTAACATCCTCTCCGAGAATTTCCTTGGTACCGGCAACCTCGAGATCACGAGTTAAGTGCAGGACTTTGATAACTTCATGAGAGATCTGATCCATCTCCGCTCTTTTTGAACCTAGTTCTTCATCAGCCTTGACAGCTGGCGCGACGAGACTTCTCGGCTACTTTTACTGGCTTCCAAAATCTACACGGCTGTCCTTTTACTCAAAGGAGCCTTATGGGACCGAAATTCTTTACATGTTTTGAGGACGCCAGTGGAATGTCCACCTGTATTGCCACTAGGTAGAAGACAGACTGCACTGTCCCTGTCTGCCAAATCGTCGGTGCAGTGGGCTCCTGCTCCGACCAAGGACTCATGTTCTCCGTCTGGAAGAAGCCTGTTTGACTGGGGCGGAAGCAAAGTGTCTTTTCAGACAGAGAACCTGATACTACCTGTCTTGTCCCCAGAACACGCCAGAAACTGGCCGACTGTTTGCGACGTTTTTTGCCCCACTCCCACATTCGACCCGTCCCAATGTGTACCTGTTAAACCATAAGTAAAATCTACCTATTTGATAGCTTGTAATCTGACTTGTCTGGTGATTACACTATCACAAAATGTGCACAGGCTATCTCAGAGTAACAATAGGAGCGAAGACGTGAGTCCCAGGATGCAGTCATAAAGAAAGAGACACGATCCCTGTGGACAAGAGCTTTATTAGCCTGACGTTTCGGTCTCCTGCTCGAACCCACCATTAGAGACAAAAGCAGGTACGGCTGGTTCATGCACAAGGGGCTGCAGTACTTATAGGATGTAGTGGCATGCTCCTGCATACCTGTGAAAACTCACGGCTCTCTCTCCCCCCCCCCATTCATCGAAGGCTGTTGCACTTGGTGTGATGACTATTTGATGGCCGACATTCGCGTCGTTAATTACTGAACTTTCGTCACGTGCGTTGGATGGTGGTGTGATGATTGTTCAACCATGTGACCCACCGATCCTGGCGTTGGGAAAAGTGTTCACCTGTGCGCTCCCCCCGTGGCGAATTACTCCGCCTAGACGAAGTCTCAGCACTGAGTATGGAAGGGAAGGTCATCGCACTCGTTAAAAATTGGGGGGCAGTGAACCATGATTCAAGCAGCTCGCGGCTCACGCGATTGTCACACCTTGCAAGGATTTCGGCCTCGTCGAATTTGAATGTGTGGCCGGATCTTATCGAATGAGCTGTAACCTGAGAGCTAGCGTCATTTGTCCGCACTACTGCCATGTGTTCGGCCATTTGCTTTCGGAGCAGTTTTCTGGTTTCGCCGCGGTAGCTCCTTTGTCCGCAACTGCACCAGATCCGATAAACGGCTTCAGAAATTTTCCTGACGTGACAGTGAGCCTTTTGGTTTCATTATCTGACACCTGATAGTTGCCCCCGGTCGGTGTGCATGTACCACCCCAAGTGGTGCGAGAAGGCGGCCGACAATTTCCGAAACGTTCTTGGCGTACGGAAGCGCTCGCCAGGATTTGGAGTCCATGTGATTTGACCTTTCATCCCGTTTGCGCATGCCATCGGTTGACAAATTTGGACGGGTAGCTTTGAACGGGTGGCTTTGAAGACATCTCGAAGGTATCTTAGTTCGGCAATCTTGTCTTCCGGTTCATGGAAGTGAGTTTCGACACGCCGATAGAGCGTCCTTACACAACTGCGTTCCATAAATATCAATGAAAACTCACGGCTCCCCCCCCTCTTCATCGGGGATTTTCGCGCCTAGTGTGATGATCGTTCTACGGCCGTCACTCGAGTTGTTAATCGCTGCAATTTCATCACATGTGTTAGATGTTGGTGTTTCGAACGCCAGTGTTGGTGAGCCAGATGGTCGAGCAATCATCACACCAACATCCACTAGACGTGATGAAATTTCAGTGATTAATGACTCGCATGTCGTCCATCAAACGGTCATCTCACTAAGTGCAACAATTCCCGATGAATGGGGGGGAGCCGTGAATTTTCATAGGCATGCTGTAGCATGGCGAGGGCATCCTACAAATACCTCAACCTCGCGTATCTGATACTCGCGAATGCAGCTCTTGTCTCAACAATCATGTCTCCGTCTTCACGATCTCAGTGTTGTTCCCAAATGAGGCGAGAATTATCATTTGGCAGGAGTTCCACTCCAAATAGTCAAGGAGAAGAAGAAACACTGGAAAACTGTTTTGGAATCTACACCCAGAATGTAGGCAGTTGGAAAACCGTCATATACGAAACCACACTACTTATTAAACGATATTTAGATGTAAACTTCACTAAAACACTGTTATTAGATGTTATTTTATGTCTACTTTCATATTTACTACGTTTTTGGTATGATGATACACCCTGTACATCTAAAAACGAAATTTACTAATTATGAGCCATTTCTGACGTTTTCGGGATATTGCGCTTTTCAGAATAAATCGACATTTCTAAACAACGCAACCCTGCCTATAATATTTTTTTTATGTTTTTGATTCTTTTAAACTTGTACTTACTTAACATAGACGTTGGACTCATGAAATGGTGTCGGTTTGCGAGTGATTGGCAATCATTCGTAAATTTCGACACATTTCATGAGTTAGGTCACTAACTGCATGTGGGTCCCCCACCCCAAAGTGCTGTCGCTACTGAGAATTCTTCAGCGAGGCCCTATAAACTAGGAAGTTGTGAATAATCCCTTACCCGTCCGACAGGAACAAACCCAAGGAACTGATCGGATATTCGCTTCTATTTTAAAGGTTTGGACAGAGTGAACTTCGGCGATGCGTCCGGTCGTCATTCTGCAGGATGCGCTCCGTGAAAGTTCATTGAAACGGTGTATTGCAATTCCCACTGTACGTTTCTAGCAAGAGGATTAATCGATCCGTGTCCGGCCAAGGAGGATTTTGAGGGGATCGCTCAGGCGTGGGGTGCGCCTTCACTTAATAGAGTTATCAGCAAAATGATGTTTGGTAAGGATACCTCTGAATGCCTTGGGCGGTACGCATGCTTGGATCTCGCATAGCCAAGCATAAGCTGATTGTGTGCAGTTGGGTGACTAATAATTACAATCGACTGTCCACATCTTCGAAACGGGTGATGGGTTCAAGTTCGCTGCCCTTAAGATAATCGTCCACACTGGAAGCAAGCCAAGCCAAAAATCGATTAATGCCTGGGTCTCAGATGAGAACTCGGTCGATCGATATATCGATGCAGCGCCCCATAAAGAACCCCATGTAGTTACCCCCAGACCCGCTGCATTGGTCATCGACTGGTTAAGGACGCCCCCTTACTTGTTCTGTTGCTGCTGTCATCTCTGACGATGGACTTCCGTAAGAGTTGGCAAGTTTAGAAAAGTAGACAAATGGTTCTTTGCTCATACTGTTCTTGCCACTACCTAGACTTTTTTGCTGCCCGCGGGTACAGGGTGTGACCATGTTTCAACCAGCCGTAAGCTTGACCATAAACCGAGAGATGACCCAAGCTGTAAAGGTTGCCAGCAAGTCAGCGCCTGCTTGTTAACCTACTTCCTAGCTAGCGCACGCGTCTACATGCGATGCTATAATGGAACATGGTTTGTGCGACATACCATACTTGACAGCACAGGCCAGACACGTGCCTCTCCAATATTCTACCGCTGCGAGGGGTTCGGCTCATCGGTGGGTCGCCCAGCGTTCTCCGTGTGCTTTCTGGCAGATACTCCAATTTTTAAACCCCAACTCTTCTAATTTCACTCGAAAAGTCAAGTTGGCAAACACGTGTTTTCGGTAATTCTTCGTCGGGCCAATACAGTTACATGAAGGAATGAAAATGTACAAAATTAACAGTGTTTATAGGTGTCTCAAGGGCAATTAAGTCATTAACACTCATCTTCCCCACGCCGCCCGCATGACAAGCTCGGCGGGTGTTGGTCCTCAGAGCTAGGGGAGAGGAGTAAGCGAATCTCTGAGTGATGTTCTTGGACTGAATACACGGCGTACCCATCACTGTAATTAGGGATTTGAGGCGGCATGTCGTCATCACGTGAGCTTGGCGTTGGCCACGGCAACGAGAGCGCTTGTGTCAGGGTTTTCTGACAGCGTAACATCGGATTCGCTAGCCGTATAGCCACTGCCTCGGCCGTTGCTAGTATCCGTTGGCGTAGGCCTTTAGAGAAGCATGTTGGTGTCCTGTAGACAACCTGAAATGCTACCTTGGCATCGACTCGGTGATCCGTATCGATTAAATGTGCGAGGACAGAACTCGAAAACGCTCAGGTCTCACCTCTGTCTAGCCAGGCGGGCATATGTTCACGCACCCTCTTTACCAAGCGTCTCGTTGTAGGGCCGATGTATCCCGCTCCACAGGAGCAAGTGAATGAGTAGATGCACTGTGATGTGGTCTGCAATGGTAGTCTGTCTTTACCTCCCAGACGTAGGAGGGGAGAGTTTGTGAAACATACGCGTGAATTCGCCGCGGGGAATGCTCTCGTGACAGCTCCCCAGAAATTAGTCACTGACTTAGAGGCAGTCAGCCTATTCGAAACTGATAGACTCGGACTGAAAGTTGATATGAATGCTTGGGTAGAAGTCCATCAGCCACGGCGGGATAGCCGCGTATTATTCATAAACTGCCAACAGACAGCCAGTAGTACATACATAGATTGTATGACATACCATATTCGACAGCATAGGTGGAACAGACACCAGCGAAGGCTAGCTGGGGGGTAAGCAGGCTCTCTGGTGTCTGAAAAATATGCGCTCACGAATCATGCCGCGGCCCTGCTTTCACGCGGGACTGCACACCAATATGACCAATCAGTTACTTACACCAAGGTCGCATGTCCGCGCGCCCTCATTGGACCTGGCGCGAGTCGGTGGCGCTGAGGGAGAGGATGGGTGATTTTCTTGCATGGCGGCAGCAACATGCACCGGGGAGACAGTCTCACGCAGCATTTCCTCGTCCTGTCAAATAAGGACAAGCGATTTACGTCAGATTTTTGTTCTTTCGGATTTCTCTTGAGTGAATTGTCAAAGGCAGTGAAGAAGTTCGCGCGAGTGCTCATTGGTCGGCTGTGCTGTGCAGTGCTTAAAAGTCTTCCAGAAAATCCTTCCTCAGCCGTATGGAGTGCGAAGGAGAGGCCAAATGTTGGTGGTGG
>CACRXP010000053.1:1016452-1028812 GCA_902702965.1 Spirometra erinaceieuropaei | reverse complement strand
TGAGAGGACGGCAGATGCCACGCAAGTTTGTCTCGTTATAAATTAATTCACGAGCTAGTCATTAGTGCCGCGCCCATTTTGTGGGGCATATGGCGGACGTCGTTGCTCGAAACGGTCAAATTGTCGTCGTTTTTGCCGTCCTCCTTGCTCATTTCGGACTAGAAAATTTGGTGAGATCGTTGTTCTTAGCAGCGCCTGTTAGGGGTTAGGGTTACGAGTTAATGAATGGAGTTAGATTTAGGGGTTAGGGGTTAGTGTTAATCCCGCTATTACCACCGGCTGGGGCTTGTCTACTTCAGGTGCCGCTACGAAATAAGATCCGGTCTAGGGCCAGTAGACGTGGGTTGGCTGTTTGCTTGTGTCATAGCTAAGCGTCTGATCGAGAGCACATCAGTCGCGGTGTGAATGTCCGCTTCATCAGGAGGGAGAGGCTGTTTGAGTGTTGGTCATGTGATTGGACGGATTAGGAAGGAATAGGGGGGACGCATACTCACAAGGCCTCACGGGTATTAATCCAGGCCGTCCGACGCGCGTGAGGTGATGAATATTTGTGAGGACAGTCGTGAGTAACTGCAGCTGGACAGGAGGTACCTCAGTTCTAGTCGGCGGGGTTGGCCGTGCGTCAACGACCGTCGCGCCCAACAAACAACAAGACGGCGCCGGAAAAGGGGGCGCTGCTACACGTAAAGTTGGCCTTACCGACCTTTAAATTATCCTTCGCTTTGAATCTTCCATTACTGTGGGGGACGGAGATCCACGCAGGCTGCCTTTTACCGACCAACCCCGTCGACTCGGTAGTGTGATTTCCGATTCCCTCGGGCATGCGTTGATATGAAGGTAATGGAAGTAGAGGTTGGTGAGCGTCACATTGGTTAGTTTAAACAGAAAACAAAAGGGCTTGTTTATAAGCGGCGTTCAAGGCATCACCAACAGATAACTGATATTTTCCCTTTCCACCTTTCTTCTGACGGGCAGGGCCAACCACTCGCCGTCTCTTACACTGCTGCTTCCTTCAGTGGGGTCGGGTGAGACATCAACGGCTTTCTGTTATGCGGAGACCGCGCTTTCTGAGCGCACCGGATACGCGTTTGCAGGATGCCGTAGGAAGGTGTTCCAGCTTTCGGGCAGATTATTCGCCCTCACAATTAACCAAAACCGATATTTGACTGATCCCATCCTGCATTAGGCAAACGGACCCATCTTTCTCTAACTTCTGATTTAGCCTGCTCCAGTAGGCCTCGATGGCATTGGTGTGGCTGCCGGTCGTGGAGTCTACAAAGTTGAAGCAATGGTTAATCGTTAGATATTGGTAGTCTGAAGACGGCAGGCATGTGTACGTTTTCCACCACTCCGTCATAATCACGCGATCTGGCGTCACCCATTGCTTTAGGACCTTCCTTATTGACGGCCAGCCTCGGTCGTTCACTTGTCCAAGCAAGGCCTTCCCGTGAGCAGTTTCATATATGCTTCCTGCCCAGAATTGCTTTTTGTGTTTCCGAAATATTGCCTTATCTTGTTTATCATAATTTCATCCAAGTGTACTTACACTACCGAACCTTCATTTTGCTTTGTCTTGTTCAATAGGTCATTCGAGCGGACACTTCGCCATTCGTCAATCACTCCACGGCCGTTCTGCGGCTTACGGCGACAGGGATTGCGCACCGATCAATCCTAGTTCTCTCTAAGAAGGCCAAGCTGGTCCTCGGGATCTTATTTATTGTCCGTCTTTATTCCCACTTTCAGATTGCGCTCCCCACCGTCTTCGTGCGTATACACCCTCCACAGGGGAACACATAGTCGCCTATATGTTGGCGTAGTATGTGCAGTGTCATAATCCGTCCTCATTGGCATTTCAGGGAGCATGACAATAATCACTTTCGTCGGCTGTACTCCACTGCATCGTCGGATTTAATTGGCGTCTCGGTTTCTGTTAGAAGCATAGGCTTGTCAGCCTGCAATCCCTCTTCCGCCGCTACTTTCTAACCAACTACTTACAATGGATTCTCGTCGACTCCAAACCCTTCACATTGCGGATGCATAGCTTTCATTCCGACACGCAGTTAATCCTAATTAGTTTGAATTATGATGTTTTTTTCTGATAAGGAGTTGCGGTACTCTTCCTATTCCAATGCAACTCAGAGAGGCAGATAAATTGCTCACAAACTAATCCTAATTTAGCCTAATCTAACTAATCCTAATTAATTGGGACCAAGCGAAATATTTTGGGGCCGTGTGTCAACGATCTGTCAACGGTTGATGCGGCCAGTGACCGAACAAACGGCGCCAGATAAGGGGGCGCTAGAGTAGCTGCGACAAGGGTAGGATCGCAGTCAAGACAACGGGCAACAGTTGAATTTTATATTAGGGTTATTGCCAAGAGAAGCGAAGAGACGAGTCCTAGGAAGCAGTCTTGAAGAAGAAGATATGATCGCTGGAAAAAGAGATTCATTCGCCTGTTGTTTCGAATTCCTGCTCGAATCCGTCATCAGGGAAAACAGCAGATACGGGTAATGCGTGCACAAGGAGCTGCAGTGTTTATAGGATGCATTTGCGTGCTCCTGAATACCTATGAAAACTCACGGCTCCCCGTTTCATCGGAGGTTGTTGCACTTGGTGCGATGACTGTTTGATGACCGACATTCGCGTCGTTTATTTCATCACGTGTGTTGAATGTTGGCGTGATTATTGCTCAACCATCTGACCCACCTATCCTGGCGTTGGGAATAATGTTCATCTATGCGCTTCCCGCGTGGCTAATTACTCCGCCTAGGCGAAGTCTCAGCACCGAGTACGGAAGGGAAGGTCATCGCACTTGTTAATGGAATGGGAACCGGAAAACCATGACTCAAGCAGCTTTTGGCCGACGCGTTTGTCGCACCTAGCGAGACTTTCGACCTCGTCGAATTTAAGTGTGTTTCCGGACCTCGTCGAATAAGTCGCAACGTGCGAGCTTGCGTCATTTCTCCGTTCAGCTGCAGCGTGTTCGGCCATTCGCGTTCTGAGCTGTCTTCCGGTTTCTCCGACGTATTTGCTTTGTCCGCAACTGCACCAGATCCGATAAACGACTTCAGATGTTTCTAGTCGTAGCAGCGAGTCTTTCGGTTTCCGTACCTGACACCTGATGGTTGCCCCGTTCTGTGTGCAAATACTACCCCAAGTGGTGCAAGAAGGCGGCCGACAGTTTCCAAAACGTTCTTGACATACGAAAGCGCTCGCCAACATTTGGTGTCCGTGAGCTTAGACCTTTCGTTCCTTTTGTGTATGCACCGGTTGACGAATTTGGGCGGGTAGCCATTGGCTTTGAAGACATGTCGATAGTATCTTAGTTCGGCAATGTTGTCTTCCAGCTCACTGTAGTGCGTTTCAACACGCCAATAGAGCGTCCTTACACAACTGCCTTCTTGGCTGATTTGGTGGTTGCTGTTGAAGTTCTCTACTTGCATCGTATTTGTCGCTTTTCTGAACACTTTGGTCTTTAATCCACCACAATTTGCGTGGCATAGGAAGACATCCAGGAAGGCCAGCTGCTTGTTCTCTTCCTCCTTCATCGTAAATTGTATGTCGGGAAGACCGCATTCAAATGTTCCTTGAATGTCGGCAGTTGGTTCCGGTCGATAACGACGAAGGTATCATCCACATACCAACACCACAGACCGAAGTTCTGGGCCCGGTATGGGGATGATACCTTCGTCGTTATCGACCGGGACGCCAGCTCTCAAGTTGCGGCTCATTCGACGAGATCCGGCCACACATTCAAATTCGACGAAGCCGAAATTCTCGCTAGAGCTGACAGTCGCGTGAGCCGGGAGCCGCTTGAATCATGGTTAACTGGCCACCAGTCCATTAACAAGTGCCATGATCTTTCCCTCAAATACTCGGTGCTGAGAATTCGCCTAATCGGAGTAATTAGCCACGCGGGAAGCGCACAGGTGACTACTTTTCCCAACACCACGGCCGGTGCTTCGGATGGTCGAGCAATCATCACACCAACATCCAACGCACGTGATGAGATTGTAGCAATTAACGACACAAATTTCGCTCAGCAAACGATAATCACATCACGTGCAGCGATCCCTGATGAAGGGGGAGGAGCCGTGAATATTCATAAGTATGAAGTAGCATGGCTACTGCATCCTATCTGCACCCGTATCTGCTTTTGTCTCTGATGATCGCTTCGAGCAGAAATCCGAAACGTCAGGCTAATAAAGCCCTTGTCCCAGCGATCGTGTCTCCTTCTTCATTAGGGTTATTGTTGGGGTTAGTCCACGGGAATATTTTACCTTTTCCAGAATTATACGCACGCCCACCTTCACTACTTTGGCGGGGCGTTCCAATTCCCATGTCCTGTTTAAGGGGCCGTACAAGTCAGTCCTGCCCTTTTTTAGTTTCCTGAGAAACTAATGCGTGAATTTTAAGTAACTTCTCGAACGCAAATTTTTCCTGGTCCAGTCTGGAAGTTTATGTGAATATCCGGGACAAATTGCACCAGCTTCAGATAAATGACCACATTATACTCAAGTCCTCTCAATAGGCAGTTAATTGTACCTATACACTGTCCTCAGAAAGCTGCTTTGAGTAGGCCCCATGGTGTCTGTAAAAATGCAATTTCTTCCACTCGTTCCGTCGAGAAGTTGGTCTTTCTGAAGTTTATCATCTGAAAGAAGGAACCAGTTTTGCTTTAAGAATGTCCGGCTGAACTGAAATATAGTCCTCCTCTCCCAAACCAACTTTCACACCACACTGTGGGTCGTGAACGT
The DNA here is from genome assembly GCA_902702965.1 of Spirometra erinaceieuropaei. NCBI lineage: Eukaryota > Metazoa > Platyhelminthes > Cestoda > Diphyllobothriidea > Diphyllobothriidae > Spirometra > Spirometra erinaceieuropaei. Next base: position 1,024,055 of record CACRXP010000053.1, on the reverse strand, counting down.
GGATCCTCCCACCCCCCAACACCCCTCCAACGTCGTCGTTGAATGCCACTCATAATGCCTGCGAGAACGATACCAGGAGAACCAACCCCCAGCAATGCCATTCTGTTATAGCGCACACATTTCTAGACTGTGCATTTCCTAATAATTAGGCTGGGCATGACTTCAAAAGTATCGATTTCAGTGCAGATAGTCAAACTTCGTCTGAACAAATGAGGTTCACTGAAACTAATATTGTGAGCGTAATGCTTTAAGTATCACTTCTGAGGTCGCTAACTCAATACAGACGTCTAAACGACGAAAGCAAGTACCAACTCTGTATGTATAAATCTCAGGTGGAGGTAATTATACATCAGTCCTGCCGGATGTTCTATAGTTCCTGTACTTTTGAGGCATGGACGGCGTCTACCCCTCCTTTTACCCCTTCACGAAAACATTCTGACATCCCATTCTGGCGCTACATTCTGGGTATGCCGGTGAGCTCCGCTGTGTTCGCACATTCTTTGCTTTAACCAACAGAAGGCGAATCCGGTAACTCAGTTTAGTGGAGAGTCGAACTTAACCAGCCCAGTGGTTCACTAGGCCTGGAATCAGACCTTGGGGGAATTTGGATCGAGACACCACCGGCTGGAAATGGATAATGAGTCAAAATGGTCATGTTTCTAATCCTCATCGGTAGCCTTAACTGATGACTGACCGCTCTTCGCCACGCGACAGTCCAAAGAGCTACAGTCCAACACAAAACATAAATACCTATTTGCATGCTGCAGTTGTGAGAGTATTTAAATTATCGTAGATGTTTTCGCAGGCAGATGCATTCTTTTCCTTTAGATATTAGAGACAAAGAGGACGTAATTCCCTGAAAGACATAGCTGAAAAGTTGGCTTTCGTCCTTAATCTCTAGGAAGAATAACAAATTTTGCGTTTGCACCGCAACTCGCTGTTAAATCAGGCATTTTTGTGCCGTCAACATCGATAAGTGGCTAGGGTGACTCTTTACTGATCCACAGACCTGTTAGATCACGGTTGAGTTCCAACATCTGCATTTTCGAGGTAAACGTAATGACTTATTGTCAGTTAGAGGCCGACCGACAGTTATTGGTCGGTACTGGTAGCAACGTCGAATCCACAGTGGCGCCCAACGAACTCAGCTTCCCTAGGCCGACTCAAAGTCGGTTCGAGTCAAAATCGGACTGGCAAGCGCGAAAACGCGCTGCTTTGGCGCATTTCGGCTTCTTTCTTCAGATTTTTTTCGTTGTTTACACGCCCTTCGTGGCACTGTTTATCGAAAGTTGACGTCAGACCTGACGTTGCCCGTAAGTAGGTTGGCGTTGCGTGCGGATGGCGTTTCTCTGATTTGGCCAAAAACGTTTCTGCCAGATGAACGAACTTGCCTTTGCTTTGTGTACTGACTTCTGATTGGACAGGAGTCTAGTCGTTAGTACACTGGAATCTCATTGGTCCCACCGCCTGGGCCGGCTTTCATGCTGTTCGCGGCAAGTGATGGGCCGATTTTTGCTTCCTCTTTTATCAAGACATGCGATTTCCCACCGCCCAATTGTCCGGATCCTGCTATCTCGCATTTTACTGGCACTGCTCTTTCCCGGTTGGTCCACCGGCTGTCGTAGCCGCCGCAGTGGATGCTGGTTTTCCAAGGCCACCTTGTCGGCAAGCGAAAAGGAGCTTCGGATTACGTCATACTCTGTTAATCACGTAAACTGGGCTGCCTCCGCAAGTCCATGCGCCTGTCGGCTGTTGCAGATGCATAAAAAGATGCGGAAAAATATTCCAGAAACTGCCTGTATATGGTCTCCGACTGGATAATTTGGGGGTTCATCATGAGTAGTTGGGGGCGTAAACGAAAGTGAAGTCGCAAATTGGGTTCAAAATTATTAAGAAATTTAGACATTCTCTAAGGCTGAAACACAGCCATTCTTCGACCGGAGAGGTTGGGGAAGACGTATATGCATATTATTCAAGTAGTCATTCTGGTAAGATGTGTTATGTGGCTCCGCCAGATGGACAAAGCACTGCGGGGGTTATGGTTTAGGGGTTGTGGTTAAGGGTTAGGAGTGGAGGTTAGAGGTTTGAGTTAGGGGTTAGGGGTGTGAGTTGGGGGTTTGGGTTAGGGCTCATGGTCAGGGACTAGAATTAGGGGGTTAGTGTTAGGAGAACTATTTCTGAACCACTCAAAGTACGACCGCGCATTATCAATAACTATTCTTTTGCATACAACTATTTGACCTCTTCGCCTGTAAGTTCCCCGGCCACACCTGTAAAAACCCCTATTACCACCGGTCCCGCAGAACAGGTGACTTGGGTTCGTCTAATTCAGGTGGGGCTGCATAGCCACATCTGGCCGTCATTATGATTCGAATGAGGTTTTGTCAGGCGCCCGTTTACAGTTTCTAGTTTCCAGTATTTCAGGTTGCGCGCTCGCGTTTCCACGCTTTCTGGTGTGCTTGAACAAGCTAATGGCTTAAAGGTGTGTTTTTTACATTTGTGTCCCGAAAACAGGTATCTGCCACTCCCGAATACCTCAACTACAACACCATACGAATAGTACAGTTGTCCCTGGCTCTCGTCTTCTCAGTGGACCCGATGGTCGACCCCTTTCACTTCCCGACTAATTTTGAGCCCGAGTTGCAGTTTCATTTGCACTTCGGCTGTCCACATTACATGCTGAGTACTTTCGGTGTAAGGAAATTCACACATTTTTCTGGGCTTGTTAAGAAGATTCCAGACGTGGCTCATGAAACTTCGCAGTCGATGTGGACCGTGTTGTAATAAATGGAAAGGTTCGATGCTGCACGAATGGATGCCTTAAAAAATACCATAATTAAAGTTTTTAAACCGAAATATGTCACCTCCTTGAGGACGTAGCTTGCTACCAAGTGACTACAAGGAAGGTTTTTTGAGTACATTTTCTCTAAAGCATGCTTTGATTTATTAGGGTATAGGAAATCAGTAGAAATTGTGGAGTACATTCGACCGCCAACTGATGGCCCGTTTGAGTAACTCACACAGAGTCTGTTGAACCTAGCTGCTTTGTACCCTGTCTAGATTAAGCTGTCTGAGTTGGCTTACTTCGTGCCGCCCGTACGTGGAAACAGGGTAAGTAAGACAAGAATTGTACGGAGACACGGTTCTATAATTGGCAGGATTAGGAAAATCTAAATGCCACACTTACAACCAAATGTCTCCAAACGTATACAGTCAGAGGGGTATGGTGTACAGTCAGAAAGATGTGGCGTATATCCGGAAAGGTAGTATCAAAATACGCGAGAAGACGGGAGATTTAAACATATAGTACGACGGTTGGAGAAAAACAGAATGACGTAATTTTAGGGGATGAACAAAATGTGTAAAGTATATGGCAAAAGTGTTGATAAAAAGGGGAAAACGTACAAGAATAATGCAAAATAATTAAGCAGTAATTTTTACCGAGTGTGATTCATGCAGACGATCAAAAAGAAGTTCATTCAAAAGCCAGCATCCAGGTGCCACTGGACTTTCTTGGAATTATACCGCACAATGATCAGTTTGAAGGCGAAATGTCTAGTTTCAGATGTATGCATAAGTGAGGAAGAAGAGTCGATCACCGGAACACTGTGTATATTATCCTGAGCTTTCAGACTCGTGCAGGAGTCAATAGTCAGAGGTGACAGTTCGACCGTCGATTTCGACGATGTCCACCGTGTGCCCCACAGCTGCAGCAGCGGTGGGAGCAGGGACGGTGACTTACGCAGGGGTTTATAGTGCCAGAAGACTTGCGCTGCATCTACCTACACTCTCTCCTCCTCCCCCGCCTGGGCCCGGTGTCAAGACAGAGTCAAGAAGACCGGAGACGAGGGAGGCCGCAGGTGGATGGCTCGGACGGATCCTCACCTTGGCGTTCCACCACACCCCCTGGTCCACACAACAATAACCAGGATTTCAACCAACACAACAGAGATTTGGAGGCTGGCACGGCCGAAGCCGCACCTGGGCGTGCCGCCAACGCCTGGCTCGGATCCCACGCTGTGGTGGGCATGCCATAAAGGCCACATTAAAAACGAGCCATTGCAGCCTGACTCTCAGACCGCCTCCAGTGAAGGAGGAGGTCCAAGGTACCCCGTCAGTTGGCAACCTACCAAGCCACGGCTTTTAGCGCACCGTGATAGCTTCAAGCGCGTCAGATTGTTTATAGTGAGGAAAATGCGCTGAGTCGTCGACCTCACTCTCCCTTCCCATTCCCACACCCCAGCCACTGTCCGAGCCGGTCAGTAGACTGGAGTGGGGAATGGGCGCGGTGGCTGACATGGTCGACTGACCATACCTGCGCGCGCCACAGCACGACCTGGCCCCCCATACACACAAACACCAGGATTTCACACAACGGGGGTTCAACGGCGTGTCTCTCACCAGTCCGCCACTACACAACACACACACACAACGGGACGAACTGCGTGAACCGAGAACGGGCGTCAATGAGCAACCTTCCTATCCACGACGCTTGACGTGTCGGGATAGTCTCGGACTCAAGTCACTCGTGCAGCCGAGGCCGCATGGGGACCGTGTCGAGATGCTCACTTCCTACTTGCGTGGGAGGCGGCAGTTCAGTGCATGAGGTGTGTGGGGGTTGATGTCTGGTTGGGTGATGGTGTTAGGAGGTAGGGAGTGAGGGAATGTGTGGTGTGACCGGCGGTTGTCTACCGCAGCTCGTTGTGGATGCGCATGTGGCCGAATAGACCCATGCGATGCCTGAAGGTGCGAGGGCAGTGTGGGCAGTGGAGGCGAGTGCGGTGAGTGTAGGTTGGTGCTCCAGGCACTGGTTCGCCAGTCTCTGTGCGATGGATTCGCAAGTGACCGACCAGGCCGATGCGTGAAGTGAAGGTGCGATCGCAGTGAGGGCAGATGGGGGTGGTTGCAGTTGCTGTGTCGTGGTTGGCGATGTGTGAGACGGCAGCCTGAACGGCCACCGCTGGGGCAGTGGAGGAGAAGGAGGAGGATGGAAGTGGTGGTGCAGAAGGAGTGTCAGAGTTAGCTGGCGGAAGATAGGACGAGGAAGAGGCGGGCGCGGGGACGATGGCTGGAGCAGTTCGAGAGGTGCAGTTGAATCGAAGAAGTCCAACAAGTCCGATTCGTGCCCGGAATGTCCGTTGACATCGAGGACACGTAGGGAGAGGTTGTGCGGCGGCGTTGCGTATTGGGCGAAGTTGCGATTTGCGGACTTCGCGTTTCACTTTGGCGGCGGCGATGCGGTTGGCTTCGTAGATAGCAGCGCCCGTCTTCACTGTTCTCCTCCATGTCGGACGATCGCGGGCGAGCTCTTCCCAGTTGGTCGGGTTGATGTGCAGGCGCTTCAGGGAGGACTTCAGAGTATCTTTGTAACGGCGAATTTGGCCTCCTTGACGACGAGAACCCGTCGCGACGTCTCCGTAGAAGAGTCGTTTGGGTAGTCGCTCGTCGTCCATGCGCACCAGATGGCCGCTCCAGCGCAGCTGCAATTGTCTCAACATGGAGTAGATGCTCAGAATTCCCGTCCGTTCCAGCACTTCGGTGTCGGGGATGCGGTCCTGCCAGTTCAGCCTCAGGATGCGGCGGAGACAGCTGAGGTGGAAGTGGTTTAGTCGACGTGCCTGCCTCGTGTACACCGTCCAGGTCTCCGCTCCGTACAGTAGCGTCGGCAGGATGACGGCCTTGTACATCTTCAGCTTTGTGCTCAGTTGGAGACCGTGACGATTCCAAAGTGTGCTTTGGAGGCGACCGAAGGCTTGACTGGCTTTCGAGATCCTGTTGGCGACTTCGTCGTCGATCTTGGTGTTGCGGGAGAGCGTGCTGCCCAGGTACGAGAAGTTATCTACCACTTGCAGTTGAGTCCCATTTACGTTGATTTGCGGCGGCGCGTTGGGGGCAGTGAATGAGTTGGGTGGCGGTTGATGCATCACCACCGTCTTCTGCGTGTTAATGACCAGCCCAAAGTTCTCGCAGGCGGCGGCGAATAAGTCCATGCTGCGTTGCATCTCCGCTTCGAAGGTGGTGTTCAGGGCGCAGTCGTCGGCGAAGAGGAGTTCGTGCACGGTGGTTGTGGATACGCGCGATTTGAAGTGCATCCGCCGTTGATTCAGGAGGTGACCGTCAGTCCTGTAGGCGATGCGGATTCCAGGGCGTTCGTCGCGGTAGGCGTCCATCAGCATGGCAGAGAACATGAGACTGAAGAGGGTAGGCGCCAGCACACAGCCCTGCTTCACTCCGTTGGTCACTGCGAATGCCTCTGAGACAGCTCCGTTGTCCGTGACTCGCGCCATCATACCGTCGTGCAGCTGACGCACCATCTGAGTGAATCGCTCCGGACAGCCGAATTTCTGCATGATCTTCCACAGTCCTTCACGATTCACCGTGTCGAAGGCTTTCGTCAGGTCCACGAAGGTAGAGTACAGAAGGGTCCGCATCTCCTGGCACTTCTCCTGAAGTTGGCGGGCTGCGAAGATCATATCCGTGGTCCCACGATGACGACGGAAGCCGCATTGGCTCTCCGGCAGAAGGCCCTGTTCCAGATGGTTGTTGAGGCGGTTGAGCAGGATGCGAGCGAAGATCTTCCCGGCGATGTTCAGTAGGGAGATGCCGCGGTTGTTGTCGCAGACTTGGCGATTCCCTTTTCGCTTGTAAAGGTGCACGATATTTGCGTCCTTGAAATCATGCGGGACTTCACCTTGACGCCACATCTCCTGGAAGAGCGCAGTCAGGTGATCCATCAGTATGGGACCTCCGTGCTTGTAGAGCTCAGCAGGGATTGCGTCCGATCCGGGTGCTTTCCCGCTAGAGAGCTGCTGCACGGCCCTGATGGTTTCCTGGAGAGATGGCGGGAGGTCGAGGTCCACGTTGGTCTCCACTTGCGGCAAGCGGGCGATGGCGGCTTCGGAGATGACGGAAGGGCGGTTGAGGACGCCTCGGAAGTGCTCGGCACATCGCTGTAGGATTTGCGTCTTCTCAGTCAGGAGAGTGCTGCCGTCGGCGCTGAGGAGAGGAGAAGTGCCCTTCGTCGGCGGACCGTAGACAGCTTTGATTGCAGAGAAGAAGTTCTTCCACTCGTTGCGGTCCGCGTAGCCTTGGATCTCCTCAGCTTTCCGAGCAGTCCAGGCGTCCTGCATCTCGCGCAGTCGTTGCTGAAGTTGGCGGCGACTGCGGTAGAAGGCAGCTTTGGTGGCATCAGTGGGGTGATCTACGTAGGCTTTGTGTAGGCGGTTCTTCTCGGCAAACAGATTGCTGATGGCAGCGTCGTTGTCGTCGAACCAGTCCTGGTGTTGGCGGGGAGCGCGACCGAGGACGGCGAGCGCCGTCGACTGGACTGTGTCACGCAGTTGACACCAGCGGTTCTCCGCGGAGGCGTTCTCGGCAGCTGCGGCGGCGTCGTCGGCGGCGGCAGCGATAGGAAGGTTGTCTAGCCGTTGAGCTAGCTCATTGCTGAAATGGAGACGGTGATCAGGCAAAGACAACAAAGCAACATTCAGCTTACCTGGGGGTCGCTTACCTTGTGGTCTCCTGCGAGGCTGTAGGCGAATACGCATCTTCGAGATGACGAGGCGATGGTCGGTCCACCCGTCAGCACCCGCGATCGCCTTCG
>CACRXP010000053.1:997022-1015319 GCA_902702965.1 Spirometra erinaceieuropaei | reverse complement strand
GAAGTTGGTTGGTCGAAAGTAAGGCGAGTGAGAAAGTACGGTGTTCAACTTATTTTCACTGATTTAGCTTGATTCACCTGGGGACTCATTTTTGGTCTACGGCGTTTTCGAAAGCCGCGCAAATTGAACTTACTTCTTCATACTGTTGAAGTAAACTGTCAACGAATCTTTATAATGGTCCAGGAAGTTCAAATCCAGAGAAGGATTGGTGACAATTGAGCGTGCGACCCCACCTAGTCTTGGCCTCTGTGCAGCGCCTACTCGTGTCATTTAAGTAGGCTTAATTTAACCTCTATCCTTTCACTCATTTCTTTCTGCACCTCCCCCCTAAAGCGTTGTCATTAGGGCTAGCGTTCGCCTCAAGATTAGGCTTAGGGCTGGTGTTAGGGAGCTAAGGGTTACAGTTAAGGCCTAGGTCCGCTGTTATGGTTAAAGTTAGAGGCTAGACTCGCAGGTTAGGGCTAGGACCAGAATCAGGGCCATGTTTAAAGCCAGGTGTTAGGACTCGGGGATTGAGGGTTAGACTTTAGACATAGGCTTTGGCTTGGGGGCCGGGCTATCAACGTTGTCGGCTACAGTTGTGTTTTCGATCACAGCCATCATAAGATTTGGATCTAACGACACATTCTTCGCCGTTCCTTTCGCAATGTGATTGGTCGGCATTGGCTGGGATCAGCTCGCCTGGGATATCTAACCAATGTCCTCAGTTTTCTTTTCCCACCCACTTGCAGTCCCTAATTCCAAGTTTTTCAAATTTCGCGCTCGGGTTTTACGCTATTTTGGTGCATTTAAACAGACCAGTGACATAAGTGTACGTTTTTTTAACGTTCTCTCCCCGAAAACGGCTATTTCTCGCTCATAAAACCCCAATTACCACCATTTCCATAGCACAAACGTCCTCGCCTCCCACTTTCTCAGTGCGCTGAAGATTAAATGCATGATTTTCTATCCCCACAGGACTCGTTTCCCATTTTGTCTGTGTACCTATCTGACTGTGATTCTGAGCTATGTGGTCGTCGAAGAAACCTGCAAAAAGGTCTATGCATGGTCTTTGGTGAACCGTTGGTAGCACTTGTGGCTGGCGCATTTTCATTCCGTGAAAAAGGTCTTGAAACCGGCCAATAATACATTGGATCGGTGAGAGTAAATTTCGGGCTGTGTTGCAAGGCACAAACAGCTACGATTTGGAACCTAACAAAATTTGTGCAAATGATATGACTTGCGAGCCTGTCGACGGCCTGATCGTTTCTCCAAGTCATTCTGGGACATCTAACGCTAAAAATCGGCTTATCGACCGTAGCGTACTCTGTCTGCCCACTCATTTATACGTCCGACTTTCCATAAGAGGGGAATTTTTCCAGTCTTCAGCACTGCCTAACTTCGCAAAAAAGCGTTTTCTTACTCCCTTTTCTTTGTCCGTTTTTCCAATCGGCCAAAAAACCGGCCTATCGACCGTAGCGTAGTCTGCCTGCCCGGTGTCCGACTTTCCTTAAGAGGAGAGTTTTTCCAATCTTCAGCACTGTCTGCCTTCACGAAAAAAAGCGTTTTTCTACTCCCCTGCCATTTTCCCAATCGGCCAAAAAACTCATCTATCTACTGGCCCTCTCTTACGCCCGCTTTGCCAATCCTCTTCGCTTCCACTACCGGCATGGACTGCCCACTTAGCCGGCATTCCAAACAGAGCTGCTGGAATGGAAGCACGCAGGAAGGCGTAGGCATCTCGCGCCGTGCACGCCAGCCGGTGTTCAGCCAATCAGCGAGCAGCTGGCTGGTACGGGCTGCAGGCAGTCGTCGCTCCTGGCAGCGGGCTGGTGCGTGTGCGACTACGTGCCTGGACATGAACAACCACCTGGTCGCGCAAGTGCACCTACGCCGAGACCGCGCCAGGCCACGTACTGGCTCTTGAGAAAGAGCAAACCGACTTTGCATGTTGCTCCAGAACTTTCAGGTTTCGTGGTCAAAATATGGAAGTTAAAATGATGTTATGAAGATGCCTAGTCAGAGTTTGGTGTCTGTACACTGGTCTCAATACGCGTTTGGCATCGTACCAGGAATTTTTAATAGGCTGACCTACCACGTGAGATATGATAAAAGCCAGGCAGGGTGATTTCGTGACAAGTAGATTAGAATGAAAGGGGATGAGCTCCATCATCAAAAATCCGGTAAGGTGTGGTTCTGTAGCCGCAGCTGATGGACACAATACTGTTGATATACTTAAGTATTTTGAGTTGGTGTGATTACGTTCGCATGGTGTTGCTGTGCATTGCGGTGTGTGTTCTGTTGGCGGCCTTGTGTCTTTGTTGCCGTGTCTACCTTCTTTGGCCCAATGCCGGCGGTCCTTCTTGACTTTCGGCCTGTCGTCTCCTTCTAGCTTTCGCGTTGGCTATTTCACGGTTAGGGTTTAGGGCTGCGGTTAAGGGTTAGGGTTAGGGCTTATGGCTATGGTTATGGTTGAGGGTTAGGGCTAATGGTTAGGGCCAGGGGTTAGGACAGTCATTTCTCGACCACTCAAAGCACAACTGCACATTCCTAACAGCTTTTCTTTTGCATACAACTACCTGAATTCGTCGTCTGCGTATTCCCCGGCCCCATCTCTATGAAGCGCTATTACCACCGGTCCCGGATCAGAGGTGGCTGGGGTTTGTTTGCCTCGGGTGCGACTACATAACCACATCTGACCAAAAATTCGATCAACGAAATGCCTGGCTTGTGTAAAACGCAGTCCTACTGTAACACCTACTAAAAGGAAATAACAACATCAGCAGTAGCAAAGTAGACGTGTGTAAGATATGCCTTATAATGCGAAAAGGTTTGTTTAATAAAGCGCGAAAATGGCAAGATGGCGGCCAATTCAAAGGGTCAGTGCAGACGTCTACAGATTTCCCGATCGGTCGTCGAGGGATCTGGTAGGAATTGAAGAGTCGAATGTTATACACAAGTGCCGAAATCTTGTTTCAAAAAGAAGATTTTTAACACGAGACGACCATGACGGATTGAAAATCCGGGTAGCGTAAAGTTATCAGAAGGATGTCACTGTATCAGAAAGGACATAGAAGGACACAGAACTGATGGGTGGTTGCAGCCTAAAACGCCGAATTGATTTCTGGCTGTTAAGGGGAAGATCGTTTTCTGATGATCATAATGAAGTATGATCCAAGTCTTCCCGGTAGAAATTAAGGCAAATGTCATATTTCTGGCACGTTGACCGAGAGCAGTGGGCCACCTTGCATCAGTAGTATGAATGGAAAAGATGTGAGAGGGTGGGGTGACATTTTGAAGCACTCCACAGTCTTTAGGAAGAAAGGCAGATTTACAGTTGCCAGACTGGATATACGGAGCTGGTGAAAATAAATAATCTGCAGACTAAGAGACAGTCATGCCAGGAGACTCGTGCTGGGATGCCTTGTGTTGATCCGCTCGTGATCGCCTACTCACGCCGCCTTCGATCCGTCCAACCTCCCTTGTCAATTCGCTGCTTGAGGCGCACTTGTCCTGGCGCCGGCGTGGGTAGAGCTCGACCCCAGCTGATGCCGCACACTTTGCTGATTGGCTGCCGGCCGACAAGGCTCAGGCAGACGTCGGACACAACGAGCTAAACGGTTGGCACCCAGCTGGAGATGACACCTGTAGCCATTGTTTGCTGAGTTTTGTACGCCCCCCCCCCTCGCTGCAGTTAACACTGTCCAAATTATTCTGTCTTTCCGACCTTTTTATCGGGAAAACTTTGCCCTGTCGACCCACCCCATTTTGACAATTCTCTTAAGTAGAGGGTGGAGTGGTGTGGGATTGAGGCCGAAAAATTACTTTAGAAATGCCCATGTGTAAGTACAACAACCCTTGTCTAGGCCCCAGAAAAGAGAGTGGACCACTAGGACGGCAGCATTCCGGGCATTTCGTCGGACTTTGTATGTGAATCGTAGGGGGAATCGCACTACCGACAAAGACGAGGGGCGACCGGACTGTCCGTTTCTGGCTTGCTGGACGTCATCGGTCAGCCAAACTCACTCCTTTCGTTATGATGACGGCTAACAGCTCGGAAACGGCCGCCCTAGTTTCTCTCGCCTTCGTCGATAATGCTATTCTGCCGCTGCGGGGCTGCTGGCGAGGCTCTAGAAAGAAAGAGCCCCAAAGCATAACGGGCCAAGTAAGTTTCGTAAGGCGATCGCTACGCGTCCCTATACCATTAATAATGTGCCCGATCGCAACCGATAGGACGGCGAGCCCGTGGCCCAATGGTGGGGAGGTTGGACTTCCAATCAACAGATTGCATGTCCGAGCCACGGGGTTGCATACCTCAGGGTTAAGTGGGGTTGACTGATGACGGTTAACAAGCCAGAAATGGCCATTCGAGTCTCCCTTGTCTTTGCCGGTAATGCTACTCTGCTTATACTACGCGCCACTGTGGGTCTGCTGGTGGGACTTTTGCGGGCAGCCATCATGGTCAGTCTGGCGTCATCGTCCAGGGCCTCGTTGCCACAACTGTCCCATGGATTAATTTGTAGCGACTAAGCGGGGAGTGTGTGTGCGTAGTCAGGGCGCAACAATAATCAGGTCAAATCCCGACTTGCAAGAAAAGACAGAAGGCGCCAGAATGAGATCTGGCTGTATACAGAACGTAGAGCCGTCCTACTAGATGACAGTTGCCGTTGGCAAAGCCGGGACTGGTGTTGACTGCGTCCAGTCCTGTCTGAGAGTCCAGCTCTGGGTTCTGTATGCAATCAACTCTCATTCTGGTGACTTCTGTCGTTTCCGCCAACACGGGATTCGGCTGGATGAGTTTGCTTTCCTCACTTCCGAGCCATTACAGGGCTCGTGAGGGAGCCCCAAGGCTTTGCGGGGAGAGTGAGTTCCGTAAAGTGATCGATGCGCGCCCCTCTAAAGTCGTGGGGGGAGGTCCAAGGAAGTGCAGGAGGACATCGCGATACCGGCTGCGACAAGTCGTTCGTAAAGCTTCTGCAGGACCGATGCACAAGCAAAGGAACAAAGGGATTTAGGATCAAAACTATCGCACTATTTGAGGGTGGGAGCGATCCTGACAGAAGACCATTCATCAAGCCTGTCAGATTTCTTAAAAGACGGGATAACATGATGAGTTAACACAGGTGCTAGCAGGGCAGATCAAGATCCATGAAGGATTGCAGAGACATTAACGAATAGAGTCGCCTCTGAACAATGGAGATTTTAAGGGTGGTTTCTTGTTATAGCCTTTGACACTAAAAAGAAGGGCTAGGGAATAGTAGTAGATCGCTTGAATAATAACCCAACCAACTACTGAAACGAAGTCCATACTAGCACGAGTTAGCGCATTCCGTTAACCAGGCGGACATTCGATACTTTTCTAAGTTTCGACAACAGAAGTTGAGTGAAATAAAGTACAAAAAAAATGGAAGGACAAAAGTTGGCTAAACCTGGGGCATTCTGCTGAAACAATTTCTAGACTATCGCGCTGGACCGAGTTGTAGAAAATTCCCGCCTGGCAACTCAAGGATTGCAAAATAAATTACACCGGTGGTAGGGGACGCTCACCGATCGGAACTCGCTCGTTCCGTTGTGCCTTACGGACCCTTTCTCTCTCTCTCGAGCCCAACCAGCAGTCGAACAGCGGCGCATGATACAGGCAAAATGGTATTACCAACAAAGACAAGTGAGACTGGAATGGCCATTTCTGTCTTATTGGCCGTCGTCAGCCCGTCATACCCAACCCCGAAGTGTGGCATACCCGAGGCGCGAACTCGCGACCTGTTGGTAAGAAGTCCACGCCTCTAACCACTGGGCAAAGAGCCCGTTGCCCTGTCGGTTTTCGATCGGGAATATACAATGGTAGGGGGCGCTCACCGATCGTTCTTACGGAAATCACTCGTTCCGTTGTCGGTAATACCATTCTGTCGATATCATGCGCTGCTGTGCGGCTGCTGATTGGGCTCGAGAGAGAGCCCGTAAGGCACAACGGGCCTTCAGGGTTGGGTACGACTGGCTGACGACGGCTAACAAGCCAGAAATGACCATTCCAGTCTCTCTTGTCTTTGTCGGTAATACCATTCTGCAGCTTCCTGATGACAGTGTTTAGGCAGACCTAACTGCTTATTGACATAATTTGGGTATAATGCGGTCATTTATCTGAAGCTGGTGGAATCCTTCCCAGATATTCACACAAACTTTCAGACCGGACCAGGGTAGTTTTGTGTCGGAGAAGTTACTTCAACTGCACACATTAGTTTATGAGGAAATTAAAACGCGTAGGATTGACTTGTACGGCCCCTTAAACAGGACATGGGCATAGGAATGTCCCACCTAAGCGGTAAAGGCGGATCTGCGCACAATTACGGAAAGGGCAAAAGATTCCCGTCTTCTAACTCCAGAGATAACCCTAACGCAAAACTAAACCGTCGCCCTCATTTTGACCCAAACTCTTAACCCGGCAGTTGACACTAGCCACTACCCTAACCCTAAACTTGGTCCTGACTTATCCTATCAGTAACTTCAAACTCTAGTCCTAAACCTAATCCTTAGCCCAACTCTAACCCTTACTTTAAACCTAACCTTAATTTTGCTGGAATTCGACTCAAAGCCACCCGTGTTACCGGCTATTCCCGTTCTCATAATTCAGTCCCATCTTAAAAAGTAAGTTGTTGAAGTCCGTGTAAAGACGGATTAACACTTGCAGACACCTTCAGACCACATTGTGCGCAATGCATGTATCTCACAAGAAACGGCATCTATAGGGCCACCTGTCTACAGTACTTTAACAATTACGCGTCATTGCATGCTTCTCCTCCCTACTTTACTTTTAAAGTGTCTGGAGTTTTGGCGGTGTGCATGACTACTCGGATAAATTCCTAGTACTCTCGTCGTTTGTTGCAGAACGGGTCTATCTCATGAACAATGCACTGAAAGCGTGCGTACAACCCGGTTTGACCTCCACGGCTTCAGTTGGCTGCGTGCAGGACACACCCAGACGAGTTTGAAGAGGCCCCTGGCGACACAGATGGCACGACGCTTGTTGACATAAGGGCCGTTCGTGGCCAATTTTTGCATCCGGTTGTGGCGGCCGGCGATTCCCTCTCCATAGCACGGCTAGGACGACGTTCGCGAGGCCTGCCTACGTGACCATTCCTTCAGCGCAGTGTCGAGCAGCCAATAGCGTGCGCGAGTTGTCTTCACCAAGAACTCGCACGTGTGTGTATGGCGCGAGTCGGCGCTGAGCCGCGTTCGCGCGTCACGCGCTGGCATATCAATGTGGCTTAGGCGCGTCACCGGCTCTGTTGTTGTAAGCGCAGTGAATACTTATCACCTCAGCTTAATGTGGGCCGAAATAACTGTGACCGGAATTTGAGGCAGCGGGAGAAGGGAAGGGGGAACAACCTAGCCTATGAGGATTTCGGTTGTTCTGGTAGCGTTAACTAGGAGGTATTTGCGGTGGCAGAAGACCTTATATCAGGCTCTGATTTCCTACACCAGGGGTTACTTAAAGGAGTGGTTACAGCAATTAGGCGTGCGCGCTGTTCAAAAAGTGTCCAGGTCAAATGTAAAGAGCATGACAGTTCATTGAGGCATGAGCTGCTCAGTTAGAATTCTAGAGTAGTACATAGCAAACTGTGTGCCAGGGCACACTAATGAGGTGGATCATGAGTGAAAGTTACTAGCCTCGTCCGTACCTGCGACACCTGAGACAGTCGTTTTTTCATTGGGTCTGGGATGATGGATTGTATTCTAGCTTTTGGCTGACCGGTAAAAGCAAGAGCCTGTCAGACAAAGTTGGTCAAATACACTGTACTCAATCGGCTACATTTCCTTCCTATTCTCTGTTATTCCTTCCTTCCCCTCTCCTCCTGAACAGCGGCTGATAAATTCGAGCAACCCACCCACGCGCGCCACGTATGGTAGTTCGACTGTCGCGAACGAGGACACAGGGATGGCTTTCGGTGTATCTATCTCACACACACCACGCACTTCTGCCTTTCCCCGATTATAAGACAAAGTAAGGACGACCGGAGGTAGGCGCAGATGCAGTGGCTAACAGGACTAAGCACCCTGTCTGAGCGTGCCACACACGATCTGGTCGCTGCCGTCAGTTTTCATGCAGTAGAGTGTCCCGGATTTGATCAAATTGAGAGTGCCGTAAAAGACCGCGTTAAGGGACCATCCCGGTTTGGCCCTCAGTCCTGAGAAAGACTGAGTTATCAAGAGAGGCGAAGAGACGAGTCCCAGGCAGATCGTTGAGACAAGCTCTTGTCATTTGAATCTGCGCAGATTTCCCGTTACAAGTGGAGCAATGATGTCCGGCCACAACGACCCAGAATTGAGACGTGGTGTCGCAGCGATGCATAACGAGACGGTTGAGCTTTGTGATGTTGCTGATGCTGATGCCATCCTGGTTGCTTGGTTGCCATTATTGTCGGCAACCATCATGGTCATGTCTGGCATCCTTGTTCGAGGCCCCGTCGCCTCGAGGCTATATAACTTCGCACCGAGCGGCTCGAGACGAGCTAGATTGCAATCGCTCGACTGACTACTCGGACACACGTTCGTCTACAGAGTCGCAGCTCCCCATGCGCCACTTGAACGCAATTCCCCCTGAGAATGCAACCTAAGCCAATTGAATACCACCCCTCGGCAAATGCTGCACACACCAACTGGACACCACTTGAGCTCGACCCACGAGCCTACAAAAGCAGCTACCACCACTGTTTCACGAACTCTCAGACATGGCTTCGTCAGCGGTCACTGCCATCTGAGAGGACAGCTCAGGGTTCTGTGTACAATATATCCCTCATTCTGGTGACTTCCGTCCTTTCCTACAACTCTTGATTTGACCCGGATGATTGCAGCGCGCTGGATACACTCCCACTGATTAGATGCTAAACCATCATGACAGATCGGGCGGGGTTTCGATAAGTCCAGTGCATTCCCTTGATGCCCGTTGGCAGTGTGGACATGTTGGCAGAAGATGGGGCTGCCATAGTTGACCGGAAATACGGAAATCTTGCAGACCCCCCTCTTCGTTGGTTTCTGAATATTGCTGTTCCAATTCTCATCCAGTGCGTCACACTTGTTGATTCTATACAAGGTTTTTGGTGGTCTCAAGACTGATTTACAAGTGCTTAAGAGAGGTATTCAGTGTAACACTGTGCGAACTCGTTTGTTTGCATCGTCTGCAAGCACTCGTGGTGACGTCGTCGTAAACTAAACCCTTGAGCAGGAAGTCGTCTTTCATCCTCACAATGTGACCGCTCCATTGTAGTTGTATCTCCTTCAAGATGGTCTGGATACTTGGTGTCTGCTGTCCTTCCCCGGCTGTCCATGTCTCCTCACTGATGTCCGGCCACAACGACCCGGGACTGAGACTTGGTGTCGCAGCGATACATAGCGGGACGGTTGAGCTTTGTGATGTTGCTGATGCTGGTGACATCCTGATTGCTTGGTTGCCATTATTGTCGGCAACCAACATAGTCATGTCTGGCATCCTTGTTCGAGGCCCCGTCGCCTCGAGGCTATTTAACTTCGCACCGAGCGGCTCGAGCCGAGCTCGGACACACGTTGGTCTACAGAGTCGCAGCTCCCTATGCGGCCACTTGAACGCAATTCACCATGCGAATGCAACGTAAGCCACTTGAATACCACCCCTCGGCAAATGCTGCACACACCAACCGAACACAACTTGGGCTCGACCCACGAGTCTACAAAAGCAGCTACTCTCAGGGAAGGCTAGACGCAGTCAACACTAACCCTGGCTTCGCCAGCGGTCAATACCGCCTGAGAGGACAGCTCCGGTTTCTGTCTTTTCCTATAACACTTGATTTGGCCCGGACGATTGCAGCGCGCTGGATACACTCCCACTGATTAGATGCTACACTGCAGTGAGCCGGAATACAAAATTGCCGAACTACAATACCTCCGACGGGTCTTCAAAGCCAATGGCTACCCGCTCAACTTCGTCAGCCGGTGCATACGCAAAAGGGACGAAAGGCCTAACCGCATGGACACCAAAGTTTGGCTAGCACTTTCATATGTTAAGAACGTTTCGGAAGCTGTCGGCCGCCTTCTCGCACCACTTGGGGTTGGAGTGGCACACAAACTGGAGGCAACCATCAGGCGTCTGGTCATGAAACCGAAAGACCCACTGCCACGGCTGGAAACGTCTGGAGTCGTTTATCGGATCTGGTGCGGTTGCGGACAAAGCAACTACGTCGGAGAAACCGGAAGACAGCTCCGAACGAGAATGGCCGAACCCGCGGCAGCGGTGCGCAGAAATGATGCCAGCTCTAAAGTTGCGGCTCATTCGACGAGATCCGGCAACACATTCAAATTCGATGAGGCCGAAATTCTCGCAAGAGGTGACAACCGCGTGAGCCGGAAGCTACTGGAATCATGGCTTACTGGCCCCCAGTCCATCAACAAGTACAGCGATCTTCCCACTCCATACTCCGTGCTGAAACTTCGCCTAGGCGGAGTAACAAGCCATGCGGGGAGCGCAGAGGTGAACACTTTTCCCGACAACGGGGTCGGTGCGTCAGATGGTCGAGCAATCATCACGCCAACATCCAACGCACGTGATGAAATCGCAGCAATTTTCGACTCGAATGTCGGCCATCAAGCAATGATCACACCAAGTGCGACGATCCCGGATGAAGGGGTGAGCCCTAAATATTCAGAGGTATGCGGTAGCATGGCTACTGCATCCTATAAATATCGCAGCCCCTTGTGCAACAACCACCCGTTTCCGCTTTTTTGTCTCTGATGATGGATTCTAGTAGGAGTCCAAAACGTGAGGCTAATAAAGCTCTTGTCCCGGCGATCGTGTCTCCTTCTTCAAGACTACTTCCTGGGACTCGTCTTTTTGCTTCTATTGGCAGATGCTACACCATCATGGCAGATCTGGCGGGATTTCGATAAGTCCAGCGCGTTCCCTGGATGACCATTGGCAGTGTGGACATGTTGGCAGAATGTGGGCCCTGGCGTAGTTGACCCGAAACACGGAAATCTTGCAGCCCTTCCTCTTCGTTGTTCTTTGAATATTGCTGCTCCAATTCTCATCCAGTGCGCCACACTTGTCGATTCAATGCAAAGTCTTTGGTGTTCTCAAGACTGATTTACAAGTGCTTGAGAGAGGTGTCCAGTGTAACACTGTGCAGACTCGTTTGGTTGTATTGTCTGCAAGCACTCGTCGTCGTAAAATAAGCCCTTGAGCAGGAACTCGTCCTTCATCCTCACAATGTGACCGTTCCATTGTATTTGTACCTCCTTCACGATGGTCTTGTTACTAAGGTTGCTAGTTCCTGCGGGGATCTCGGTGTCTGCTGTCCGTCCCCGACTGTCCATGTCTCCTCACTGTATAGGAGCGTTGTCATCCTCGAGTGGTAAGTTGTGGACCCTGGTCTTGAACGCCCCGAAATTGTTTTCAGACAACGGATGTTGAGCAGTTTTCGGTCGGATAAGTGGTCGATATCGATTCCCGGAAGCCCCTCCCACGTTGGGCGTCTGTTAGCACGGCTGAAGAGGGGAAGGGCGAATACGCAAACGTGTTGGGTAAGATGTGGTCATGTAGCCACACCTGATGGACACAATACCGTTGACTTACGTAATTATTTTGAGTTGGTGTGATTACGTTGGGGTAGGTATTGCCGTGCGTTGTGGTGTGTGTTCTGTTGGCAGCTTTGTTTCTTTGTCTCCGTGTTGAACTTTGGTGGCCAACGTCGATGTTCCCTCTTGACTTTCGACCTGTCGTCTCCTTCTAACTTTCGCGTTTGATGCTTCGGAGTTAGGGTTTAGGGCTGCGGTTAAGGGTTAGGGTTGGGGTCAGGGTTTGGGTTAGATGGTTAGGGTAAAGGGGTCAGGGTTTAGTTGTTAGGGGATTAGGGTTGGGGGGTTGGGATTAGCGGTCATCGCAACTATTTCTCAACCACTCAAAGTACAACCGCGCATTCTCAATAGCTTTTTTTGCATACAACTTCTTAACCTCGTCGTCTGTGCATTCCCCGGTCTCACTTATAAAAGCCCCTATTACCACCGTTCCCGTAGCTGGGCTTTGTCTACCTCAGGCACTTGTTTGTGACATGCTCTCTCTTTCTCACCCCCTCATCATCTACGCGAATCGTTCCGAACATTAGAATTGCAGCAAGGTTTGTCAGAGTCCATCGCAATTCATTGTGCGAAGAACTTCGTCACATCCACGAGGGTTGTGTAGAGACTGCTCAACGCCTGCTGGGAAGCTGTAAACATCGTACCCGCATGCACAAAGTTACCTGTGAATAGGGCTACTTATATACCCCTGGCGACGGATGAACTCCGCTATGAGTCAGGACTTTGTTTCAGTTCGAAGCCGACCCCAGGTAGCCTAGGCCGCCTGCGGAACTGCATGTTGCCTTCTCCGCAGGACCGTCTGTTTGGGGGTGGGGATGTGGTTTGGGGATTAGTGCAGGGACTAGGTGGTGTGAGAACACACACACGCCCCTACGTCAGGCATCACAGCATCTGGTTTGGCCCACTGTCCTGAGCACGGTTTCGTGGGGGCCACATGTGAGAGCAGGGTGCCAGGACGGGGCGGAGAAAAGGCACCCACTTGACTCATCCAGTGCAGCGGGTGGCAACCACCAGGGTATTGATCACACGCACTCCTTCCGACTGTCACACAACGGCCATCTAACCGCAACGGTGGGTGCGCTGCTACGCCTGAGTCTCCACCCTCCACACCCCCGGTACCTACAAGAACACACCCAACCGTAGGCAGGCCGACACACGCACACACCCTCGATGTTTCTTTGGCGCAGATTACTTCAAAAGCGATGTTCATGCCGGAAAACCCTGTAAATGAAAATAGTTGTTTGCTCAGATCGAAAATATGGTCTTTCTGTTATTGTGAAGTGACCTGGGCAAATGAAATGGTGTCTGGTGATAAAAAAAACGACAAGACACCGGAAATAGGGACCTCCTGTAATAGAGATGGCTTTGTGCTAAGTTCCAGAAAGGGAGCCTATTCTCCTGTACTGACCTTAATTCCAGCACTGACGCTGACAATAACTCTAAATTTAGCCCCACCCTTGGACCTATCATCGGTCCTCCCCCCTCTCTCTCTCTCAAGGCCACCTCTGAACACATTCCGGCGATTGACTTCGGTTTCTTGTTCGTATGAATCCTATCAAATGTCATTTCGTGTGGGTTTCTGTAAGTCGGTGCATGAGGAAACAGAAGTAGAAAGAGAAGGGTCTAGATAACTCCAAGCAGGCGCCTAAAGCAATTACTTGGTTAACCTCTTTTTATATTAAAAATATGTCTGAACTTGCTGAAAGACATCTGTTAAAACATCTGGCGGACAGACCGGTGACTACGTTACGCAGTCAGCTTGTACACCCTACGGAAAGGGTTGTCTATCTGCATAAGAAGGAAATCGTCTGCAAGATCCGTTGCGAAGCATGCGATGCCATATATACTGGCCGAACCGCAAAGTCTACGTTCACACGCATCCACGAACATCAGTTAGTCAGTTAATTGGCGAGAACATTTATCTCAAACGATTATGCATACACTAGATACGAGGCAGACTTTTGCATAGGACAAACTCGCACCTTTAGTGTCTGCCCTACCAAAAAGGCCGAAAATTTCTTGCAGCCCAGATGAGTCACGCACTAGTCGGCCTATTGAATTAGACGCCATGTACAAAAATCTCGGGAGAAAACACAATAGACCGGAGTCAGTCAACATACAGTAGCGCATGCGACGGATACTTACTGACAGCAACGCCGGAGAAATATCCATATTTGGGCACTTTCAAAATATTGACGGATTTTTGTACATTTACTCAAGTCCAACGACGACCAATTAAGTTTCTCAGGTGTTTCACACGTTGGGCTGGGTATGGCCACCAGCGCGAGACCACCTGCCCCAAATGGTCACGCACACCCTTAATACGGGGAACAACTTGGCATGGGACAAAACTCGCAACCTTGGAGTTTGCACATCTAAAAAGACCGAGGGTATCTTGAAGCCATGCACTCCGATGAGTCATGCATTAATAGGCACATGATGTTAGAAGCCACGTACAAAAATCTCAGGGAAAAGTGGAAGAGACGAAAGCCAATCGATACAGGCTGACGCACGTTTGAAATGTTAATTGCTTTTGCTCATTTACTTCAGTATGACGACAACCTGGGGAACGAACGTCAAAAATGTACTTAATAAAATATTCTACTCATAGCATTAGACTTCAAATTATATTTCTTGGGATGCCTGCGTTCCATTGCATATATATATATATATATATATATTTATATATATAGGCAGAATGATATTACCGACAAAGACAAGGGAGACTGGAATGGCCATTTCTGGCTTATTAGCCGTCGTCAGCCAGCCATACCCAAGCACGAAGTGTGCAACACCCGAGCCTCGAACTCGCGACCTGTTGGTTTAGAAGTCAACGCCTCTACTCACCGGGCCACGAGCCCGTTGCCCTGTCGGTTTTCGATCGGGAATATACAATGTTAGGGGGCGCTCACCAATCGTTCCTACGGAACTCACTCGTCCCGTTGTGCCTTAAGGGCTCTCTCTCGAGCCCAACCAGCAGCCGCACAGCGGCGCATGATATATGGGCAGAATGATATTACCGACAAAGACAAGGGAGACTGGAATGGCCATTTCTGGCTTATTAGCCGTCGTCAGCCAGCCATACCCAAACNTCTTTGGTCATGGAGTTGAACGCTCTACCATTGAGCCACGGGCCCGTTGTCCTGTCGGTTGTGATCGGGAATATTAATTATGACAGTGGGCGCTCGCCGATCAGGTTACGGAACATGCTCGTTCCGTTGTGCCTTGGGGCTCATACTTAAACCCTCGCAGGCAGTCGCACAGCGACTAGTAGTAGACATAGATGAGATGATACCGACAAAGACAAGGGAGACCGGAATGGCCATTTCTGGCTTATTAGCCGTCATCAGCCAGTCATACCCAACCCCAAGTGTGGATCACTTGAGATTCGAACCCGGGATCTTTGGTCATGGAGTTGAACGCTCTACCATTGAGCCACGGGCCCGTTGTCCTGTCGGTTGTGATCGGGAATATTAATTATGACAGTGGGCGCTCGCCGATCAGGTTACGGAACATGCTCGTTCCGTTGTGCCTTGGGGCTCATACTTAAACCCTCGCAGGCAGTCGCACAGCGACTAGTAGTAGACATAGATGAGATGATACCGACAAAGACAAGGGAGACCGGAATGGCCATTTCTGGCTTATTAGCCGTCATCAGCCAGTCATACCCAACCCCAAGTGTGGATCACTTGAGATTCGAACCCGGGATCTTTGGTCATGGAGTTGAACGCTCTACCATTGAGCCACGGGCCCGTTGTCCTGTCGGTTGTGATCGGGAATATTAATTATGACAGTGGGCGCTCGCCGATCAGGTTACGGAACATGCTCGTTCCGTTGTGCCTTGGGGCTCATACTTAAACCCTCGCAGGCAGTCGCACAGCGACTAGTAGTAGACATAGATGAGATGATACCGACAAAGACAAGGGAGACCGGAATGGCCATTTCTGGCTTATTAGCCGTCATCAGCCAGTCATACCCAACCCCAAGTGTGGATCACTTGAGATTCGAACCCGGGATTTTTGGTCATGGAGTTGAACGCTCTACCATTGAGCCACGGGCCCGTTGTCCTGTCGGTTGTGATCGGGAATATTAATTATGACAGTGGGCGCTCGCCGATCAGGTTACGGAACATGCTCGTTCCGTTGTGCCTTGGGTATTACCTTTCCAACATATATCACTAGTCGCTGTGCGACTGCCTGCGAGGGTTTAAGTATGAGCCCCAATGCACAACGGAACGAGCATGTTCCGTAACCTGATCGGCGAGCGCCCACTGTCATAATATATATATATATATATATATATTCCGAATGATAGAGAATATGCGCGGCCCAGGTAATTGCATAGAAGAAGACGGGAAGGCGATCGCTGGGACCAATGGTTTATTTATCCGACGTTTCGAACTCTCACGCGAGCCCGTCGTCAAGGAATGAAAAAACTGTACAGCTCGTCGTGAGCTAAATACACGACGAGCTGTACAGTTTTTTCATTCCTTGACGATGGGCTCGCGTGAGAGTTCGAAACGTCGGATAAATAAACCATTGGTCCCAGCGATCGCCTTCCCGTCTTCTTCTATATATATATATATATATATATATATATTTTAAAGGTAATACCGACAAAGACAATGGAGACCGGAATGGCCATTTCTGGCTTATTAGCCGTCATCAGCCAGTCATACCCAACCCCAAGTGTAGATCACTTGAGATTCGAACCCGGGATCTTTGGTCATGGAGTTGAACGCTCTACCATTGAGCCACGGGCCCGTTGTCCTGTCGGTTGTGATCGGGAATATTAATTATGATAGTGGGCGCTCACCGATCAGGTTACGGAACATGCTCGTTCCGTTGTGCCTTGGGTATTACCTTTCCAACATATATCACTAGTCGCTGTGCGACTGCCTGCGAGGGTTCAAGTATGAGCCCCAATGCACAACGGAACGAGCATGTTCCGTAACCTGATCGGTGAGCGCCCACTATCATAATTAATATATATATATATATATGCATGTCAAGTGGGCGTTTGACCCTCACTGTTGTGGTTAGGATCGCACTCGGTTCCATTCTGTCCGCCAACCAGCTTGCTACTGGCGACAACGAACGCTGTGTCATAGCGCTTACCGGTCGTTCTTACAGAATTCACTCGTTCTGTTGTGCCTTACGGGCGCTCCCTCTCTCGAGCTGAACCAGCTGCCGCACGGCGGCGCATGATATAGGCAGAATGGTATTACCGACAAAGACGAGGGAGACTGGAATGGCCATTTCTGGCTTATTAGCCGTCGTCAGAAGTCATACCTGTAAGGCACAACGGAAAAAATGAGTTCCATATGAATCATCGGTTAGCATCCCTCTACCATTGTATGTTCTCGATCGAAACCGACAGAACAACGGGTCTGTGGTCCAGTGGTTAGAGGCGTCGACTTCTAATTAACGGGTCACGAGTTCCAGCCTCGGGTGTTCCACACTTCGGGGTTGGGTATGACTGGCTGACGACGGCGAATAAGCCAGAAACGGCTGTAGGGAGGTCAGCTTCGCGAACGCGAGACAAGGTCAATTTCTAAGTCGACGCAGGCACGATAATCCAGGAAAAGAACTGTTTAGGACTTAATAACGCACTTTTCGCACTTAAAACGAAAAGAAGTGGAAGAAGAGGAAAAAAATGAAGAGGTGGTGGTGGTGGTGGTGGTGGTGGTGGTGGTGGTGGTGGTGGTGGTGGTGGTGATGGAGAGGATTTTCCGTCCTGCAATTAAAACAGAAAGCTGAACGCCGCTCATGTGACGTTGAAAATTCCAGATCTCAGCGTGTAGATCGCGAGCTCTGGGCCCATTGGTAAAGCCCTGATTCCAACCTCGAGACTGCCCTTTCTGGGCTGGGATGTCACCGATTCACGACTGCAAGCAAGTCAGGAATGGTCGTTGCAGTCAGTACTCTTTTTAGTGATAGTCCCCTTTCCTCTCTCAAGCCACCTCCGGCCTTGATGCACAACACACCTTTTGGTCTGTGCGCATAGCTCTTCCTAATTGTGTCCCATGGGCCACTCTCCAGTGTGCGGTGATCTGGCGTCACAACACACGTCCCAACTTCTCCATTCTATAGCTCGCTTTTTTCCACACACGTCACACGGACGAACAGAAATCGCCAATGCTGTTAGTCGTGTTCTTATCAAGCAGCACCATCACTCTAGGCGAGCCGGCTTTTGCGCAAGCCGGTGTGCACGGCGCAGTCAATACGTTAGCACTCAAGGGTGTGATAAGCGATGATGATGATGATGAGGGTGGCGGTGGTGGTGCGCCCCTGCCCTAGCTTCGGTATTCTTGGCTGAGCACTCAGTTGGCAGTGCGCTGGGTGAAGTACCTGTAACTGAAACCTGGTAGGGTGTGTCACGATTACAAATGGCGTCACAATTTCCTCCCCCTCTCTTGTAATTCGCCCACGCCTGCGGGAAGACGAATTCAACGAGGCGGTGGTTCAAGCAGTTAGGCCTTGGTGTGTGTGCGTGTTTTCGTGTAGGGGTGTCCAGCAGTGGGTTCACGTGATGGTCGTAATAGGTCGCCCACTTGTTTGCAGGGGTAGACTACGCCTAGCGTCCACTTTTTGGCACTCAACTCTCGCATGTGGTTCCCCGAAGCTATGATCTGCCCAGCGGCCACAACCCAGTAACCGCTTCGATCGGCGGGCTCAACCAGGTGAGGGTGTCCGTGTACGCATCTCCGCACCCGGT
>CACRXP010000053.1:972497-995173 GCA_902702965.1 Spirometra erinaceieuropaei | reverse complement strand
GTTGGTCAGATGGAACTCCGCATCGGCAACGTCGAGACGCGGCCTCGTCTGGTGCACCGCAGGAGACCGCGGGCTTACGGTGATGCCATAAGCTTGGCAAATTCGAGTCGCTCTTCTACTACAACAAAAGTCGTGGCCCATAGTGGAGTTCGGCTGCGCCGGCACATCAGAGCAGCGCTATTCGGGGACGGCACTGCCTGCCTTCGGTAAGGCTTAGAAAAGGTGGCCTAACGATTGCTGGGGAACCACGTCGTCTGCAGGCTGACCGTGGTCGCAGACGCTAAACTCACGGTCAAAACAACCAAAATCGAAACAACAACAACAATACTCTCTCTCTTCCTCATCCTGCCTCTTCTTCCTCTTCCTTTGGCTATACATCTCCTTCGTCACCTTCTCCACCTCCTTCCCGCCGCCCCACTCGCCGCCGCCAGACCGACAGGGTAAGTCCGCTCACTCTTGCAGCCTGGAATGTTCGTTCCCTTTTAGACAACCCGAGGAGCAACCGGCCGGAACGGAGGACAGCGCTAGTGGCCCGGGAGATGGCGCGCTACAAGGTGGACATCGCCGCACTCAGCGAGATCCGATTATCCGAACAAGGCGAACTGGAGGTGGGTGCCGGCTACACCTTCTTCTGGAGTGGTCGACCCAGGGCAGAGCAACGAGACGCGGGTGTCGCCTCCGCCATCCGGAACGACATCGCGAGACGACTGACCAGTCTGTCGCAGGGCATCAACGACCGCCTGATGAGCCTCCGCCTGCCTCTCCGACGGGGGGGGGGGCAAATTCGCCACCATCATCAGCGCCTACGCTCCGCCGATGAGCAGCCCCGACGCCGTCAGAGACAAATTCTACGAGGACCTGCATGCCCACTTGGTGACTGTGTCGAAGGCGGACAAGTTGATTGTCCTTGATGACTTCAGCGCCCGCGTCGGCAGAGACCATGCTGCCTGGAGAGGAGTGCTGAGTCCCCATGGTCTCCGCCGCCATCAGCAATCTGCTCGCCGAGAAGAACCGCCTACACAAAGCCTACGTAGACCACCCCACTGACGACAACAGAGCTGCTTTTTACCGCAGTCGCCGCCACCTTCAGCAACGACTGCGCGAGATCCAGGCCGCCTGGACTGCTCGCAAAGCTGAGGAGATCCAGGGCTACGCGGACCGTAACGAATTGAAGAACTTCTTCTCTGCGATCAAAGCT
The DNA here is from genome assembly GCA_902702965.1 of Spirometra erinaceieuropaei. NCBI lineage: Eukaryota > Metazoa > Platyhelminthes > Cestoda > Diphyllobothriidea > Diphyllobothriidae > Spirometra > Spirometra erinaceieuropaei. Next base: position 993,975 of record CACRXP010000053.1, on the reverse strand, counting down.
GTCTACGGTCCGCCGATGAAAGCCACCGCTCCTCTCCTCAGCGCCCACGGCAGTAATATTCTGACTGAGAAGACACAAATCCTACAGCGATGGGCCGAGCATTTCCGAGGCGTCCACAACCGCCCCTCCACCATCTCCGACGCCGCCATCGCCCGCTTGTCGCAAGTGGAGACCCACGTCGACCTCAACCTCCCGCCATCTCTCCAGGAAACCATCAGGGCCGTGCAGCAGCTCTCCAGCGGGAATGCACCCGGATCGGACGCAATCCCTGCTGAGGTCTACAAGCACGGAGGTCCCCAACTCATGGATCCCCTGACTGCGATCTTCCAGAAGATGTGGCGTCAAGGTGAAGTCCCGTAAGAACTCAAGGACGCAACTATCGTGCACCTTTACAAGCGAAAAGGGAATCGCCAAGTCTGCGACAATCACCGCGGCATCTTCCTACTGAACATCGGCGGGAAGATCTTCGCTCGCATCCTGCTCAACCGCCTCAACAACCATCTGGAACAGGGCCTTCTGCCGGAGAGCCAATGCGGCTTCCGTCGTCATCGTGGGACCACGGACATGATCGTCGCAGCCCGCCAACTTCAGGAGAAGTGCCAGGAGATGCGTACCCACCTGTACTCTACCTTCGTGGATCTGACGAAAGCCTTCGACACGGTGAATCGTGAAGGACTGTGGAAGATCATGCAGAAATTCGGCTGTCCCGAGTGATCTATTCAGATGGTGCGTCAGCTGCACGATGGTATGATGGCGCGAGTCACGGACAACGGAGCTGTCTCAGAGGCACTCGCAATGACCGACGGAGTGAAGCAGGGATGCGTCCTGGCACCTACCCTCTTCAGTCTTATGTTCTCTGCCATGCTGATGGACGCCTACCGCGACGAACGCCCCGGGATCCGCATCGCCTACAGGACGGACGGTCACCTGCTGAATCAACGGCGGATGCACTTCCAATCGCGCGTATCCAAAACCACCGTTCACGAACTTCTTTTCGCCGACGACTGCGCCTTGAACACCATCTCGGAAGGGGACATGCAACGGAGCATGGACCTGTTCTCCGCCGCCTGCGAGAACTTCGGTCTGGTCATCAACACGCAGAAGACGGTGGTCATGCATCAGACGCCACCCAACACAGCCACTCCTCCCAACGCGCCGCCGCAAATCAGCGTGAACGGAACCCAACTGCAAGTGGTGGACAACTTCACGTATCTGGGTAGTACCCCTTCCCGAAGCAAGGAAATGGACGACGAAGTCGCCCACCGGATTTCAAAGTTCAGTCAAGCCTTCGGTCGCCTGCAAAGCACAGTTTGGAATCGTAACGGTCTCCAACGGAGCACGAAGCTGAAGATGTACAAGGCTGTCATCCTCCCGACGTTGCTGTATGGAGCAGAGACTTGGACAGTATACACGAAGCAGGCACGCCGACTCAACCACCTCCACCTCGGTTGTCCTCATCGAATACTGAAGCTGAGGTGGCAGGACCGGAAGTGTATGTCTCGGCCCCTTCACCATGCCGCTCCTTTGCTGCATGTGTGATCCAAATCTGAGACGAAGACGGTGCGTCGAGCGCCGTGGCTCGGAAGGCAGTCGACGAACGCTCCAACTTAGTCCTCGCAGTCTGCCCAGTGGTGTGTGTTGTGTGGAGTGGCGGGCTGAGAGCCAGACTGTCACGGCCCCTTCTCAAGCGATCTGTGACGCTCTCATGTATGTGATGAGTGTGTGCTTTATGCGTAGCGCATCTCAGTCGACGGCTGTTTGGCTACCTAACCTTGAAGAGTGACGGCCCAGGTTAGATGCAGGATCACGTGTCGCACTTCTAAGTTTAATTGTCTGAGAGTGTATGCTACATCAGTATCAGTAAACCATGGCCATAGCAGCCTGGTATGCGCTAGCAGTTCCCTGACACTTGACTCCCTGCCGGTAGATGCGCGTGCGGTGTCGCTGTTTTACAGATGGTGGACATGGCCGCCCAGTCATCATCCTCGTCCTTCTGACCCCTGTTGGGTTGTTGTTGTTTTTGGTCAACACCTGGTCACTTGTAGTGTGGACAAAGGGGTGTGGAGTGGAACGCGAAGTTGCAGGCCCGACCGTGTCATCCACCTGCGCCCCCGCCTCCGGTCTTCTTGACTTTGTCTTGACACCGGGTCCAAGTGAGGAGTGGGGAGGATAGAGTGCGGTAGATACTGAGCAAGTCTACTATCACTATAAACCAACTTACGCGCAAGTCACCGTGCCTGTTGCACCTTACGGTGGACACCGACGGTCCAACTGTCGGTTTGTGTCCTTTGCGGTCATGAAAGTCTTGCCCGTCCAGTATGCGAAAGTCCGTCCTCGAAGTCTCTAACTAAATGCAGGACCACGTGCCGCCCTCCTAGCTCAAAAGGTCTCTAAGCGTGCGCTACGCCAAAATCTTCAAACTATGGCCATCTCAGCCTGGTATGCGCTAGCAGTTCCCTGACACCTGGCTCCCTGCCGGTAGATGTGCTTGCGTTCCCGCTAGGTATACAGATGGTGGGCATGGCCGCCCAGTCTTTATCGTCCTTCTGACTCCTGTTGGGATGGTGTTGTTGTTTGTTGTTGGTGAAAAATCCTGGTGAAGTACATGTTATGGACCAGAGGGTGTGTGGCACGTCTAGGTGCAGGCCCGGTCGTGCCAGCCGCCTGCACCCTCATTCGCCTCCGGTCTTCTTGACTCTATCTTGACACTGGGTCCATGTGGGGAGCGGAGATGGGAGAGTGAGACGGGTGCTACGCAAGTCCGCTATCACTATAAACTAATTCACGCGTCCAGCATTTAAAAGCCCGGCCTCGGAGTCTCTAACTAACGCTTACAACTCCCGACAAACCGCAATCGACCGTCTGACCTCCCTGCCCATGCCCCAACCGTTCTCCCTTGCGCCTGAGGTGCTTGTACGCTTGCTGTCCTAATGCCGATTGTCCCCTGACTCCTGTCTTCTGGATTTATGATTTCCAAACTCGTCTTTACCGATAAGTGCCCACAAGAAGTACCAAAAGTGTAGATTCAAACTGGCACCCAGGTACATTAAGCGCAGCCAACATAGAAAAACGCTGTTAAATGTTTTGAGCTCGTCGAGGATGGAGCTCTTTCTGGACCCCCAGAGTGGTTCAATGACTAGTCATGATTTGCGCTTATAGGGCCAGCGCCGAGATCGCTTTGGTGCGGTACCTCGAGGTTCATCAATATGGTTGGTAGGCCATTCCACGGTAACGTGCTGGAGACTCACACCAAACGCATTGATTAACTTGGTGGACACCTTGAACTTGCTCCGTCCAGATCAGGTTATCCGGTATGCCTCCGAAGATGGTAGTTCTTCCGCTTGTGCCGATACTCCTCCCCAAAGACTTATCAGTAGGTGGCCCAGAAGATTTTTGACAGCCTTCCTCACCAAAAACATCGTGACTCACAATGGAATCCCTCAGCCACCTGAAACGACTGGCGACTCTACGCGAGATAGCAGTGTCTACATGCTCACGAGGAAAATGTCGAGAACAAGTGTCCCTGAGTGCTAAAAACCAAGTTCTGATCGGCCACAAACTACCCCAACCTAAAAGTAGACATTACAGCACTCAGCGAGACCCTTGTCTCCGAGGACGGCCAGTCGAAGGAAGAGGGTTCGGGGTACAAACTATTCTAGAGCGAAAGGCAAAACCATCAGTAACGATCCCCAGAGACAATGCTCCCGCCTGTCGTAGGTGACTAATGCTCGTCTCATGACCACGAGGTGCCCGCTCCACAGGGAGCAACTGGTCAAAACCATCAGCTCCTTCTGTATGCAGATAACGCAGTCTCCACCTTCCGAACCTACAGAGGCCCACGTAAATGCACCCTCGCTCGCATCACCGGTAACAGGTGGACGAGACGAGATCTGCGAAATGGGCGCGGCGGATTTCTGGACAGATAACTGCCTTGACGTTTCGAATAGGGGACTGCAAATCTGACCCTGCAGTCGACTCCGTCAAGGTCAGATGGCACAAAGACTGCTGAATACTGTACTGACTAGAAGTGAGCGACAGGGTGGGCACCAAGACCCCGGAGGGAAGGACGACGATCGTGAGATCAAAGATAAGAAACTTCGGGACGACGTCTACACCACCGCCGCAGGACGTCTTGGACGCATACGCCGGCAGCACAAACGCCGGGTTGACTGGCGCCTCATCTTCGGGAAAACCAGGCTATACACCGTCAATAACGGAATTTACGTAAAAAAGGCCGGATATGCGAACTGCTGTCAGATGAAGAACTTTGCACCCACCAAACCCCCCACCTCGGGGACTTAACGGCTGATCAGTTCAGACGAAGCGACTGTACCATCGGACAAATCGTAAACCCTGGTACGCTGGGCTGAGCACCTCAGGTGCATACTGAGCTACCTATCGACAATTTGCAACTCCTGATTCCAATAAATGCTGAGCGGCAGTGCAGGTATCCATTGGAAAAGCTCTGACCACCGATTCAAATGCGGAAGTTGAGATCCTCATAAACAGTGGAGGACAACTTCTGAACAGACTGACCTAACCGGTTCAGAAGATGCGGAGTGCGACTAGTACTTTAATGGCGCATGACGAACAACGGATTAACTCCGAAAGCCGACACCCTTTCAGATCAGGCGAAGCGGGGTTGCGTATCTTTCGTAACCCTCTGCAGTCCTGTGCCCTCTACCGTGACTTACGATCAGGAATCGAGAGCAGCTCGGCACTATCCGAGACGCATAGCCTGAAGGAAAATCACCAATTGTGGCTCGTCTCCAGATCTATGGGAGGCTGAAATCGTCCGCCTGGAAGCCCTTGTGTCCACTCAGTACCAAGCACAAGGCCATCGTCACAACAACAATTCCTCATAGCGCGAAATCCATGGCAGGAGTCAGAAGACCAAAGGATTCTAGGGACAGGATGCATGGACACGAGACCGGGATGGCGCGGAAGGGCGTTACCAATGCCTGGCCCCGCTCCAAGAATCCTTGCCGCTGAACCATGCTCAGTTCTTGCGCTGGACTTGTTGGAGAGGGGGGGGGGCGAGTGCGCTTCCCCTGCATCAACGACACAAACGTTGACGCAGCCCTTGACCAACCTCTCGGCGCCCGCGTGTGCATGTACCGTTCTCGCTGTTCACCACACAGTCAACCCCATCCCGCAAAACACTCCAACCTCTGAAGCTGTGGTTCCTAGTCATCAGGCCGTGCTGACTCGCTACCCCTACAACGTATGCAGCCCAACTCGAGTATGGATTTCGAACGCCCGCTGTAGTAGCCGCGAGGCTTGGATTTAGGTAAAATGCCCCAGCCCCCCATTTCCCGAGACCGTCCCGCCCGCCAGGATCCCGTCTGGTCCTACTTCACGTGCAGTGATTGGCTCTCGCTCAGTCGCGACACCATTGACGCTTCAACCTGGCTCACACCCCGGTACGTCTAGCCCTGGAAACAGGCTTCTCGAACACCTCCACAAAAATTTTAAGTGGCCGCTAAAAAAAACCTCTCTCTGGTAGGTTTGCTTGCCAAGTCACAGTCCTACCACGAATTGTAAAGATGCTGATGATGAAATTAAGTCATAGATGTCATCCTGAATAGTGCAGCAGGAGAACCTGACCATTGATCGCAAACTCACACCTGTCAACGTTAGAAGACAGTTGATCTGCCCTGCCAAAGGGACGCCCCTGGACATGCCCCTCCCCGCTGAGTGGTTTGTGCCGGGTTTCTAGGGCAGTTCTGCCAGTCCCGTTTCCACTATCCGTCATCAGGGCCGTTTAACGATTACGCTGAGCAATGCTCAGCAGGGCCTTCGATCAGCCACCCCAACCAACTCGCTAAGTGGCAATACGTCCCAACTCCCCCATGACATTGCCAGCTAATTTCGACAGTATTATTTATTCAAGTCGGCCGCAAAGGGCACCCGAGACATTTGCATGTACAGGTGAGTTTCCGGAACACTCGGTGATTACGGGACTAGCGGGCAGGCAGATGACATGGCGATGGAGATGCCGTCATCAGCGACTTTTCCAAGACTACCTCCGAATCTTACACCCGTCGGTGTCCTTAACTCACTTAGTGAAAAGGCAGGGCTCACAGTGCGGTCCCCGACAAAAATCCGAAGGACTAGAGTCTGTGTGTGCGCGAGGAACCCATAGCATCCCGCCTGCTGAACTCCAGGTAGGCTAATCGACGAGTCGTCCGAACACTGAGCTCTTGTGGAATTTACCGAAAAAAGCCGCCTACAGCAAGAAATAAGAGCCGGCAGATGGGAATCCCCTTCTAGGGGAAATGTAGATAAAATTTATTCAATCTACAAAATTAGGGCAGGACAACGGAGCTCGACACTAAAGCCCAGTTCACGTCCTTCTTGACGTTCACTTGCAGACCTGAATCGCAGCGTCACGCTCCTCCGCCAACTCCTTGGCAGTGATGGCCATAAGACTCTTGTCAAATTCGGTCATCTTCAGCCCATCCACAATTTTATATTTCCCATCCTTGATGGTGACAGGGAAGCTGAAAAATACGTCCTTGGGTGCGCCATACTCGCCGTTGCTGTAAACACCCATAGAGACATATTGTCCTTCTTTCGTGCCAAACCACCAGTCATGCATCTGATCGACAACGGCCTTTGCGGCTGAGGCAGCACTGCTCAACTTACGGGCAGAAATGACAGCTGCGCCACGCTTCTGCACGCATGGAATGCAGGTATTCTTAATCCAATTTTCGTCGTTGATGGCCTCGGCGGCGTTGACGGACTTTCCTTTGACGATGGCAGTGGCGTGGGAGATGTCAGGAAACTGTGTGTTGCTGTGGTTCCCCCAAATGATGACGTTGCTCACATCGGAGTTCGACACACCCAGCTTCATGGCTACCTGAAGTTAGAATCATGGACCGCATTGAAGTAGGAAAATAATGAGGAATGGTAAATAACAGCCGGGAACTCGACGAGACCGCCTAGGAGTTGAAACTAGTACTAAAGACAGTCAGGGGCAAAAAGAATGGCAAGTTCCTCTTCCGTGTAAGACTGGTAGGAAGAGCCAGCACACCAGTATAGTGCTCTACCTTAAGTGAGATAAGCAGTATTTACCTGAGCAATGGCGCGGTTATGATCGAGACGCGCAAGAGAGCTGAAGTTCTCCTTTGGGATGGACGGAGCGAACTTGCTCATCATAAGGGCATTTGTATTAGCGGGATTGCCGACGACAAGGACCTTCACAGTCTTCTTGGCATATTTATCAAGCGCCTCACCCTGAACTTTGAAGATGGACACGTTGGTGGCCAGGAGATCCTTGCGCTCCATTCCCTCTTTGCGCGGCATGGCTCCAACCATGAGAGCAACGTCAATATCGGTAAAGGCAGTCTTTACATCAGTAGTTGCAATAACATCCTCGAGGACACTGAAGGCGCAATCCTGGAGTTCCATTACAACACCTCCCAAGACGGTTTGCGTTTGCGGAATGTCGAGGAGGTGAAGGATAACTTTCTGGTCCTTGCCAAACATATTGCCATTGGCAATCATGTTGGAAAGATTGTAGGCGATTTGCCCGGCAGCACCAGTAATGAGAACTTTCAAAGCCCCAGTCTAAACGGAAAGGTAACCCAGACTCGGTAGGACCTACCATCTTCGAGGAACAGAATGCGAAGCCAGCGACCACCAAACACCACCGCCAATATAACCGAAATCCCCAAGGTCAATTGGCGCTACATTATTTGATTCGAATAAAGTGTGTCAAACCATGCAATCATTCGAAGCATATCTTCTTGGACTGATGTCTTATACCGAGTTATCTGAAAATGGGAAGGTTTTCTGAAATTGCTATACCCACTTCTTTGATGCAAATAACGACGATCGGCACAGAATCTTCAGGGTAACGATGCATATATCACTGATCCAGAACATAGCAAACGCAGTGATTATCTCCTCCTCTCCAGTCCTCTTCCCCGATGTCTCGTTTCTGCTATTACCATTATGTCACTGTCTATGAACAACTACAGTGACATAACGTTGGAGAGCGTATGATGAAGATCCTATTTCCTGGAGCCTAGTAATAGACTTGACTGAGTTTCATCTTAAACCATTTATAAAACGCTTTTGAATTAATGACCGTTAATAAACAGCGTTCAAGTCCTGCTGGAAGTTTAGGAGGGCGGTCGCAACATATTCGTCATTATCGATAATAACGAAAACGTGAGTTCCATGAAACAGTTCAGAAAATGCGATCGCTTAAACAGGCATTTAATCAGTCTGACGATTCGCCGTTATCGCGATTCACACTCAGAATTACTATTCTGAAGGACTGGTTTCTGAATCACGATCATCTTTTTAGGAGTCAATACTGTTTAGGATTATTAGATGATGTACCTGACAAGGGGACCGAGCGCAAGTAGGTTGTTTGCACTTCCTGAATCTACACAATGTGTGATTCTTGCCTTTTAAAATCTGCTGTCACACTACGTATGTTTTCTGCTTAAAAACTGTTCTGGAGATAGACCTCGGCGGACACTTTGGGCGATTCATATGAAGATGAACTTAAGTGGCCCATAAATCGTGAAGATGGTTTCCTCGTTGTCCTTCTGTGTAAATATCACTGTCTCTGTAAAATAGAAATATGCCATGAATTTTTTTGCAGGTTGCACTTTTAATACACTTTTATTGGCAGATAACAACGCTAACTTGGTTATTCTTACAGAGGATTTAATGCCATTGTACTTGTATTCCTGCCCCTTGTCTCCTTGTAAATATTAGAGTCGAATGACGTCTTCCAGCTGCGCCCAAAATGCTAGGACTTACAACTGCATGCAATGTATCCACCAATTCTTGTGCATGCAAATGAATCTGCAATAATTAGATTAAACCTGCTGAACCCGCACAGCTTCTACACAAATATACCCCAGCTAATTGGCAGCTAGCCAGAGACGGCATATTTCTTTGAGCATGACAATTCGTTCGTGCACTGGAGGACTTAGGAAGGCATAGGGCGTAGACAGCGTTGTTCGTCAACATTTAAGTTTCTCGTTCTTGCTTCTTCTCATTGACTTCATGTATTTTGTCGTTTTCGAAGGTTTAAACTTGTGTGGAATTTATATAAAGACTTCATTCTCTCGTTTTGACGTTGCTTCAGGCCTCTTTTTTGCAAATTCTTGTGTGAATGTCATCACAGGAGTAGTTTTCGGCGGACGCTTGCTAGAGATTTTTACAAAATGGGGTCTGACTCACCTTTCATATTGGCTTGACTTATGAGTCTGTGTGGGGACCTTGGTTTCCGGGACCGGTCTTTACCAGAGTTCATTGATACGGGGACAAAGAATTCGAGACTGCGGTTCAAGTCTAGTTTAGGACGTGTCTCTCACTACGCAGTCGTCTGTGAAGAGGAAGTCACAATCATATGAAGTCTTAGAAGACTCTTGTTGCGACTTTTCTCTGACAACCAGTGAACAGCTCCTAAACGTTGCCCAGCAGATACAATAGTGACCGAAGCAGAATCATTATGATCTAAGTAATACAACGTTGCCAAGAGTCACTTCAAATCAGAGAAAAGGAAGTCTACGGGAGTGTTTTATTTAACACAGAAGGGTTCAGGTACTGTCCTAAGAGGCGCCGCGGGGTTGATGTAACGAACATCGTTAACGATGGAAAACTATACAGACATGATTTAGGAAAGTCGAAGCGAATATCAGTCTCGGCTTTAAAGTTTACTGATCAAGTTCAACAAATGTAATTAGCCTGATATGTCAATTCAACTTTGAGAGATAGAGAAAACGATGATATTTAGATGCGACTAGGAAGTCACGCCAGAGTAAAGTGCCAAAACGTAGCTTTGGGGTTCTCAGTATCTGCCATCAAAACCAGCCAGGACGGTATGTCGAAATCCACTACAATGCAATTCTGCGAGCGAAATTTCGGTTTGAAATAAATTACCCAGGTTATGTGAGGCAGTAGAACTAGCTTCGACAACATCCATGGCTGGAGCCGTTGAGTTGGACGAGAAAAGGCCAACGCAAAAGTGTGACCGAACAAGTGCGTGAGTACCAGACAGGGCGGCGAGCTTTAGGACGGTTAAAGAGATTAAAAAAGCAGGAACTGCTCACGACCAGGCCACTTCCTATTTAACGTCAAGAGTCAGATTTTGGCTTCTGTCAGGTAGTTTGTGATACATTAGTTAGAAAAAAGTAATTCAACAGGCAGATTGTGGGAGGCTTTACGCGCGTATTTGCATCCGCATATACTGCATGGTTGTGTTGATTTTGTTTCTGCGTTTCTACCCGCTTAATCACGAGTGCCTGTGCTTAAACTAACAGAAATACCGCGTTTCTGTATGTTTCGACAGTCCTTGAGCGTAAATAAGGAAAGATGACCCAGCGTGTAAGTCTGTCTAATGATATGGCGAAATTACAGCATGAAGCCGGACAACAAGTTGAGTTTAAATTTCACTATGAGTACTGGTAGGTACAGAGAACCAGAAAATATTAAGGGGACAAGAAAGTTAAAGTAGGTACACAACTCATCCTTGTCTATTGTGTAGAGTGAAGGCAAGCGAACTTAATTTATTGCTAATAATGCGCCCCTGCATGCTGTCGGGGAGTTTCTTGATCATAGGCATAAATCATCCCGGGTATTTTTTGATCGTGATAGTTAAAAAAACATGTCACATCTAATTGCGTTACCGCCTCGACTGCCACTTCATTGCTTCCATATACTCACATTCTGCTGACGTGACCAGGTTCAAATCCCAAGTACACAGAAGCAAGATTTTGGTAGTCTTCCGCCTCTGATAATGACGTGATCTAAGTTCCTAATTGAGTCTGTCTTTTCCTTCGTCACAGTGTGTCAGAACTCGAGCGTTGTGAGAGCCTGTCCATGGGGAGGCGGTCATTACTGAAACTGTATACGATGGAAGATGGTGTGGAGGACAGAATTCCGTTCATGTGTTTTCTCGTCTACCGAAACTAACGTCGAACCTGCGACTTCAGTCTACAGAAGACCGAGAAACAGCAGTCACTCTCTGCAACATAAACAAGACTGCGTGCATTCGCTACATTGGCGGGTGGAAATTCATTGCGGCACGCCAGTAGTCAAACGGGACGGAATGAAGCCTCCTCGAGAACACATCATAGCCAATTACTGCCCATGAATATTCGTCGTACGGAGTTGAGCGTCACCTAGGAAACGGAAAAATGAGTGCCGACGACTAAAATCATACCGTGTATTCCGAATAGGGGGTGCGGGTTCCAGAGGTCGTATCTAGATCCTCTCGCACCACTCGGAATGCGAGTTCCCACAGGTCAGTCTCAGTAATCCACCGGCAGATGGCTAGTTTTACGAACCTCCTTGATAGGGGACAGTCGCGGCCTGAAACAATGGAGCCGTCAGTTATCGTTGCCTTCAACGACGGTGGGACGACGCAGGTCACGGTTCCCATGAAACTCTATAGTCGACATTAGCAACCTACTCACCAAGCAAAGTGCGCCATATAATGAGAGCTGCGGGCACAACTTCCCAGTTCCTGTCGATGGGTAGACGAAGTCACTACTTGAAACTTCAGAGCTCCAATAAACCTCTCCTGCTGAACGCCTCTTCTTCTTCTTCTTCTTCTTCTTCTTCTTCTTCTTCTTCTTCGTTTTCGTCTTCGTCTTCTTCTTATGACCTGCGACCTTAGAATAACACTTTCCATGCTATCGAACTTTCAATCACGCTGTTGACATATGATCAGCCTTAGTCCTGCAAAGTTAAAATGCCGAAAAGATAACAAGAGCGCCATTCATCCTACTGATAAGGGACGTTATGCCGGAGCTATGTGGCGAACAAACTACAGCGAGAAGGCGTGCATGCGTGGTAGCCTTCTCCCAGATTCGCCAGACGTCCAATTATCAATATTGCCTTCGGACCAGCCAATATTTTATGCAATTGAATTCCTTTGTCGCAATCGACTCGGCAACCGAGTTTAGTCATTCTTCAGTACGTACGGTTTCTACAAAAGATTGAAAAGCAGTATTCAAAGCCGACCTCCTGCCGAGTCAGAAATGTTATAAGATTATGCCGTAAGATAATCAGTATAACAACCTCGACCAAGTAATCCTTCCTAATCGAAAACGCATTTCAGAATTTCAGCCAACATTTCATGAGATCGGTCACTCATTGTATGTAATCCTGGTCAGTGCACGTTGCGGACCGTGATGTGTGGCGGTACGCCCGGGTGGGAGTTCGCGCCGTTCCAGTAGCCACCGCCCTATACCGCCTCCGGTTCTCTTATTTCTGTCGTGACACCCGGTCCAGGTAGGGAGAGGGGGGTAGAGGGTGTGGTAGATTCTGAGCAAGTCTTCTACCACTATAAACGAGTTTACGACAAAGTCACCGTCCCACCTCTCACCCTGCTTTTAAGCCCGTCGTCGGCAGCAGAGGCCGAACTATCGCGTGTGTTTATGTTTTGCCTCTAAGAAGGACCAGGCGGTGGATGCACTGAACCAAGACTTTCGTTTGACCCAGCCATCACCGCGACGCACTGTACTCTCGAGCGTCCTACTGGAGTTCTTATCCGGAGCAGCCTCGGACTACTGTCCCAAATAAACCTCCGTACAGGTCGTAGCACTGACCTTGCATCCGGTTTAGGCAACGCCCCTCAAAGTCAAGGCAGATGTTTCAGTCTGCATGCATACTAGCCCACTGTCGACCTCTTTACTCCGGTTTGTATTTGGATGGAGCTGTAGTAGTCTCAGGCGTGCATACAACTCCTGTCCATACCACACATGACATATCATGGATTGTTGCTTCTGGTAAATAGGATTGGCGTACATTCTGCTCTGAGAACAACCAATCACAGGCGTCCTCAATTCCGTAATCAACTAATCAGCAGTGACGATTGAATACGTAATCACACCTGGTCTTTACTATAAAGTACTTACTCATATCATTTGGGTAGGCCAAATGTAACCCCTACGTTTGACTAATTTGCAGTCACGCCGCCCTCAAGTGTTAGCATAAGCGGTGGCGATCGTCTTATAGTAAGGGGTTTAGGCTCTCGATTAGGCTTTGTATATAGATTTACAGTTAGGGGCCATGCTATCAACACTGTCAGCTTCAAGTATATCTCCAGTCGTGGTCATCAAGAGAGTCGGATTTAACGATATATTCTTTGGACTTCCACATTTACTGTGTTTGTCCATCACGGGCTGGAATTAATTTGCCTGAAATATCCAACTGATACCCTCAGTTTTCAATCTTTCTCCCTGTTTACAGATTCTGATTTCCAGCACTTTGAACTAAGCGGTCGAGTTTTGCACTCTACTGCTCTATTCAGGCGAACTAAGGACGTCAATACAGTTTTTTGTATTTAACTCCCGAAAGCAGCTAGCCCTTATTGACATCATTCCCTAATTACCACAGTCCTTGCCGCAGTGGGCCTACATATTCGATCGTCACCCGATCAAATCACAAAGTGGGCATTAACTGACTTTCGTATGAGGGACTTAATTCGTCACTGATACGCAGGTCTAGGTTCGGGCGCGAGGAGGGAGTCCGGCCCAGATCATACGGCTCATACTTGTGTCTTCCGTCTTTCCCTGAACGGCCATTATTCTATCCTGCGAACCAAAAGCACTCGCGCAGATGAAAATAATAGTGGGGCAGCCAAACAGGGCTTCAAACCAACTGAAGTGTCACCTCCTAGGCGGTGTGACTATCCGCCCATCCCACAGCCTGAGCGTTGGCAAGATCTGGTGATCTTCTACCTCATTACAGAACAGACGTCCCACTTAGGAGCCTTGCCTATGACTTAGCCAGATTCAGTTTCCTCAGAAAAGTCTCGAGAAGGATCGTCAGTTCAGACTTACACGTCCCATTAAAGTCGCCCGTTGCGGATGCAAGTACATTGGGCGCACGCAAAGGCAGTTGGCAGCTCGGTCAGCTGAACACATGCCGAAGTGGCTGCTTAAGGCGGAAAATAAGGTACCCAGGAGCTCAATCATAAAGCACCTAGTAGACACGGGCCATACGGTGGACCCAACGGTTGCATTCAAGGTCCTGTTTCGGGCGACGACCGGGCGTCTCTTGCGCTTTGCAGAGGCCGCTGCAATACGGAGGAGGAAACCAGAACTCTGTAAGCAGCTGGACCATGTGATAAACCTGGCACTGCCATGGTAATTATCGATTATGGACGGAACCCTGTTCCCATGTACGCCTTCTCATTTCGCCCCCACCCGCCCCTCTCCCCGGCATGACTGAATGCTCCCCGCACGATGCACTCTAAATCACGCCGCACAAGTTCTCGCATACTTCTCTCCCACTTCCCCCCTCGCCATATGCAACCGCATGCTAGACCCATGCTTCAGGTCACCTATCACGTTTTATCTCTCTAGGTCGATCGTTGATTGAACAGTTTGCCTTGTCATATAACCATGCAATGACCGTGTGCAGCTGAATGAGAGGTCTCGAAATTTATGACGTCAGTAACTTCTGCGTGCTTTGTCGCCTTTGCCTAGAATGGCGCAGAAAATTAGTGGGTTGTAAATTAAGGAGAGAACCTACTCCGGGCGACTGCTGCAACACTGCGTCTCTCGCGTGTTCATGCACGCGCGCACCAGGGGCAGTCTGGTTGGTTCTCGGTCAATCACGCGTTATCCAAACCGACCAATCAGATTCAAGGCTGACGCAGACGTCCTAGCTTAACGCGCCCCGACACCCGCGCCGGCGGCCCTCGGACGTCTGAAGTGCGTACTCGTCCGGCTGCCAAGCTTCTGCGACGTATTCCCTCCCCCCCCTTCTGTACAGCATACAATGACGCCTCATTTCTCATCTTTCTATTCGGGAGCGAGCTTGAAGGTCGTAGTGGAAGAGGTTGCGCCCATGCCTTAGACTGCCGCGACGCATGGGACTGTTTATAATTACTTGCTCCCGTAACACGTAAAGTCGCTTCAAAGCAGTAGAAAGCCTCGTAGTGTTCTGTCACTCTGGAATTCGAACTCCCACTCCGGGACCAAGGTCAGAGATGATTGGCTTGCTTGGATTTTTGCAATTCTTTGACGCGTGGCTACTTGCACCAAACGCTATGACTGTTGACACAAGAGTTCGGGTCGCGGAGAAGGAGACATGATCGCTGGAGCAAGTGTTTTATTAGCTTGACGTTTCGGATTCCCACTCGAATCCATCATCAGAGACAGAATCAAATAAGCGTAACGGCATACTTCAACACCTGTGTTACACTCGGTAGCTGCAAACCTCCAAAAACAAGACCCAGCCAATCACTGGAGTCCCAGTTAGACTGGAATTTAGATTCCTAACGCACACGTTCGTAAGAGCTTTATTAGCCTGACGTTTCGGATTCCTGTTCGAATCCATCATCAGAGACAACAGCAGATACGGGTGCTTCATGCACCAGGGGCCGCAGTATTTATAGGATGCAGTAGCCATGCTACCGCATACCTATGAATATTCACGGCTCCCCCCTTCATCTGGGATCGTCGCCCGTGGCGTGATGGCAGAAATTCGCGTCGTTAATTGCTGCAATTTCATCACATGCGTTGGATGTTGGTGTGATGATTGCTCGACCATCTGACGCGCTGATCCGGGTGTTGGGAAGAGTGTTCACCAATGCGCTCCCCACGTGGCCAATTACTCCGCCTAGGCGAAGTCTCAGCACCGACTATTGAATGGGAAGATCGTTGCACTTGTTAATGAACTGGGGGCCAGTAAACCATGACTCAAGCAGCTCGCGGCTCACGCGGTTGTCACCCCTTGCGAGAATTTTGGCCTCGTCGAATTTGAATGTGTGGTCGGATCTCGTCGAATGAGCCGCAACTTGAGAGCTGGCGTCATTTCTCCGCACCGCTGCAGCATGTTTGGCCATTCGCGTTTGCAGTTGTCTTCCGGTTTCTCCGATGTAGTTGCTTTGTCCGCAACTGCACCAGATCCGATAAAAGACCCCAGACGTTTCTTGCCGTGGCAGTGGGTCTTTCGGTTTCATTAACTAACGCCTGATGGTTGCCTCCGGTCTGTGTGCAACTCACGAGGCCACGCTGTGTAAAGTGATTTAAATAATGTTCCGAATCACATGAGCGTTAAGGCTGACCAACCCGGTCTGATTTCGAGACACCTTATAGACATTGCGCTTAGCCTGGGAGACCCTGGCCTGGCGACCTCGCAAACGGTTGCGGAACGGCGAACGATTGATAAGTGAGCGTTTTGGCCAACAAAGGCAAGAGGCACCGACGTATTTACTGTTGTCGACTAGTCGGTTGATGAGAGACCTTGATTTGTGTGTCGCTCTGGCGACAGTGACTGAAACCACCCGCTCTGGCCACTTGACTGTTTGTGCCGCGTATGACTCAGCCCTCGGCTTACCGATGCCTTGACTCCGATCGAAATTTTTGACCGCACCGATTGGTCGCGGCTGGACATGCCTCAAACACACACACGCACGCACGCACGCACCTCGCCCTATGACTTGGCATGGGGAAGCAATTTCTGCCGCCGCCTTCTGAGTTGGTTATGCCCTTTCCGCTTCAGCAAAGGTTGTCCAAATAAATTTGTCTTTTTGACTTTTGATGTGGGAAACCTTCACTTTGTAGAGAATGTAGCGCATCACGACGAGTTCTTTTCAAATGCGCATTTGAATTTGGCTGACTGCTCCTGACTGTGGTCTGTGGCTTCACGAGACTTCGGAAAACGTACCGACCGCACTCCGGAAACCATTTCTGCTGGATGGCCGAAGCGACTGAGGGCGGTGGGACGAACTCTTCTACTCTGTAACTTTTTAAATGGGTATGCATGCCCACGCGAACGCACCTTGGTTGTCTAGTATTGGAAAACCGATAGCGCTCCCCGGTGCGCGCAGTCCAGGCTAATATGCTGGGTCGATGATCGCACCCTTCATGATCTCAAAACCTCGAGAACGAATTTGTGAGATACTTTTACTTCGCTTGCCCTCCTCCTCCTCCTCCTCCTCTTTCACCACCACCACCACCACCACCACCACCACCACCACCACCACCACCACCACCCTTAAAATGACAGTGAGTTTGGTTTTTGCCTACGTGTTTACTTCCTACTCCCTCCAAAACGGAGTTACTCCATCCTACAAACATGCAATATTACAAGTAGCATAATTGTCACATGACGATGATTTTACACGTGTTTCTTCGGTGTTCTGCGGTCGCATGACACTGCCGAGGAGTCGAACAACTCGAAGTTCTGTCATGCAGCCTCAGAATATAGAAAAAAAACACATGTCTGAGCTTTTAGCTAGTACCTGCGCCAGGAACACGGTAAAATCACTAGCATATGAAAGGTATGCTATTTGATGTACTGGCCGTTTATAGAATGCGCATTACTCGGTTATTCCACAGCACTCAAGTGTCTTCGACTCAAATGTTCGTCTAAATTTCGGGTCTGACCCTAAAACTCTTAGTGATTTTCAAAATTATTAGCTTGTCTGTGCCCTCATCCCTGACCGGATACATGAATACCTCCCCGGCCAGAAGTCTGTGGGATGAAGTTGAAACAGCTGCACGTATTTCGTCCAAGGGAACAAATGACTGGTAGCGAACAGTGATAGGAGTACGTAACTGCCGCAAGCCGGAGGTGAGCCGAGGTGTGTGTGTGTGTGTGTGTGTGTGTGTGTGTGTGTGTGTGCGTACTCAGCGCATTTTCCTCACTATAAACAAGCTGACGCGCTTAAAGCTATCACGGTGCGCTAAAAGCCGTGGCTTGGAAGGTTGCCAACTGACGGGGTACCTTGGACCTCCTCCTTGACTGGAGGCGGTCTGAGAGTCAGGCTGCAATGGCTCCTTTTTAATGTGGCCTTTATGGCATTCCCACCACAGTGCGGGATCCGAGCCAGGCGTTGGCGGCACGCCCAGGTGCGGCTTCGGCCGTGCCAGCCTCCAAATCTCTGTTGTGTTGGTTGAAATCCTGGTTATTGTTGTGTGGACCAGGGGGTGTGGTGGAACGCCAAGGTGAGGATCCGTCCGAGCCATCCACCTGCGGCCTCCCTCGTCTCCGGTCTTCTTGACTCTGTCTTGACATCGGGCCCAGGCGGGGGAGGAGGAGAGAGTGTAGGTAGATGCTACGCAAGTCTACTGGCACTATAAACCCCTGCGTAAGTCACCGTCCCTGCTCCCAACACCTAGGCTGGGGCATACGGTGGATATTTTAAAAATCGACGATCGAACTCACGTGTGGAGTGTCATCGTCCAGGACTGCGATAACAATCTCAGATGGTTCTGTATGGAAGGCAGTGTGTTGCTCAGGGTTGATAGTGTAGTGGACAGTCATAATGGCTACGTCGCGCCTCACGCTAGCGCCTGCACCTACGTCCTAGCGACAGTCTGCTATGGCACGCACGTCTGCCCGGCTTCGATTTGTCTCGTTGCAATTCACTGTCTGCACCACGCATTCGGTCGATTCTCTGCCTGCACCACTCGTGGCTTGTCACTACCTTAGCGTGGGCTCGGAGCCAATCAACGTAGTTCCTATCGCTGATTGGTAAGACTAGGGGGAATAGTCCAGAACAAGAGAGTAAACAATCTGCAGCGACACTTTTGCAGCGGCGACCTTCGGCGACACAGGGCTCGTCGCTATCGCGAGCGCCGTCTCCGCGGCGCCGGACGCATCCTCATCCGGTTGCCAACTTTCCCCTTCACTATTCTGTACAGAATAAAGTGTCCTAGCCAAATGACGTCCTGCTTCTAACAACTTGGGATATGGCCTGATGTTGTGGGGTACTGAGCGTACACCATCGCCGCTTAGACGCTATAAGAGTTTGTTGCTGCCCGTGAAAGAACACCTGATCACGGACAGATGTCGGAAAGGCGAAGGAGGAACGATGGGTAGGTAGTGACTGTTCTGCAGATGTGCTCGGCGATCAGGTTAGCCCATAGTACACATTTATTGGACAGCGCAGAGTCTGCGGGAGCCTATATCACATCCAGTCCTACCACCAACAGCTGACTGGGAGGCCTACAATGGGGAATCCATTCCCTCGGCAAACTAGCTCATTCTTCACTATGCTCCTTCTGGTACGCTGTAATGTGCTATGCCAGGCAACCCGGGCATAACTTGGTCCTTCCCAGAACTTCTTAGTGCGAGTTCTAGACTTCCCGCCAACGTAACCTGGCACATTCGATGGGGATCGGGTCGCGTGTATGGGACGCGTAGACGGACTGTTTACTCACGTCAGTCACTGCGGCCGGACTCGCCTCCGGTAGCCTTGAAATTGTCCTCGCATCAGGGAAAATGGCCGAGGGAGTAGAATGTGAAGTAGATGCTGCGCAAGTCGGTTCCATTGCAACCTAATGCATGCGCAAGCCACCAGTGCTGTGTCCTGACACCTTGTACGGTTTGTGACTCAATGAAATGTGGATGAGGTCGGCGTTTTAATGGAGTTGACCTGGCACCAAACCTCATCCATTCGAAATACGCAAACCCTTGTCGTGATGGGGAGCTGCGGCGAGAGTTCCAAATAGCTGATAACACGAAGATTCCTAAATCCCAAGCCAGGGGGGGCGGAGTGGGTTCGACAAACTTTACTGATGGAAAATAGCGTACAGGAGGTTCAGTCAGCAGTTGTCGCAAACTGTCTATTCAGGAAAATTTTTCTGTAATTTCAGTGTCCGCCGTTGAGATGCTTAACTCCCAGTTGGCGTGTGCGTCCTTGCTTTGTCTGAGTCCTTCCCGTATGTGGCCAATCAGCGAAGGAGCAGCGTGGATTGGCTTTGAGCTCTCGCGAGGCTAGTGACAAGCCTCGCGCAGTCCCAGAAGCGAGTCCACAGGGGCGCGAGGCGGGCAGAAGGGGAGCGGGACAAAGTGGCGGCGATCAAGGGAGGGGACTGTCACACTCCCATGGCGTCTTTCATTCCTCTATGGTCCGAATTCCCTATAGCCTGGCTCGCATGCATTTGCCGGTCAGCAGGCGTTGGCGTCAGCAAACCGTCACATGAACTCATTTACCCTCGGACATTGTCGATCTCATCTTTTTAATTCTCCAAAATGCGCATCTGATACAGTCAGAAAAAGAAAACCAAGATTACTCTTACGCGCATGGCGGGAAGAAGGCCAGTTATAAACGGGTATTGATGCAGGCGGCATCTGTATCCTGTTATAGACGGAGACGAGGAAGGCTGGAATGTATGCGGAGGGCTAATTTCCCGTCCACAACAAGCCAGACTCAAGATCAGGAGTGCAAACCCAGTGACTGTGCATATTTGCGTTTTAGACGGACCGTTCTCCTGGTGGAGTGAATGAGTGACTGGACCGGGTTCGAGTTACTGCATTCTGAAATGAAGGGATTAAATGACCGAAACCGGAGAATGAAAGACATTTCGGCATAGTAAAGACTTCATGAGGTCCTCGCTGCAACAAAAATTAACAAGCCGCAAAAATCTACCGCTGTCTCCGTGAAGGCGAAACTACCACGTCACAGTCGTAGGCGACGGGTGCCAGAGAGCCGGCGCAGGGCTGAAGACTTGCGAGTGAACTATTTTACAGTGAGGCAGGCTTGCACCGAGTCCGTCGCGCCCTACCCTCCCTCAGCTCCGTCGGCAGGAACGGGGTGGGCTCAAGTGAAGCGGTTAACATGTGACGGCAGGTCGGATGTGGTCATGTAGCTCCACCTGAAGTAAACAAACCCCAGTCGCCTCTTATACGGGACCGGTGGAAATAGGTGTTTTTACTGGTGGAGTCGGGAAACGCACAGGCGACGAGGTCAAGTAGTTGTATGCAAAAGAAAGGCCATTGAGAATGCGCGGTCGTACTTTGAATGGTTGAGAATTAGTTGCGCTAACCCCTAACCCTAATCCCCAACCATAATCCGTAATCCTAAAGTCTAACTCCTAGCCATAGCCTTTTACCCTAACCCTTAACCCCAACAGTATTGTGCCCACCGGTTGGATCGACCAAACCACATCTTATCTGACGACGGTTCAGCCCTCACATGCGCGATGGCTGCAAAGGCCACACTAAGATGTGCCAGTACAGCCGACTGCGAATCCTACAGAATGATAGGTCAACCGTTGCATCCAATGATGTCCAACGTGTGCTCCACAGCAAGTTGAATCAGGCATGGTGACTTGCGCGTGAATTAAGTTACTGTGAGGGTGGACTTGCGTAGCGTCCCCCGCGCTCCCTCCTCCTCCTCCTGGACCCGGTGCAAAGACAGAATCAAGACAGGAAGCTAGGAGACCGCACATTACCACCCCACGCCACACCCCCTGATCCGAAACAAACACCTGTCAACAACAGACAGACGTGGACGTCCGGCGAGAGCGCGGGACACACCTACCGCCAGAGGACCAGTTACCGCAGAGCTGCCAGCGCACACCAGGCTGTGAGGGCCATGGTTTGCTGATCATGACATCGACGACGTCGAAAAGCCTACAGACTGACTTATTCCCTCAATCGGGAACACTCTAATCCATGATGTTTAGCTGGCTCTAGCAGATTTAAGCACGAGGTTTGCGCCGGCGTGCCGTAAGGACGGAACCCGCAGTGGCGGCTTCAC
>CACRXP010000053.1:926421-969473 GCA_902702965.1 Spirometra erinaceieuropaei | reverse complement strand
TAACGCGCATGGCGGCAAGAAGGCCAGTTATAAACGGGTATTGATGCAGGCGGTATCTGTATCGTGTTATAGACGGAGACGAGGAAGGCTGGAATGTATGCGGATGGCTAATTTTCCGTCCATAAGAGGCCTTATTTCAACCCAAAACGAGGAGTGCAAACCGAGTGACTGTGCATATTTGCGTTTGAAACGAATCGTTCTCCTAGCGGAGTAAATGAGCGACTGGATTTCGACTTACCGTATTCCGAAATTAAATGGCCGAAACTGGAGAATAAAAGACATTTCGGCACAGTAACGACTCCTTGAGGTCCCCGCCGTGAAGGCGTAACCACCATGTCACAGTTAGACAGTCGTAGGCCTCACTCACTTAACTCCATCGGCAGGAACGCGGTGAGATCAAGCGAAGCGGTCAACATGTGACGGCGGGTCGGATGTGGTTATGCAGCCCTACCTGAAGTAAACAAACCCCCAGTCATCGCTAATACGGGACCGGTGGAAATAGGTGTTTTTACTGGTGGAGTCGGGAAACGCACAGGCGACGAGGTCAAGTAGATGTATGCAAAAGAAAGGCCATTGAGAATGCGCGGTCGTACTTTGAATGGTTGAGAATTAGTTGCGCTAACCCCTTACCCTAATCCCCAACCATAATCCGTAATCCTAAAGTCTAACTCCTAGCCACAGCCTTTAACCCTAACCCTTAACCCCAACAGTATTGTGCCCACCGGGTGGATCTACCAAACCACATCTTATCTGACGACGGTTCAGCTCACACATGCGCGATGGCTGCAAAGGCCACACTAAGAAGTGCCAGTACAGCCGACTGCGAATCCTACAGAATGATAGGTCGACCGTTGCATCCAAGGATGTCTAACGTGTGCTCCACAGCAAGTTGAATCAGGCATGGTGACTTGCGCGTGAATTAATTTACTGTGAGGGTGGACTTGCGTAGCGCCCCCCGCGCTCCCTCCTCCTCCTCCTGGACCCGGTGCAAAGACAGAATCAAGACAGGAAGCTAGGAGACCGCACATTACCACCCCACGCCACACCCCTGATCCGAAACAAACACCTGTCAACAACAGAAAGACGTGGACGTCCGGCGAGAGCGCGGGACACACCTACCGCCAGAGGACCAGTTACCGCAGAGCTGCCAGAGCACACCAGGCTGTGAGGACCATGATTTGCTGATCATGGCATTGACGACGTCGAAAAGCCTCAAGATTACTTCCACGAGGACTGACTTATTCCCTCAATCGGGAACACTAATCCATGACGTTTAGCTAGCTCTAGCAGATGTAAGCACGAGGTTTACTGCGGCGAGGAATGCGTCGGCGTGCCTCGAGGATGGAACCCGCAGTGCCGACTTCACCCTCCTGCGAGTACCACTCAACGGGGTCGACTTGGACGCAGTGGCCGAAAGGACACCAACGCCACCAGAGCGCGCCTCGAGGGGACGTAGGCCAAGACCGCCCCCACTCGCCGTCCCGGGAACGCCCACGGCCGAGAACATTCCCCCCACCCCTAGGAGTCGAAGTCCCACCGCACTGCCGGTCCGACCACACCAACAGGACTCAGCACCGTGCGATGACAAGCCACGCCTCACCCCGACGCCAGAAAACCCCTGACAAAAACACGACAGCACAGGAAGCCCAACCCGCCGAAACAAAATCCAAAACAAGCTCTGCAGTCGCTCATGTGTGGTGTTAGTATATACAAGTTAAAGAAGAATATATGTACAAGGGGACGGATGCTTGCTGGTAGAGGGCCTATTTCTTAGCCGCTTTCTTTGGCGTCTTCTTCACGGAAGGTTTCTTGGGCTTTGCCGACGTTGCAGCTTTCTTTGGTTTGACCGTCTTCACGGCCTTCTTCGGCTTCGGCGTCTTTTTGGCCGTGGCAGCCTTCTTCGGTTTAGCCGTCTTGGTAGTCTTTGGCTTGGAGGTCGTCTTCTTGGCATGTTTCTTTGCGACTGGCTCCTTTTTCGCCTTCTCGGAGAGCTTGAAGGACCCAGAGGCGCCGGCACCCTTGGTTCGAATCAACTTGCCGGAAGCCGTAGCGGAGACAAGGGCGCGACGCAAGTGGACCTCAGCAACCCTCTCGTCAATCTTGTTATGGGCTTTAATGTGCTTCAAGATCGCCTGACGGCTGGAACCGTTTTTGTCCTTCAGGTCCTTAATTGCATCCACGATCATCTTAGCGAAGGGCGGGTGGGCAGCAGGCACCTTTGGCTTCTTCGGCGCCTTCGCCTTCTTCACGGCAGCCTGGGCAGCAGAGTCAGTCATGGCGCAAGCGAAATGTGATTTGCTGCGAAGCGGTGACTCGCGGTATTTATAATACAGCTGACTAGCTCGCGTCGAAGTGCACTAGGCGCGAACAGCGTCTGACACGTTCGCGCGCTAAATAACGATATAGTCTACTGACTTGTCCGATTTAAAGGGCATTTAACACTTGAAATAGTCGAAATAATGTGATAATGTGGTAATAATTGGAAGGAGGACATTTAGAGCTGTCGAACGGTGTCAGAAATATGATTGTCCCAAGAGTGGCTCAATGACAAACTACATGTGAGTGGGGAAATCATGGCGATGACATTTGGAATGCCGCTACTAAACAAAGTTTTTCTCGTGGCACTAAAATATATAATTAAAAAAAAGTGCATTTTATGATTCCCAACTAAGTGGTCTTCACAGTGGAATATACGCTTTCTGACAAAAATTTGCCACTAATCCAATATCACCATACAATTAATCGTCCCCACGTCAAGTAAAGAACAGTCCCCTTGTCTATCGTCATATATTACCTCGGCCAGTACTAAGAGATTTCCGTCATTTTCGATGCCTTCTTCGAAAAAATGATAAGGCACCATATATCCTACTGTTTTCATGCATTTACTGTTGTCTTTAAAGATAAATCAATGCGTTATTTTCAATCTTACGAAAGATGACTGTGATTGGTCGGTGATTGGTTCAGTTCGGTCTTGTTCGCAGTCCTACCTATCTCAGTACTTATCCCGTCGGTTTTTTCAAACTAGACACATACTTCTATGCATTTGCACATATATGCTGTTCTACATAGTTAGCCCCTTTATCTTGACCAAGCATTTTCGCTAAAGACGAAGAGGATCGGTAGTGTTCCTTGACAGCCACTTCTTGGAAAATGTAGTTGACTGGCGGACGTTGCCCTTCAGCATTTCCTAGATTTCATGCTGCTCTGGCAGATGAGACATGTAGTCCACTGCTTAGTATATCGTAAACCGTGTAATTTAGTATATATTAACTTTCTCCAAGCTGTTTGCCTCGATCTGGGCGGTTATTAAGCACGGCATGGCGGGCGAAACTTCGCATGTCAGGAAATGGGCATCACATGTAAGTGGGAAGCAGGTTCTCTGGTTTATCGTAGTAAATGTGTGTGTTACACAATCCTGGGAGGTACTGTGGTGAGGTACCGGACTAATTTACCTTTGACAATTTAGTCCCGTTTTCTTTGCCCGGATTGCTTGTTTGAATGTGACGAAAAACAACACACCGGAACAACCCGCTGCTGAGCTTTGTCAGCCATCGCGTCCGATCCAATCACCAGCTGAATGACAGACTCGGGCAGCCGACTAGTGCATACGAGAAGAAGTGGAGTCGACACTGGGTAATCCATCCTTACTGTACATCGGTGTACTTCCTACTCTAATAAATTTGACGAGCTCAAATTCACTTTGACAGGCGAACATTTGTGGCCGGGAAAAAGGCCAGCTAACCGAGACAAATTGTGCCCTGTGATGGCACTAAGTGCGTAGACGAGCTAGTGTGCCCGAGGCTATCTCCGGCTGTCTTGACGTTGTCTTACCATCGGATCCGTTGGATGATGGAGGAGAGAGTGTGACCGGCGCTGTGCAAGTCTGCTCCACCACAAACTAATTCACGAGCAAGCACGGATGCCACACTCACTCTGTGCGGCTCGTGGTGGACATAATAACTTAAAACGGTCGAAATGTCGTTCTTCAACCTACCTTCCCGGCTGATTTAGCCGGCCTCAGAGGCCACGTCATAAGTCTTGAAAACGTGTAGATATTCGCGCGAATAAGATGCAGACGAGGCCATTAATCCCGTCTAGCTTTTGAATAGATTCTGTTAGACTCTGGTGAGGTACCGGACTAATTTGCCTTTGACAACTTAGTCCCGTTTTCTTTACCCCGAATTGCTTGTTTAAATGTGACGAAAAACAACACACCCGCTTAGTTTGCCTGCTTAGCTGTCGCGCTCTGTTCTCAGGTTACTTAACGTTCAGAATTTCTATATTATCCACTGGTCGGTTTTTACTTGCTGCCTTTAAGGCTAAGGGCTTGTGAGATATAACTTGTTAGTTCGTAAAAACATTCCCATTTACTTGAAGCCGGTACCGGATGCACATTGGCCATGTTATTGCACTACTTTGGCTTGTGACCTTTCCAGAGATGACCCAATTGCCGGCCGGTACCCAGTACCATCTGGAGCTCTTACTGCCGTACGGTTCACGGCTGTATATTCGTCAGACGGGAGAACATGCCCATTTTGCAATGCGCCTTCAGCAGGGATCGGTCCGGCATTCATCTCCTGTGTAAGCGCCGGGTGGGTGACTCATCATCTTCTTACAGGGATTGCGGAAGTTTCTGTGTCATTCATATTACCACGCCATCAATCATATTCTTGTGAAACTCGCTCTTTGTGGCATTCCGCCACATTCTGCATTTACTTGTTTCACGAAGCAATAAAAGAATGATCTGTATACCGACGCGCAACTAACCATATGCGTTCGGAAGACAATTTAACCATTTGCCTTTCTAACAGAGAGGACGGAATAGACTGTATTTTACTAGAGCACCAGACGCTTGCGGTGTATGCTTTATAAGCAGAATTACTAAATATACAGTCAATGATCGATCCCATTAAATGCGTTTTCGAATAGGGAGAATTACTATAGAGGGGGGTTGTAATGATGAATATCCGTGGCATAAGCTCGTGATATTTGAAGCACGTCAGAATGTTGGCTTCTGAAGACACTCCTTTTCGATCACCTTCAAAAACCAATCCGTAAAATATGCCTACTTAAGTAGCATGCGTATTCTCGACCGATTTTCGATGCTCCTATAAATTCAAAAATATTTTAAAGAAAACATGCACATGAATACTTTTCTTGCATTCATTCGACAGCAGATCATGTGTTCTTCAAGTTTTTTTACCCGAAGAAGGGGTATCCTTCAGTTTTGAAAAATTTCCGATTATTAGACCGTGCAACGTCCATTCGAATAGCATGGTGCCTGTCTGGTCAATAATGCCCCTCATTCAGAATGCAACACAGTCCTCATTGTGTAATTATTTACTGTACTGACAACATAAGTACTAGCGAAAAGCCCAGAAACGCGTGGTTCGCCGATCTTGTGTGGATACCTGACGCAACTGCGAGGGGTTCGGCTCATCAGTGGATCCCCAGCCTTGTCCGTGTGTTTTCTGGTATATGAACTCCATTTTCACCTCGCTTTGTTTAATTTCCGAGGAAATTAATGCGCGAACGTCAGACCAGTAAATTTTTTGTTCCCGTGATCGTACCTTCATCTTCTGAACTGCCTCCTGGATCTCGCCTGTTCGCTTCCGCAGCTTTGACTTCAGTCCAGCTACATTCTTGAGATATTGTTAAGATTGGATTAGTCTGCACTCCAATCATCAACAGTATCTTGAAGCAATATTTCTCCAGAATGAATTCAAAGCAGGCATAAACAGCAGAATTTATTGGAACCAATAGATTTCGCGACGGCTTATCGACTGCAGACAGATAACAGGTGAGAAAGGCACAGAGGTTTGAACTTCCACGGAGAAAATCAATATTAAACAGCAAGGTCATCGTATGCTGCACGTAGACTAATCAATAAAATGGTAACTGAAAAACGAAACATAGGAAAGAAAACGGGTAGTTAACACGCCGAGGGATTTAGAAAATCAAAAGGGGCCCAGATCTACCAGAGCAAGCTGAGATTGTCTACATGGTCCAACTGTTTGCATATGTCGGGTTTCTTCCGCCGTATGTAGGCTGCCTCCAAATAGCGCAGTAACCGAGTTGTTCGTGCTCGAACTAATACTCAAAAAGATGTTTTGGGGTCAACCGAATGACCGCTATCAAGGAGGTGCTTTGTAAAAGAAGACCGTGGGATTTTATTCTCCTGTTTTAGAAGCCATTTAGGCAGGTGCAGTTGATAAGCCGTCGCGAAATCTATTGGTTCCACTAAATTCTGCTGTCTATGCCTGCTTTAGAAATCAACAGGATCGTTGTTGATGGCATGTGGATTACTACCTAATGAAATTGATCGGTAGCCAGATCCCACGCTAATCTACGAGTCGTACTACGTAACGCCCGCGTCACCGACGCCCATAGAAAAAAGTGCTAAAAGGCGAGGACAATTTCACCGTTAATCATTCACACGACCTTTTTCGGGGCAGTCCAAGTGGATACTGTCGTTAAGGTTAATGTGCATATCCTTAAACAAAACTAAACCAGGACAAGGTTAGAAAGTGTGTATCAAGTAAACTAAATCTAAAAAGCCGTTCATAAATGAAAGATAAAACAAAATAGTCATCACACGTTTCGCATTTCCTATGCCAGAACTTACTTAGATCTGTTACATACAGATGTTTTAACAGTCGCACGCCTAAACAGCTAGCGACTTGATTGACGCAAAAGTACCTCCCACCGTTCCCCCTGAAATCAACTACGCAAGGTCGCACTTTATCCCTGGATGCGTCAGACCCCAACTTCGCGTCCATAATGTCTGTTAGGATGGTGGCAGTAGAACCAACCCAAATAGTGACATTCCATGCTAACGCGCGGAACTCAAACTGAGCATTCCCTGAGAAGCCTTGCCCGTATAAAACTACGTCACTATGATTAAATGAAAGCGTGTGCTATGCCAGCATCAGCAAACCATGGTCCTCGCAGCCTGGTATGCGCTGGCAGTTCCCAATTGCGGAAACTCGGCAACCTCTATGGGGTTCGAATCCATGGCGGTAAGGAAAAGGCTTGGTGGAGCCAACGCCCTAGTCATCTGGTTTACAAGGTCCCACCGGAAGGGATGAGTTAAATCACGTTTGGATCAAGTTGTCCGCCCAACTCCCTACTGGGCCTCGTAGTTCAGGTGGCCAGAACGTTGTCTGTACTGAAGTCTTTCCCTTTCTGTCTTGCGTCCGAATCCCACCGATGTCGTCGAGTTTTTTCCGTTTGGGTCAAAATAAATCATTCAATATCTGTCAACACACCTATTTATACGAAATTTTGCAGAAAATAAATGCAAAAAAGTTCGGTCATTGTTCAGTTTACAAAAAATAACCATCGGAAATGGCAATTCGAAAACGCAGCCGTGAAAAGAAAAAAACTGGGAAATTAACACACAAGTGGGTGTGTAAATCTGGGGACTGGGTATTTCTAGGGAACGTTGAGGTTGACCACGTGGTCTGGCTACTTGCATAGGTCGGGTTTTCCCCCCGTGTATAAGCGGATTCCGAACGGCGTACTATACTAGTTGTTTGTGTCCGAACAAGCACTCTGATAGTGCCTCGGAGTTTGTAAGCGTCTGCTATGCCAAGATTCATCGAACCATAGCCATCGCAGCCGGGTATGCCCTGGCAGTTCCCGGACACCTGGTTCCCTGCCGATGGATGCTCGTCCGCTCCCGCTAGGTAAACAGGTCGTGGGCGTGGCCGCCCAGTCATCATCCTCGTCCTTCCGACTCCTGTTGTTGTTGTTGTTGTTAGTGAAAAATCCTGGCCAAGTGTATGTTGTGGACCAGGAGGGTGTGTTGGCACGCCTAGGTGCGGGTCCGGCCGTGCCAGCCACCTGCGCCCTCCTCCACTTCCGCCCTTCTTGACTCTGTCTTGACACCGAGTCCAGGTGGCATGAGAGAGAGAGAGAGCGGTAGATGCTGCGCAAGTCTACTATCGCTATAAACTAACTCACGCACAAGTCACCGTGCCTGATGCACCTAGCTGTGTAGCACACGGTGGACATCGTCGGCCACGACGGTCGAACTGTCGTCGTCATGAGTAAATGTTCTGCCACTTCAGTAGAAGTAGACCCCCATTATGTTGCCGTATAAGTTTCTTTTCCAGCGACTTATGAGGTACGCGGTTGCCAAGCGAATAATGAATGTGAGCATATATACTTTCATACGTAGGCTGGGACATTGTGGTTCAAGAGAATGCATATGATGACTAAGCGACTGAAAGTATCATTTTCAAGGTTGATAACCTATACCGAGGGAAAGTAAGTAGCACCTACATTAGCATACATTTCCGGGAGAGGCTGGTTATACCTCACTTTCGCCCTTCCTAACTTATGTTAATTGGGTTTCATCCTTCAGCAGGAGTTAGCAAAGTCAAAATAGTCTGTGCATCGCTAACTGCGCAGAATGACTGAACGACCATCCTCGAGCCACTACGAGCAAATTTGGCCGCGAGGAAGACTTATGACAGTCTGAAGAGCTTAGACGAAGACAGCTTCTTGAGGATTGCAGAGTGGAGGGAATTTATGGGACTGTAAAATTTGTTGCAAGCAGGTCAAAACAAGTAGGAAAATACGGCCCTCTCCTCCTCCTCCTCCTCCTCCTCCTTTCCTTACCCTATTCTCCCTCCTTTTGTGAAAACTTCGTTGTAGTCAGGCCAAAACAAAATAGGACGAACTAAGCTCCAGGAAAACTCCACCTCTCCGAAATTAGGTTTTTTCGAAAAATCGGTTCTTTGCACTTTTTGAGACTATGCCAAGTGCTTTATTCTGTGACAAAAGGATCAAATTAATACCTTATTCTTTGGGCTATTCTCCGACCACTTAAACTGAGTAGAGTAGCTCTCATTTTGATGGATTTGGCTATGCAGTCAGTCAGGTTTACCATGTAGGATCAATAAAAATTTTCAGAGGACATGGACCATCTTGTATACAGATAAAGGGGCAGATATGATGCCATGTGAGAGGACCTTTCAACTTCTTGGAAAACTCGCAGTCACCAGGTCTTTTTAAAGATGGCAGCTATCGTTTCCATGAACAAAAATTAGCATAAAGGATAATTTGCTTGGACTTAAAAGGGCATATGAACTCGATGAAAAACTTAATGATACTCAAGTAATCATTCTTTAGGCTAAGCAATTTTTTTCAAGTGGTCGGAAATACGCGCCTTCAAGAGTCGGAGCCCTGGCGTGACTCAGATATAATCAAATTATGCCGCATGAAAGTCCATATGACGACCTCACGTAAAAAGTTCCACTTCGAAATTTCAGTTAATATTTCCCGAATTACGCCATCGATTTTAGGAAGCTGCAAAATCGGAATCGTGGTGACAGGCCAAAAGCTCCATGACAAATATCGCGGCTAGGGACGAAACAAACGTTGTCACTGGGCGCCTTAGGCTGGACGTACGAAATGTCATACGTCGTACCTTAAAAAGGCGTTGCATATTCCCATATAATATCTACTTATTTGATTTAGGTAGGCACACTAAGTCACAATTAGTGTGTGCCTGCGTGAACGCTGACAAGGGGCCAGACGGGTGGGCAATAGAGAGCTGGCTTGAGACAAAAAAAGCGGAAACAGTAAGATATGGCGTAAACATAAACAGTAAGCCTCAGTATTTGTGAGGTGACGCTGTTAACCAGAGTATTCGTAGGAAGTACAAGAAGGCGGGGGGGGGGGAAGAGACAGCGGACGCTTTCCCGTGACCCGGTGGGTATCTGTTAAAAAGCCAATGAGGAACTGAACTGGGCACCTCACTGGCATCCACACATTTGATTTTGATGTTTGCCAATAGAAAATCAACTGGTTACTGCAATGTTCGACTTAGCCGATGCGCATCATGAAGTTATGAATGCATGGGATCAGAGCCGACGTCTTAACAAAAAGGGTTCGTGTTCAACAAGCCCTAGACGACGCACGGGACCGTCCCCAACTTGACGTTAGACTACGGCTGGCTGCTGATGGCGGCTGCGACGTCGCCGGCGAATTACCAAGAAACAGCCATCTCAATCTCCCCTGGCCTAGGTGACATCTACGGATTAATGAGTACTAGTCAGTATGCAGGACCATCTGTTGGGCTCTGGACTACGGTTCCCCGACGTACGGCGGAATCGTCCGTAGGTCGTCCTGCAATCGAGGAAAATCAGTGGATGCCACTTCCACGACACGGGGTTCTTCAGAACACACCGTCCGAATGTCGCTGGGACCAGATATGCAAGACACGGACCCTGACTATGGTTGAAGGCATCGCAGTGCTCAAGAACGACCTTTTCTATCTGTTGTGGCGGGCGGGGAAGGGTAGTCGAACTGGGTTTGGCATATTTTTTCCAAGGAGATCGGAAGTTAGTCGGACCAGTGCCTGCCTGTGCCTGTGTGAGGACGACTGGCTTCGGTTACGTGCTGGGTCAGTGAGGTAAGTGAGTTACCGAGGGCTCCTGCTCTCTCTGATCTAACTGTTAAGGATATCGTATATGGCCCAAAACATGTACATTCGTTTCTTCCTACTATATTTGTTTCAGTAGGCCGTAATTTGTTTACTATTTCAGGGCCGTAGACAATTTGGCCATGTCGTAATTTACCTTCACCTTGTCGTTTCTCACCATACAACGAATGATATACGGTTTCACGGATGGGAGCGAATATGCGAATCCCAGGTTCTTGTTGTCAAGAAGATAAACAAACGAGCTCTGGAACAGTAGGTGTATTACGAGACCGAAAGCTCAGACTAATACACCTACTGTTCCAGAAATCGTTTGTTCATCTGCAATACGGTTTGTCGAGACTATAGGCAGTGGGGTTATATGACATACAGTAGATATGCTAACTCATAAAATGTTAACCAAAATTTCGAAATGCGTTCTCGTTTCGAAAAGATAAATTAAGTAGTGTTGTAAAACTAATCATGATGCACCATAAATCTATAATGATCCAGTTACCTCAGAGTGTCGGCTTTCGAAAGAACTTATTTTCGGCTGCATGCAAGATCTACACTCTGCAAAAAATGACTACATAATTAGCATGCAATTTTCTCAATGATTTTCGATGCCCTTGAAAATTAAATTATATTTCATGGAAAACATGCATAAAAATATTCACTCTTATGCTTATTCGGTAGAAAATCACGTCTTCTTCCAATTTCATACTCAAAAAAGAGTATAATTCGGTTTTAAAAAAGTTTCTAATTGCGAGATTTTTGAACACCGTTCAATGGCCGTTCATGAAACACCATGTATCTGCATTTACGAATGTGGCTTGTAAAGTTAACAATATTGCATGCATTTCTCTACGGTGTTAAGAGGACACCATATGAGGTTAATAAAATTAAGCAGTGGATTTGGGCAATATTGCTAACTTTACAAGCCACATTCGTAAATGCAGATACATGACGTTTCATGAACGGCCATTTAACGGTATTAAAAATCTCACAATTAGAAACTTTTTTAAAACCGAATTATACTCTTCTTCTGAGTATGAAATTGGAAGAAGACGTGATTTTCTACCGAATAAGCAAAAGAGTGAATATTTTTATGCATATTTTCCATGAAATATAATTTAATTTTCAAGGGCACCGAAAATCATTGAGAAAATTGCATGCTAATTAAGTAGTCATTTTTTGCAGAGCATAGATCTTGCATACAGCCGAAAATAGGTTCTTTCGAAAGCCGACACCCTGAGGTAACTGGATCAGATCAGATCAGATCAGTCGACTGCTCCACCTCCGCGGGCTGGACGACTTATCAATGGCTCCTGCGCGCCACTTCTGAGGAGAGCCTACTTTTCAGTTGGCTGTGCTCAAAGTGACAAACCTTATGTGCGCACAGAAGAGCTAGAGAGACAACAGCAGTAGATAGTTTTCTAAACATTTTGAAGACAGAATGGGATCAAACGAGATCCTAACCACGAAAAAGAGGGTCACACGCTTACTTTTCATGTTTGTATACTTCACTTCATAAGGCGCGTGGCGTACAGATGATAGGTGGCAGCCGTGAAACCGCTGTCTGTGTCTGGCACTCTTAGTGAACTTTAGATACGATCTGCATTGCAGTACGACGGGATGTGTCTCCACAGGCTGTTTTAGTAAGTGCGTTTCTAGTCATCAAGCATCAAATGGCCCAGGGGATAGGGCAATTCCGGCAGAACCAGTTGACGAACGAAAACCCGACACACACACGTATCTACGACACACAAAGAAAGCCTACTATAGTCGTTTAAGTAGGTCGTCTACATTGCGAAAACTAAATCCGGAATAAATAATAGCAAGCAAGCACCTTTCACTCGCACAACCGGCAGTTACTGCCCTGTGCCCCCCAGAAAGCCAAGCACCCGAGACCAAGTTAGAGGTCGAGGATCAAGATCTGCCCCACGGCGCATGAGTCCTGATCAGGAGGGGGTTTCCAATTCCACTTTAAGCAACGGTAAGGTGTAGCACTCCAACTAACTTGAGGTAGGCTGTGGACCGTGTCCTATGTTGAATGATGGTAGAGGGGGTTTTACTGGTGGGGCAATATGCAGGACGAAGAGTGGGCAGAATGCAAGAAAACACCGAAAGTAAATTGTCGAAAGTCTTATTGAGAGCTGTCATATGACAAAGAAAATGAGCGCGATAATTTAAAAAAAGACTAAAAACAATTTTCAAAAATGACGGATTTTAAATAAATCGGTTCTGGCGAGTTTACATTAAAGCAGGAAGCCCAGGAGATTTCAGTCATCAGGAATGGTGAATCGCAAGTCTCCCTTGTCCTTGTCGGTAATGCCATTTTAACTATATCATGCGCCGCTGTGCGGCTGCTGGTTGGGATCGAGAGAGAGAGAGTCCATAAGACATAACGGAACGAGTGGGTTTCGTATGAACGATCGGTGAACACCCCCGACAGCTGATCTAAGATTTATTGAAACAACACTAGATAGGAGTGTTGTGTATCCCACCTCTCGCTCTGTCCTGCCGGTTGTGTCCCAACATGCTCGAACAAGTCCCAGTCTACCTTCGAAAAATAAGCGTGAATATTGCGCAACTGTTTATGTCGGCAACTTTGACTCGATTATTGATTCGTTAACTGGTTGTGCGCACATGGTTACCGCTAAAGACTGCAGCCCATTGAGAATATTTCTGCTGCGGCGTTCTCATTGGCTTCTTACATATCTCGCCACACAATTTCGTCAAAGTTACCGCGCTTAAAATAGTACCAAATGCAATCGCCGGGAAATGCTGTCAGTAGAGGCAACACAGACTGCAGGTTTGGAGAAAAATAAATCTTGATTTATGCCATGTGCCTCGCATGGATCAGGGATTTGCCCTTCTGTCTGCTTTAATGTATGTGCTGACGCTAAAAGTATACACTACGTCGCCCATTGAATACCTCAGAAAGAAGCAGGACATCAGAGCGGTTGAATACATAGGTGAACTAAATCATGAAATCTGTCTAAATTAGTGAAAAATCTGTCGTTAGTCTAAAAACCAATCCTATAGAAACCACACTCAGTAAAAATGGCAACTTATGTAGCATGTATTTTTCACATTGACTTTTGGTGATCTTATAAATTCAAATAATTTTTTTGTGGAATACACGCACAAAAATATGCTTTCGTTTTCTTTTTTGGTAGAAAATAACATTGTCTTTACATTGTATACCCAAAGAAAACGTGTATTTAGGGCTGAAAAAGTTTCTTGTTGTGAGATTTTTAAGACCGTGCGATGTCCATACATACCGTGTCACACATCTCCGTTCACCAATGTTCCGCGTGAAATGCACAACATTGTCTACATTGATAGTAAAATTTTATGAACTCAACCCGGTATCTTATTAAAGGCATAGAGGAATATATGATTCTTCTTGTACGGAATGCATTCATCTTGTAGAATGGAATCGCGAAATGATAATGTAGCAATTTATCTGGACCAATATTATTGAGGAATTAAGAAACTTTTTCAGAACACAAATATACGCTTCCTTTGGATAAACAAGGTAGAGACAGTGTTATTTTCTACCAAACACGCAAAAA
Organism: Spirometra erinaceieuropaei; assembly: GCA_902702965.1. Classification (NCBI taxonomy): domain Eukaryota; kingdom Metazoa; phylum Platyhelminthes; class Cestoda; order Diphyllobothriidea; family Diphyllobothriidae; genus Spirometra; species Spirometra erinaceieuropaei. The sequence continues at coordinate 955,463 of CACRXP010000053.1, read as the reverse complement.
AGCATATTTTTATGTGTGTCTACCACAAAAGACTATTTGAATTTATAAGACCATCAAAAATCAATGTAAAAAATACATGCTACATAAGCAGTCATTTTTTACTGAGTTGAAATGAAGTGTATTTACAAGCCGACACCCAAACGAGTCTGAAATATTATGGAAGTATTGCCGATACAAGCGAAGATGCGAGTTTCAGGAACTAGTTGATCAGAAGAAAAAGCGATCGCTGGAACAAGGACTTTACTCGCCTGACGTTTCGGATTCTCACTTGAATCCATCATCAGAGAAAGTGGCAGAAAAGGGTGGCTCTTGCACAGGAAGTTGCAGTATTTATAGGATGTAGTCGCTGTGCTACCGCATACCTATAGCAATTACACCCCCCAATTACAGCTTTCCCCCGTTACCAATGCTCTAGCAGCCGACTGAGGTCTGCTCACATATATTCATGCTGCTAACCCCATCTCACAAAGATCGTAAAAACAAGTGAACACCGCAAGCCTATGAGAACGAGGCGTCAGAATGCATAGTCCTGCGATCGACTCGCATCTTCAGGGTTATTTGAAGGCTGAAGTGTATTCGTGTTTGATGAAACAATCGCGACGTTTTGATGCAACTGAGGCGTCCATCAAAACGCCACGGATGTAGCTCCAAGGGCTCATAGACAGTAGAGGCAACACAAACTGCAGGTTCGGAGAAAAATAAATCTTGATTTATGCCATGTACCTAGGATGGATCAGGGATTTGCACTTCTGTCTGCTTTAAAGGATGTGCTGAGGCTACAGGTGTTGACTACGTCGCCCATTGAATACCTCAGAAATAAGCAAGACATCAGAGAGGTTCAGTACATAGGTGAACTAAATCATAAAATATGTCTAAATTAGTGAAAAATCTGTCGTTAGTCTAAAAACCAATCCGAACATATCCACTACAACCACGCACCCATAACTAACGACTCAACCTAAAATACAAACGCAAAATAAATACTTCAAGTACTATGCTGCCGTTTAAAAAGAAAAATTTTCTTAAGAAAATCGCTTATAACAAGAACGTGAAAATTCGTGTCTCATGAGCCAACTCAAAAGTGGTAAGCGCATAATGCTTGTCCATGCAAATAACAGACTAAATTACAGTTCGTGGGCTAACTCATGAAATTCCGAAATTCCGAAATGCGTTTCAGTTTCGAAAAGATTAATTAAGTAGGGTTGCGAAATTAATAATCGTACAGCGTAATTTCAAATATAATTCAGTTATCTCAGGATGCCGGATTTCGAAGGAACGTTTTTTCGGGTGCTTGCAAAAATTACACTCTGTAAAACATGACTACTTAAGTAGCATGCATTTTTCTTACTAATTTTTGATGCTCTTAAATATTCAATTATAGTCATGGAAAAAAATGCATAAAAATATTTATTATTTTGCTCATCCGGTAGTAAATTACGTCTTTTTTAAATTTTACACTTAAAAGAAGGGTATAATTTGGTTTTAAAACAGTTTCTAATTGTGACCCTTTTAATACTCTGGAATGACCGTTCATAAAACGCCATGTTTCCGCATTTGCCAATGTGACTCATAAAGTTAACAAAATGGCTTAAACTTACTGCTAAATTTTATGAACCCCATATAGTCTCGTCTAAATACCGAAGAGAAATGTAAGGATTTCCGTACGCGGGAAGTATACGGCTTGTAGTTTGGAAACCCTTGAGTGCAAATGTAACGGCAGGCCGAGTCCAAAATTATTCGGGAATCTGGGAAGTTTTTGAAAACCGAATTATTCCCCTGCTTTAAGTATATAATCATAAGAAGACGTCATTTTCTACCGAACGAACAAGAGAATGATTATTTCTGTGCATGTTTTTATGAAATATAAGTGAATATCTAGGGGCATCGAAAATCAATGATAAAAATGCATGCTACTTAAGTAGCCATGTTTTACAAAGGATAGTTTTCACATGCAGCCGGAAAGACGTTCCTTCGAAAGCCGGCCCCCTTAGGTAACTCTACTATTATGAGAAGTACGCTGTACGCTTATTAATTTCACAACCCGACTTAATTAATCTTTTCGAAACGGAAACGCATTTCGGAATTTCGGTTGATAGTTCACGAGTTAGCCCACCTACTGTAAGCGGTGTAAGCACAGATGATTATGTAGAAATAGTTTTTACGCATATTTCCGTTAAATATCCTCCAAGAATTAGTGCTATGTGAAGTCTGACACAGGTGTTGGTGTATAAAATCTCACTGCGCGAAATCGATGAAATTTTCCGTTTTTTGCATCGTTCGAGATGTGGTTGGTTAAAGTAAACGGGATTTTGCTTACTGTCTCTGCTAAAGAAGTCACATTAACAAAAGTTCCCATAAGCTTACTTATCGAAGACCGTTCGCGTATTATTAAATTAGGGTAGAATAAGCAGATTCAATCGTAAAGATACCACTTTTTAAGAGAACTTTTTTCGCCAGATATATTTGCAATTTTTGCCGACGGTGGAGTTCGTCTAGTTTTAAAGAGCCTTTGACATATCAATGGATACTTCCTGATTTTTCATGGGTTAAATTAACTGCCCGTCAACATGGATTCTATGCGCTGGATTTATCAAAACCGTTAAAATAAGACATTTCTTGGAAGCAGTTACCGAAGAAGTGAGTGTGTGGGCAGATGGTCGCTTGAGTCACGTTTGAAAACTCACCCAAATATGAAACTCTATCGTCAAAAATAATGAAAGCCCACAACAAGTGAACAAACGCGCAGTAACTAGACCGCAGGAGAAATCATTATATGTTCAAAATTAAAATGACCATCCGATAATGGTCTTTTTGGCACGTTTAAATTAAGAACTGCATGCTGGCGTTGTTACTGCATTTATAGGCATTCAATCACCCAGATCTGCAAATTTGAATTTCGAAAATAATTTTTCAAGTGCGGCAAACTCTGTTCGTTGCCAGAGCACATCCAGGTGCCCCTTGACCTTCCGTAATATCCCTGAATTCACTCTAGACCTCAGCAGAGTTCACCGACTTTCACGTATTCTGCGCTGGGACTACAGAATACATAAGTATCTTTTCGAATCGAAAAGGCTTTAGGAATTTCGGTTAACATTTCATGAATTAGGACACCTACTATATATGTATATGGGCAGAATAACATTACAAACAAAGACATGATGTCTGGAATGGCCATTTCTGGCTTATTAGCCGCCGTCAGCCAGTCATACTCAACCCCCAAGTGTGGCCCACACGAGGCTCGAACTCGCGACCTGTTTGTTAGAAGTACACGCCTCTAACCACTGGGCCACGAGCACGTTGCTCTGTCGGTTTTCGATCGAGAATATACAATGGTAGGGGACGCTCACCGATCGTTCATACGGAACTCACTCTTTCCGGACTGCGGACGAACAGTTAGGGTTAGGCGTCGTCTTATTGAATTGGCGTTCGTTTCGCACAGCACCGAGAAATGTATCGTCCTACGTAACATTCAACCAAAAGCTGGACTGTTGGAAGATTGGTTTTTACCAACTGCGGCGACTGAACGGTTACATTCATATAACATCGACGAATGATCATTTTTGCAAAATACACACATGAAAGGTCTAGCAAAACGGAGCTGACTTGAGTAAATATTTAGGCTTTTACACAAGCAATTGGAAACAACCACTCAACCGCCGAAAATCGTATGCAATAATGTACAAAAATAAATAAAAAGGTGGTAAAGATAGCACAAGGTCATGCAGACGACGTCTTTGGGGTTTTTGAGAGGTGTTTTTTCCTGGTTATCATGCTACTAGCAATTATTTCAATCGATCTGTCCTACAGTTGCTTTTGCGTAGATGCAGTGAGGACAGAATTAAGGGGTAAAACGATATACCCGCCGACATTGGCTTGATGCTTCATGGAGCTAGTGATCCCATTTGGTAAGTTGAACTGGAGACCAATCCTATGCATCACCAGACCCAACCAGACATCGTCAATGGGAATGCTCTTGGTGAAGGACATGGCCAAAGCCAGATCCGCCACGTGATCGTAACCGAGCATGTAGAAGTAACCGTTGCTGTAGGGTGCATGCACTGGCCACGGAACCTCCCGTTTCGACAGTGCCCATTTTCGGACGGCCGGAGTGGCCGTGGGACGCACTGTGGGACTGTTCCAGCGAGTACTCGAAATGGAAACATTGCGCCGCCAATCCACCGGTAGAGTGGCCAGAACGGCCTGGAGGCGCTTCTCATTGAAACCAAAGTCATCGTCGAGGAACATGAAGGCACGACGTTCGCGACAGAACCTGGCTGCCCACACGAAGCTGTGATGCATCTTCAGAGACAGATTGTAGTAGGTGTCCTCGAAGTCGCCCACGATGAGATCATCGTGTTCACGCATCTCCTGCTCTAGGCGACTTCGAATCTGGGCGCGGCGGTTTCCAATGTTTACGAGCGAGTTGCCGGCGCGACCGGGCAGTGAGACGTTGAAACCATCGCGTTGGAATGAATTGCTGCTTGCGCTTGTAGGCAGGCCCATTGCAAACACAATTCCTATACGATATGGTAGTTCTAAGCTGCTTCCGTTCCTCAGGCGGGCGTAGAGTCTGCGAAAGTTTTGTCTGTCCTCGAAGTTGTAGACGGCTGATTTCACAATGACGACGAGGTCATGGTTGTGCTTGAGGTCAGCAGTGTTTATTCCTTTTGGTGGACAAACGGAAGTGCTCACTCTGAGTAACCGTATGGTGGGACTGTTGATTGGAGGCTGTAAGCGTACAAGAAGGAGGCCTTTAGGATTCGGATGCATTATGAAAGCAGAGATAAATAGGTGTCCTGTGGATTCGTTAGGGGTAGCCGGCAGCTGTGCGGCTGTTGGCGAGCTCAAGAGAGATCCCTAAAGCATAATGTGAGAAGTGAATTCCATAACGCGATCGGTGTGCTCTCCTCTGTCATTGCTAATGCACCCGATCGCAGATGGCAGGACAACGAGCCCGTGGATCAGTTGTTAGAGGACGTTGGACTTCCAGCCAACAGGTCGCGGAATCGAACCTCAGGTGTTCAACACATCGGGCGTGGCTATTGCTGGCTGACGCCCGCTAGTAAGTCAGAAATGTCCATTCGAGCTTCCCTTGTCTTTGTCGGTAATACTATTCTGCCTACAAAAGCAATACTTGCTGGAGCAACTGTTGGACTATTTTTACCAAATGAAGTGATGTATGATCCCGATGTCAATGAGATAGCAGGCAATACTGTCGGGATACAGGGCGTTGTCTGTCAGTTGGTGCGTGTTGGGGAGTGATTCCCATGCTCGATCAATCTCTTCTCCCTTGAATAATTTTCGTGAGATTTCTCCACTCATCATCCATAGACGCTAGAAGTACTAAAAGTCACTAGAAGAGTGCTTTCGCCTACTTGCAATAGAGATAGCGCGAACGGAATTTCAAAAAAACGTCATTTTCGAAAGGTCACTGCAGATTTCACATCTGTGCGATAGTAGGAAGCCCTGCCTATCGCTCTTAGACGTGAAAAGGCGGGCTATGCCGATTGAATTGCAATTATTGGCTTATTTGGCATCACTGGATGGCCGCTTTCTGACTGTTTCTTTAAAGGTGAAAATTACGCTCATTCAGTGTATGACCGATCTCTTGAAATGCTAGCCGCAATTCTGAAATTTCGATGAGGAATGATTAATTAAGGTGGGGTTGTAATACTCTTTATAGTGCGGCGTAATCCTATGAGAGTTCGGACTCGCCAGAATGTCGGCTTTTGAATGCACTTATTTCAACCCTCTACACAGACCAAAAAGCGGCTGCTTTCGCATTGATTTTCGATGGTCCTATAAATTCAAATATATTTAATAGGAAACATACACAAAGCGTGCTTTCTTATACTTGTTTGGTAGAAAATCACATTGCCTTTACATTGTATACCCTGGGAAAGGTTACCTTTCGGATCTAAAGAAGTTTTTTGATTCCGGAATGATTTCGAGTCTCTCCAGTCGTTGTATTAGCGTTTAGCGATGTCGGTCTTCAAGGTGCATGCTTTCTGCGCAAGAAAAATCATATATTCCTCTACGTCTTTAAAGAGATATCATATCGAGTTCATGAAATTTTGCAGTTGATGTGGACTATGTTGTACACTTAATAAGGGGCATTTGCAAATGAAGATGTGCGACGCTGTATGCATGGACATCGCACGAGCTTAAAAATCCAATAATTAGAAACTTCTTTAAGACTGAAGGGTTGGCATTCGTAGGGTATGAAATATAAAGAAAGTGCGGTTTTCTACTAAACAAGTATAAGAAAGCTTATTTTTATGAATATCCTCTATAAAATGTATTTGCATTCGTGAGAACATCGAAAATCTATGCAAAAACGTGTGCTATTTAACTATTAATTTTTTGCCAAGTTTGGTTTCTGCAGGAGGTCTAAAAGAAGTGCATTCAAAAGCTGACCTCCTACGGACTCCGAAATGCTATAGGAGTATGCTGCATACTAATCAGTATTAAAACACCACCTAAGTAATCTTTCATAATTGAAAACGTTTTTCAGAATTTCAGTCGACATTTCATGAGGTCGGTCACTCAGTATATTCATTCTGGAAACTGCCATCCGTTTAGTGTTGTTACGTTGACTGCCGCGCATGATATGTTTTCGGTAATCCTTTAAATACTCTCTACTGTCCCTTTCTAATATGCTCGCTCGGTTTGCAGGAAGTAATTTCCAAGCATATTTTATGCGGTTCAGCACAGAGATACTAAGAGTAAGCATTGAAAATAAAGGTGCTTGGGATTGAGAATCTTTGCAAATGTCGTGCATAGCACATAGTTTATATTTGCTCTACTGCAAGGTGAGAACATGGGCGGCATTCACGCAGACGTGCACAGCATTTACTGCACTCTTTCCTCTCCATTCCCACCCTGGACTCGGTTTCAAGACAGAGTCAGGAAGACCGGAGGTGGGGCAGGGCACAGGCGGATGGTGGAGCCGAGCCCGCACTTTGACGTTCCATTCCACATCCCCCTGGTCCACACATATTCCCCCGTCAATACATGCAGCACGCGTACATCCTTCCAAAATCATTCACATCACCGGCACCCCTCACGTAGGTGAGGAGTGTGCCATTTGACTCATTTCTCCAGGTGACTTCCCCGTTGTGTGTGTGTGTGTGTGTGTGTGTGTGTGTGTGTGTGTGTGACGTCTGAGCGGTCTGTCCCCCTTGTGTGTGTGCGTATGGGGACCGGGTCGTGCGTGGGGCGCGCGTAGACGGACTCTCTAGCCTTGTCGTCCACTGCACCTAATCCCAGGTCAGACAGCCGAACTGTTCTGACGGTGAACTGGTGTCTGGGAGGGTGAGATCGACCCCCTCAGCGCATAATCCCTCACTACAAATAATCTGAGGCGCTTAAGAATACCAAGGTGCGTTAAAAGCCGAGCCAGCCTCTTTTATTCCTGCGTACGTTGTGGACCAGAGAGTGTGATGGTGTTGCGGGTGTTCGGCCGCGTCACAGGGTTACAAACCCCACCCTTCGAGTCTCATTAGCCGTTGTTTTAGCGTTTAGCGATGTCAGTCTACAAGGTGTATGCTTTCTGTGCAAGGAAAATCATATATTCCTCTACGTCTTTAAGGAGATATCATACAGTTTTCATGAGAGTTTGCAGTTGATGTGGGCTATGTTGTACACTTAATGAGGAGCAATGGCAAATGAAGATGTGCGACACTGTATGCATAGACATCGCACGAGCTTAAAAATCTCATAATTAGAAACTTCTTTAAGACCGAAAGAACATATAGATAAAGAGTGATTTTCTATCAACGGAGTACTAGAAAGCATATTTATATGCATATTTTCCATAAAATACAGTGCGTGACCTATCTCATGAAATGTTGTCCATAAAATTTTGCAATGGATGCGGACCATGTTGTACTTTTCACGAGGAGCATTGGTAAACGGCCAGGTACGAAGATGTGTGAATTGACATTTCGCGGTCTTAAAAAGTCTCATAATTAGAAACTTTTTTAAAACCTAATTATACTCCTTTCTTAAGTATAAAATATAAAGAAGACGTGATTCTCTATTGATTAACTAAAAGAAAGCACATTTTTGTTTGTGGTTTCTATAAAATATATTTGTATTTCCAAGACCATCGAAAATCAATGGGAAAAATGCATCCTAATTAAGAAATCGTTTTTTACAGAGTACGCTTTCTACAAGAGATTGAAAAGAAATGCATTTAAAAGCCGACATCCTGCCGAGTCCGAAGCGGTATGAGAGTATGCCTTAAGATAATCAGTATTACAACCGCTACCAAGTAATCTTTCCTAATCGAAAACGCATTGCAGAATTTCAGCCAACATTTCATGAGATCGGTCACTCAATGTAGGAAAGGAAAAAGACTTGCCGGGCAAGACAACCAGCTATCCTTTCTGGATGTTCTTATGTTTAGAAAGGAAGATGGTTCTGTAAGACGTTCTGTCTTCCATAAGAATACTTGGAAGGGACATTACTTGCATTTTTTGAGTTTTGTACCTATCCAATGGAAACGTAACTTGGTATACTCTCTTTTCCAAAGGGCTAGAAAAATTTGCTCCAATGACACACTTGATGCAGAATTTGCACGTCTCAAAGAAGCTCTACTAAGCGTGGATATCCCGCACGGTTCATCCACAAATACAGCAACTGTACACGGCCAAAACTAACAGATATTCAGCTCCAAAAAGCCCGTCTTTAGATCTTTGCCCTTTAAGGGCGACAATATTTTAAATACTATCAAACGACGGCTACGTTCTGCTATTGAAAAGATATACAATGCAGCCGAACTAGTATTCTGCAGTCCTACTAAGCCACTTCCGATTCCACGGGCAAAGGATGCCCTGCCAATGCACGCCACGTCAAATTGTGTTTATGAATTCACATGCACTTGCGGATGCAAGTACATTGGGCGAACGCAAAGGCAGTTGGCAGCCAGGTCCATTGAGCACTTGCCCAAGTGGCTCCTAAGACAAGAAAATAAGATCCCGCATTCATCCATTACGAAACACCTACTTGATACTGGTCACACCGTCGACCCCAAAACTTCCTTCCGAGTACTTGTTCGGGCACGAACAACTCGGACATTGCGTTACCTGGAGGCAGCCTATATACGAAGAGTGAAACCAGATCTTTGTAAACAATTGGAGCACGTGGTTAACCTTACATTGCCATGGTAGCCTCTAGCTCCATGATTCCCCCTCTCCCCTCTCATTTTTTGCTCTTTAACATTTCCCCTTTTTCACTTTCTTCCCCTACGGCGTTTGTGTTACTAACTTTATCGATTAGCCAACTTTGCCCAAAACCCTAACCTTGCAGTTTCTGCATCGATTTTCTGCACGAATTCAAATCTGTTGTATTGTTCTCACTCGTTATCTCTCTTATGAAGCGACAGGAAGCAGCTGAAGAGCAGTCGCGAAATTTTTTGGTACCAATAAATCTTGCCGTTCTTGCCTACTTCAGCTTCGTACGGGGACAAAATGCTTCAAATCTGTTTATTGTTCTGAGGTTTCGAACTCCCGCAGAAGTCCAGCGTCAGAGATAGTTTTAAAAACAGAAGGAGCGACGACAGTGGGGGTGCTAGTCGAACGTCAGTCGATGGCGCAAGACTGGGGGTAGCTGCGCAGGGCTCTGTACGCTGCCGCCAAAAGCGGGACTATGTGTTGGAATGGCTAACCGACCCAAAGCCATCATGTACAGCAATTTCCTGAAAAAAGTCCGGTTAAACCCCCATGAGCAATCTGGAGTAGTTTGAGGCATCCCATGCCAAAACTGCCCTTGCAACTGCACAGGCCAGACTGGGCGTATGCTCGGATCGCTCATGCAAGAAATGAGCTGGCTTAGAATGATAAACGAACTGTTCTGCTGCTTACGCAATCTTCTTTTTTTCAGAAAATCAGTCCGGTGCCGTGTGCCAGCAAAAGTAACTCGACGGGGAGGACTTTGCAACATTCGCCTTCATATTTTACCTTATTTTCCGAACAGTACCAGAGACTGCACTTGATGCATCAATTTTACCCACCTCAGGAACAAAGTCAGTCTCCCTGTGGTTCTTGATGATCTCACTTGAGCCCAAACCGCAGCAACACAGCGGCGCATGATATAGGCAGAATGGTATTACCGACAAAGACAAGGGAGACTGGAATGGCCATTTCTGGCTTATTAGCCGTCTTCAGCCAGTCATACCGAAACCCCGAAGTTTGGAACACCCGAGGCTCGAACTCGCGACCTGCTAGTTAGAGGTCCACGCCTCTAACCACTGGGTCACAAGCACGTTTCCCTGTCGGTTTCGATCAGTAACATAGAATGGTAGGGGGCGCCAACCGATCGTTCTTACGGAAATCACTCGTTCCGTTGTGCCTTACGGAATCTCTCTCTCTCTCTCTCAGAGCCCTCATTCAATCAAATTTACGTTGGAAGAAGAACAGCCCCGATCGTTTCCCTTAATCTACGTACTTCTTCGTAGAAGGCCTGACGGCAGTATTCGACATAGCGTTTATCCTAAGAAGAGGCAGTCTGGGCATTGCACCAATTTGGGAGTTTCCTACTGCTGAATTTGAAACATAATGTATTTCACTGTTTGACAGAAAGGGTGAGAAGAATCTGCATAGCCGATAACATTGCGAGAGAGAGCTTATGGTTGACGAAAGTCTCTTTCGCCAGAACGACCACTATGGTCGATTCAGGGTCAAGATCATGACCGGAAGAACACTAAAGCCCCTCAATGCTGATGTCAGGAAAGAAGAAGCTTCCCATCAGGTTCCGATTTCAAGGGGACACGCCGAATGGACGTTGAGGAGGCCAATTTGACAGTGAATCTGTACTGACCTCAGGAACCAGTCCGGTCTCCTTGTATTTCTGAATGACCTCACGCAGAGCAAAGCCCTGCGGATACAGAAGGAAGATGTTCGGATTAATTGGCCTTTTCCAGTCAGTATCGTTTACTTGGGCCATCTCTGCAAAGCTGATATTCCGACCTCCATCAGTCTTGCTGATCAGATCAAGGGGAAAGATGTCGTATCTGGTGACTGGGAGGTGCGGATCTACACAGTAACGAAGACTCAGGTCGTAGGCGCCGTCCCATGTCATTTCACCGACTCCAATCCAGGCGACGTCGCATACACTCGAGGAAACTCCAATTTTTACAGTTTTGATGACGTTTACCAACAGTTCTCTTGTGAAGTAGGCATCGTGGAGTATCTTAAGGAGTCCCAACAACGCGAGGAGGGAAATCCATGCGCGGAAAGACAGCGGGAAAGTGGATGTCATTATGTAGTCTGTTGTAGTTGTGCCAGCTAGACTCGAAAGTAAAACCCACACCTTCGAGGGCAAAAATATATACGGACCTTCATCTCACGCATGCAGTTCTGCATAACCTGTCGAGGGATGTTTACCGACAGTAAAACTCGACCAACCAGGTTTTAGAACATTCGGTGTGCCGATGCCGACCGCACGTGCTCGAATGTAACAGAATATTCTAGGTGAGTATACTGGCTTGTTTTAGGCTGAACTTTGAGTTAGCCACCGGTGTGTTTATGCGACATCAAGCCCATTATCGGACACCACAAACTATTCAAAGTAGACATTAGACGGGAGGCCACAGTGTGCCTATCACAGCTGTTGAAACCAAAAACACTATTTCGTTTCTCGCGTTCTTCTTTCAACATTTGTCTGCTTGCATAAATTTCGGCGGAAATCCTAGGCGCACTAGTCTGACCATTGTGATCGTCTGAGAGAGATAAAGTGCTCATCAGATCAAGGGAATTGTAATGCTGTCAGGGCGTATGTGGTGACGTAGGACTTCATAGGCTGCAGGAAGGCCTAGATGCCGCCGCACATATTCATGGGCAAGCCAGAAGCTTTCCAATTTCGTTACCTGGTCAACGGCCTAAGACATTATGGGTGATACGTGGACTGCAACGAAACAAAACAACGCCTCAGTTTTACAGGATAATATAAATCAGGCTCCCACACCAATCAAATTCCCGCTGTAAGAAGAACAGTCCGGTGTGTTTCCTTTTCTGAATGCGCTTCCGAGTAGAAGACCCGACGGCAGTACTCGACGTAGCGTCTACCGTAAAAGGACGACCAATTTTTGGAGATTCCAACAGCTAAATTTGAAACGTAGTTTAGTCTGCTGTCTGACAGAAAGCGTGAGAAGAATCTGCTCGGCTTAAGGTTGAAGAAAGTGCATTTCGCCAGAACAACCACCCTGATCGATTCAGCACTATGACCATGGCCGGAAAAACACTAAAGTCCCCCTGTGCTGACATCAGGAAAGAGGAAGCTTTCCGCCAGGTTCTGATTTCAAGCGACGCGCAAGTGAACTTTTAAGAAGTCAGTTTGACAGTGAAACTGTACTTACCTCACGAACCATGCTGCTCTCCCTGTATTTCTGAATGACTCCGCGTAATGCAAGACCTTGCGGATACAGAAAGAAGACGCCCGGATTAACTGGCATTTTCCAGTCAGCGTCGTTTATTTGGGCCATTTCTGTAAAGTTGATTTCGCGAAATCCGCCTTTCTTGCTGATGAGATAGAGTGGAAGTGTGTCGTATCTGTTTACTGGGAGGTGCGGGTCTACACAGAAACGAAGACTCAGATCGTAGGCGCCGTCCCGTGTCATTTCGTTGGAAATGCTCCACCGAAGTTTGCATATTGTGGATGGAACCCGAATCCCCATTATTTCAATAACATACTTTGTCCATCCTCTCATGAAGTAGACATCATAAAGTATCATCGTTATCCCCAGCAGTGTTAAAATGAGGATCCATTTACGTTGAGGCCGTGCGCATTGGGTCATCATGGCGCGGCCTCTTCTTGGTTATATCCCCAGCTTAGCTCAGAATGATTTATACAGGGGCGTTATTGCGTCTTAAGTGTTGCATAAAACGTCGAAGGATGTTTACCGGCGGTTAAAACCTAGCCAATCAGCGTTGGAACAGGTGCTGTTTATGCAGTCGACAATCGAACGCGTCTAAGTGTAAAACGGAGTCCACAGCAAGCATCCTCACTGGCTGCCGACTTTTGGCAATCTGTCATTGAGTCCTAATTTAGCGGCTGATATGCACGTGAGGCCTCAAGCCAGCTCGCTAGCCCCACTTTACTTCCGAAATAGACATCAGGCTGAGGGTTGAATTCAGAACTCCAAATCGGGAGCAGGGCATGGGGTGTTTCCGAATCCACGACATTTTCTGATGCCTAGCGTCGCCGCAGTTTAAAAGGGGATGTGCAACCTTGTCTGTTCGCACTCTTAAGGCCTCGCGGGGTTTTCTCCATTCAAAGGGAATTGCGTGGTAAAGTAATCAAGTAGTATGAAGAAATCTCCGATGACCATCGGATTGCTTGCTGGTGTAACCAACTGCAGCAGTGAATATGCCCTCACCGTAACAGAGTACTTGGTGAAGTTGATGAGGAAGGATGGATTACCAAGAGAAAAAAATCTGATAGTCAAGTTGAGGTGCACTGATCGAAAATTGAGAATCTACAAATCCAGTTGTCGGTAAGTCCAACAACATTTTCTAAGACTGGGGAGCGTACGAGCGGCTGAACAGGCAGTGATCGAAAGAGTTCTCACCGACCGTGTGCCAGCCCTTGTAGCTTTTTAGGCCCGGCGCGAAGTGTGTGTGTCCCCTCCTACTCCTACTCCTCCTCCACTGCCCCAGCGACGCTCGCTCTGGCGGCTGTCACGCACATCAACACTACACGCAACCCTGAACAAGAAACGACACCAACCCTACAACCTCCGACTCCAGAGGTGGGGTCCAGGACTACACCTCCCCTCACTGCGACCGCATCTTCACCTCACACATTGGCCTGGTCGGTCACTTGCGAATCCATCGCACAGAGGCTGGCGAACCAGTGCCTGGAGCACCAACCTACACCCATCGCATTCGCCTTTACTGCCCACACTGCCCTCGAATCTTCACGCATCGCATGGGCCTATTCGGCTGCATGCGCATCCAGGAGCACCTACGGTGGACAACCGCCGGCTGCACTACGCCACCAGTCCCTCCTTCCCCGAACCACCACCTCACCACACATCAACACTCTCCCACCGCAGGCATACAACTACCACGTCGCATGCGAGTGGGACGTGTGCATCTCGACTCGCCCCCGTGCGGCCTCTGCAGCACAGGCGGCTTGAGTCCGAGACTATTTCGACATGTCAAGCGTCGTGGATAGGAAGGCTGCTGATCGACGCCCCACTCGGTCCACTCAGTCCGTCCAGTTGTGTGTGTGTGTTTGTGTGGAGTGGCGGACTGGTGAGCTGGAAGAAGGGCTAAAACAGTACCTTCCACTGTACTCTCACGCAAGTGAGAGATCCGCCGTTCAACCCCTATTGAGCAAAATCCTGCTGTTTGTTTTTGGGGGACCAGGTCGTGCACGTGGCGCACGCAGACATGGTCAGTCGACCATGCCAGCCACCGCGCCCATTCCCCGCTCCAGTCTACTGACCGGCTCGGACAGCCGCTGGGGTGTGGGAATGGGAAGGGAGAGTGAGGTCGACGACTCAGCGCACTTTCCACACTATAAACAATCTGACGCGCTCGAAGCTATCACAGCGAGCTAAATGCCGTGGCTTGGAAGGTTGCCAACTGACGGGGTAACTTGGACCTCCCCCGTGACTGGTGGTGGTCTGAGAGTCAGGCTGCAATGGCTCCTTTTTAATGTGGCCGTATGGCACTGTCACCACAGTGTAGGATCTGAGTCAGGCGTTGCCGGCACGCCTATGTGCGGCTTCGGCCGTGCCAGCCTCCAAACTCTGTTGTGTGGATGAAAATCCTGGTTATTTGTTGTGTGGATCAGGGGGTGTGGTGGAACGCCAAGGTGAGGATTCGTCCGAGCCATCCACCTGCGGCCTCCCCCGTCTCCGGTCTTCTTGACGGGCTCAGGCGGGGGAGGAGGAGAGAGTGTAGGTAGATGCTACGCAAGTCTACTAGCACTATAAACCCCTGCGTAAGTCACCGTCCCTGCTCCCACCGCTGCTGCAGCTGTGGGGCACACGGTGGACACCGTCGAATTCGACGGTCGAACTGTCGTGTGTGTGTGTTCGTACCTGAGCCTTGTGCGGCTGCGGCCAAACAGGGAAGGTATACATATCGATCGGCGTCAGTGTCGGGCAACCGAATTTCGAGTCATACGGCGCGCAAGCGCTAATTGACAAGCCTGACAGGCGGACGGAAGACGGTTTGAGTAAGAGGGGACAGTCGCCGTCCAAGCTTTTAGATGCATCGTCAGGTGAACGTGATGGACTGCAGCCTAATTCTTCGGGCAGTGCTCGCATTGATTTTGGAGAAAAGAACCAATAACAATGCCGGTATTAGCCCGTCAATCTGGATGTGCACCTATTAGTTGGTAGGACGGAAGCGAGAGAAGCTGACAGGACGAACACCCGCACTTAGGTGTATTACCACATCACCTGATTCAGAACGTAAAGACACCAGGATTATATGCAGCAAGAAAAAGGGGAGGGCAGGTTGGATCGTGAATAGCTAGGCGTGATCCCACAGCTGGGCATGCCAGCACTTCCCCATTCTTGATATTTGTTATGATTGTTTATTTCCAATAACATCTGACAGACATCGATCAGGCCCCTGTGCCGGTTCAGCACATCTACCTGTTAGCCAAAATGCTATTTCGGCCGTCATCTTACTACAGGCAAACTTAGACCGGCTCGAACAATGTTCAGGTCACTGGCTTCTCCCATTTAACGTTGCCAAATGCAACATTCTGAGGATTGGCACACCAAGCTCTGTGCAACGGAGGACGCACTATCTAAATCACACACCGCTGCCAGTGGTAGAGGTTCAGAAGGATCGAGGTGTTTGGATAACATCTTCACTAAAGCCATCATTCCACTGCTTGAAATCAGCGAAATCCGCAATGTCCAGCTTATATTTTATCAAGCGGGCATTTGCGAAGATCGAAACATAGTGCTCTCGCAAGGTCTTTGGGATGGTTGTGCGTCCACAGTTGGAATTTGCCACTCAGGTCTGGAGACTCTGGACTGTCAACGATCGTACCACCCTCGAAAAAAGGGACTTCAAAGGCCTACATTCCCTTAATAAATCTGATGTGATCTGATGTCTTGAAGTGGAAGCCCCATTTTCTGCAAATGATTTGTCGCTGGAGGATGTCCGAGTTGAGATGACTAACCCGAGCATCAGTCGACTGCAACCGAATGGCGTGCGGTGTTTAAATAGACCTGTCAGTTCGACGATTGTCAACGGCGATGCCCACCGTGTGTCCCACGGTGCGGAGGCCGCAGAACAGCGACTTACGCAGCACCCGTCACGCTAACTCCTCCTTCACCCACCTCTTGGAGTTACACGGTTAGGACGACCCGAGGTTGATTCGGACGCAATGATCGGGAATCGGTGGGCTTTTGAATTTAAGCCGCACTTAATTATGCTCCCCATTCAGATGGGGGGCTTCCTATCTGCACGTCTAACTCGAAATATACTGCTCTTTTCCGTAGGTTTATTTACCTGAATTACAATCAGGAAGTCATCTGTGCAGGGGGTTGGCAACATTTTAAAGGGCTAAAAGCTTGCGCGAATTCCGCACCGATTCACAGACGACTGTCCGCGATGCTAACCGTTGCACTTTGTGGCTAATAGGCCGTATTTGTTATCCTTCCCTGCTACCACTTTCACGTTTCCATCAAGAAATGTTAAAATATTAAAGAAAAACGCTGGATATTTTCACCATACAACCCTGGTGCGAAGCTACAAGCTCCTGGTTTCATACTTTGATGAATCGATACATTTTATTGCTGTAACATGCCAGGTCTCTTTGTTCAATAGTCTTTAAATACAACATATTTGTTAACACCTATACTCGCTCTCTACCCGTGAAGGTGACGCAACTAGGCTATATGACTTTCTTTCGAAAAAAACAGTTTTATTTTTTTGAGAGCAACTTATACTCTTATGCGGCGATTTTGATTGTGTCACCTTTCGCCCCCCTTACATTTTGGGCTTTGCCGACCTTGTTCCCTCAATATCCGACAAGCGTTCCTCCCAGTCAAATTTTAATTACCCGCTTTATCTTTTTTCATGTTTAAAATGGACCTCTGCTCTCTTGATCAGGTCAGTCTGTCCTGGTAGGCCTTCCAAAAATTTACTCCACTTCTAAGTAAGCTTTGACAATCAGAATGGCGAGGAAAAATGGTTCACCACACTTTCCCAAAAAATACTTGTCTGCTTCGGATTCCTGCAAATAATACTATCATCGCTCTTCCTAAACTACTGAGTGTCGAGTTGTGTTCTAGCTACCTTGGAAGGCAGTTAAATGAATTTTTTGATATGTGTTGTCTTTTTGGAGACGGGAGAAGTTCTTCCTCATACCTCAGGTTTTAAAGGCGTCGAAAGGAACTCCTCCACAAACGTAGGCTATGTGACAGTTTAAAGTATGCCAATGACTTGTTTCTTAGTCAGACGTTTATTACTAATTCGGTAGAAAATGATACCTGCTACCACTTGTACACTCGAAGTAGGGATATAATTCGGTTTTGAAAAAGTTTCTAATTGTAGAACTTCTAAATACCGTAAAATGGCCCTTCAGAAATCGTCATATCTCTGCGGTTAGAAATAGGGTTTGTTAAGTTAACAATGTGGCTCAAATCCACTGCTAACTCTTATGAACCCCATGAAGGCTCTCCTAAATACGTAGAGAAATGCATGGTTATGCGTACAGGGGAAATATAGACTTGTAGTTTTGAAACCCTGAATGCAAGCGCAACGGCAGGTCGAGTTCAAAATTATACGGAAATTGGAAAAGTTTTTTTAAAACCGAATTATACCCTTTCTTAAAGCATAATATTTAATGAAGACGTCGTTTTCTACCGAATGTGTAAGGAAATGAATATCTTATGCATGCTTTTAATGAAATATAATTTAATTTTCAAGGTCACCGAAAATCAATGACAAAAATACATGCTACATAAGCAGTCATTTTTTATAGTGTATAGTTTTCCATGCGACTGGAAAGAAGTTCGTTTTAAAGTCGGCGTCCTGAATTATTATAGAAGTATGCTGCATTATGATTAGTGTTACAACCCTACTTGATTAATCTTTTCGAAACGAAAATGCATTTCGGAATTTCAGTTGTCATTTCGTGAGTTAGCCCACATATCGTATATAGCTGTTCGTAAGTCAAGCCTCTTAACATTGCCAGATTTTCCTTTTTCTTTTTATTCCTTCCGACTGCTATTTAGCTAACCTTGTTATACTTTCTTCTTATTATGCGTTTTGCATTTTTCGTCAATTTCTGACACTTATTGCGCTTCCCGACTGAGCTCTTAATCTGCGTTGTTTGCACTTTCGATTAACGTCTGCGACCAATTACCATTAATTGGTGTTTCCCTTGGACCGTGACCTTCCGTTTCTCAGTTAGCGGCGGTTTATTCAGTTACCCGAATTTCCTTGACTACCATTTTGTGGTAGTTTTTCGAATCTTTGCATCTACTTACTGCTTACATTCCAAGCGCATTAGTAGGTTTTAGATGTAGTTCTACTTTTCTTCGCCTTGTATTTTTTCGAATTGCCCTTCGGGCGACCGAAGATCCCACCCGTATAACCCTAATACCATCATTCCCGTTAGACAGGCTCCTCAGATTAAACTTTCGCTGACCCGGGCACAAGCCATACCCTTGTCTCAAAAAGCCCTGCGGAGAAGGCGATATATAATCCCATAGACCGTCCAGGGTATCTTAGGTCTCTCTCCCATTGTGCCAAGGCGTGACACACAGTACAGTTCGGCAGCCGTCTGAGACGTCTCAGTAATTCTACTTAGAGACGGCACTGCATTGACAGTAGAGGCGAATAGACAAGTCCTAAGAAGCAGTCGTGACGAAGGAGACACAATCACTGGGACAAGAGTTTTATTAGCCTGACGTTTCGGATTCCTGCTCGAACCCATCATCAGAGGCAATAGCAGATACGGGTGATTCATGCAGTCGCCATGCTACCGCATACCTATGAATATTCACGTCCCCCCCCTTCATCATGGATCGTTACACTTGGTGTGATGACTGTTCAATGGCCGATATTCGCGTAGTTGTTTGCTGCCATTTCCTCAGGGGTGTTGGATATTGGTGTGATGACAGCTGAACCATCTGACCCACCGACCCTGGCGTTGAGATCAGTGTTTACTTATGCCTTCTCCAGGTGGTTCATCACTCCGCGTAGGCTGGGTATCAGGATCGAATATGGATGAGGAAGTTTGTTGCGCTTGTTGACAGACTGGAGGCCAGTGAACCAGGACTCAAGCCAAGACTCATGTAAGGTCAAACCGCACGGACCCCAAATTTTGGCGAGCCCTTCTGCATGTCAAGGAACTTTTCGAAAGCTGTCAGCCGCATTCTCTCGCTACTGGGGGTTGAAGTTTCACACAGACCGGAGGCAACCACTAGGCGTCCGATAATGAAATCGAAGGGCCGGCTGCCACGGGAAAAAAACTTTTGGAGTCGTTTACCGGATCTGGTGTAATTGCGGACAAAACAAATACGTCGGAGAAACCGAAGGAATGCTCCTAACAAGAATGGCCGTAGACGCGGAAGGAGTGCTGAGAACTGACGCCAGCTCTCAAGATCGAGACAATCGAGCTGCTACTACAAAGCAAATACAATGAAGCGGAGAATCGCCTTGGACGCGTCCAAAGCCTTCAGTTCCTGAAGTTCTGTCTCAGGACGTACTTCCCGTTTGACGGGACAATCTACGAACAGGTGAAGGGCACACCAATGGGTTCGCCGATGTCGGGATTCATCGACGAGGCCGTCCTGCAACGGTTAGAGTGGCTTCTCTTCAAACACCACAGACCGAAGTTCTGGACCCCGTATGTGGATGATACCTTCGTCGTTATCGACCGGGATCAACTGCTGACATTCAAGGAACATCTGAATGCGGTCTTCCCGGACATAAAATTTACGGTGGAGGAGGAAGGGAACAACCAGCTGGCCTTCCTTGATTTCCTCCTATGCCGCAAAGATTGTGGTGAACTAAAAACCAAAGTGTTCAGGAAAGCGACAAATACGATGCAAGTACTGAACTTCAACAGCAATCACCCAATCAGCCACAAACGCAGTTGTGTAAGAACGACCTATCGGCGTGTCAAAACGCACTTCACTGAGCCGGAAGACAAAATTGCCGAACTACACTAATTCCGACGGGTATTCAGAGCCAATGGCTACCCGCGCAACTTCATCGACCGGTTCATACGTAAAAGGGACGAATGGCCTAACGGCACGGACAACAAAGTTTGGCGAGCACGTCCATATGTCAAGAACATTTCCGAAGCTGTCGGCTGCCTTCTCGCACCACTTAGGTTTGGAGATACACACAGATCGGAGGCAACCATCAGGCGTCAGATAATGAAAGGCCCGCTGCCACGGCAAGAAAAGTCTGGAGTCGTTTATCGGATCTGGTGCCGTTGCGGACAGAGCAACTACGTCGGAGAAACCGGAAGACAACTCCAATCGCGACTGGCCGAACATGCTGCAGCGGTGCGGAGAAATGACGCTACATCTCAAGTTGCGATCCCTTCGACGAGATCCGGCCACACATGCGAATCCGACGAGGCCGAAAATCTCGCAAGAGATGACAACCGCGTGAGCCTCGAGCTGCTTGAGTCATGGTCGACAGACCACCAGAGTAATAGCAAGGCTAACAAGTGCTGGGAAGACGTTATCTGCACGCGGACAGCGGTTCGCAATTATCTACTACTCATAGTCGGAACAACCAAACAAACAACGGTCCGCGGCTCCCATCCTCTCCATTCTACCTCGCAGGTTGCTAGAATGACTCCGCTCAAGTTGACAACCCGTGATGTTGATTGTCTTTGTGAAATCCGCGGAACAACCGACCAGAAAGGGAGGGGGGCACAAGTTGCTCGAGAAGTGACGCGCAACAAATTGGATATCGCTGTCCTCAGCCAGACCTGCTTCTCCGAACAAGACTGACAGGAGTAGGTGAGTGACGGCTACACCTTCCTCTGGAGTGGTCTCCCAAAGCGACGTGAGGCTGGCGTCGCCTTCTTCGTCTGTATCGAAATCGTGGGATGGCTCCATGTTCTTTCCCAGGACATCAGCCTCTTCGGGAAGCCAGATCCTCCGCTGTCGTTACCGGCAACACTCGCCCAATGACCAACGCCAAACGGGTGAGAAAGAAGTTCTACAACGTCCTGCATGCCTTCCTGGGGACTGTGCTGACTGTGGACAAGTTGCCTGTCTTTGCTGACTTCAATGCCCGCGTCGAGAGATGTCTTTTCTGATTTCAGAGACCCCGTCGAGACAGGCCACGCTGCCTGAGGGGAAGGGGGGGAGCTCCAACGACAACGACCTCTTCCTTCTGCAGACCTACGCGAAACACTGTCTCCTCCAACCCAGCACATTCTTCTGTTATTCAACGACGGAGGGTGTAACCTGGATGCAAACCCAACATCCCGACGCTAGCAGCTGCTGGACTACGTTCTCTTCCAGGAAGTGCTGATGACCAAAACGATCTGCGACGCCGACGGTTGAAGTCATCAATGACTCACCATCTCAAAAATAAGGCTCCAACATGGTAGACACAGACCACCGTGTAGACGCCAGAGGGGCCTTCAGAGTGATATACAAGGTCCCATCAGGATATCCAAAACTGCTTCGGCAGCGCTTGTTGGCTACGGCAGAGGCGGCTGCAATCAGGCTACGCCGACCGGTCCTATGCGCACACAAGAACTTCGTACAGGTCCCACAGTTACCATGGTTGAAAGCCGCCAAGCCAACCACCCGCATGTAATTACCTTCACCGGGACCCACCTTCTCCCGGGCGCTGACTGGAATTTCGGTGTTTCACTCTCGCCTCCCTTCCCCTCCCCTCTCCAAACCCCAGCTACAGTTTAATTATCTCCTTGCCCGTATCTTTTCATTCATTACTTCAATAGCCATATAAATGAACAGGCCAGAAGATAATATATCGAAAGCAGACGTATGCTCGCCAAATTGTCTTTTGAGTTTTACAATGGGAATTTTCGCAACTCCAACAGTAACCTCGCAAAAAACCACTGCATAGACATGGTGGTATGAACTGCGGAACGTTGTCCACTTCACCGTCTTGGTTGTTGTCGGTCGCGCACGTCTTCAATATTAGGAATGGTTTGACAAAAACGACATAGACGTCAACAACTTACTCGTCCAGAAGAACAGACTGCCATACCGACGCAAGAGGTGGCCTTATTCGGATGTCACCGCCTTGCGCAGTGCGAGAGGCCTGATGCCCCAATGGATTGCAAAGTCAAGGAAATCCAAGAGTACGCTGACGGCAATAAAACAGAGATCGTCTTCGCATCAATCAGGGCGGTCTGCGGTCAACAAGAACGGCGCCGCTTCTCAACTCCGACGGAAACGCACTCCCGACGGGGAAGTTGCAAGCTCTGAGGTGTTAGACCAAGCACTTCAGACGTGTCCTCAACCGCCCATCCAGGATCTCCGTGGCCGTCATCGACCGACACCCCCATGGGAAACAGGCGACACCCTAGACACCGCCAGAAACAATCTTAATTTGGAAAGCACCGCAATCCTACACGATCTCGGCTGCACTTTAGAAGACTGGCTGCCCCGCACGATAAGTAAACTTATAACGCTTCTCCGAAAGATGTGGCGTCAACAACAAGTTAGCAAGGAGTTCAGTGACGTGAACGTCGTTCATCTTTATAAAGGAAAATTGAACGGGCAGCTCTATGATAACCGCAAAGGCATCCTGTTGCTCAACATCGCGGAGAAAATCTTCGCCCACACCATTGTCAGTGGTCTCAGCGGCTAGTCGGGACACCGACATCTACCCGAAAACCAGCGTGTCTTCAGACGATATCGCGAAACAATCGGTATGAACTTCCCCGCCCGGTAATCATAGGTGGATTGTTAGGAAATGCGGAACCAAATCGGCATCACCTTGAGGGCTTTGGCGAAAGCATCACGATGTGGACGAACCTACGGGCGTACGGAATCGCCTCCTCGGATATCTTCGGACCCAATGGAACAAGAAAACGACAACTCCATTTCCTGCTTTCAAAAACGCTTCCATTGTCATTCATGCACCAATCCTCACTGCACTGACCATCACGGGCACCACCACTGGCACCACCACAGGCACCACCACCACAGGCACCACAGGCACCACCACCAACACCACCACAACCACCACCACCACCACCAACAAACAACACGGTCGCCACTGGTGATCACACTCCTGATGCCACGACAGGCTCAGCCGATTTCGTTCATGTAAAGAAGCATATGCAAGTCCGAAAGAAGCGGAATTAACTCGGACGAAGGCCAAGATAAAATACGAATGTTCAGACTATTCGCAATAAATAATCATACGATAGGGCAAATTACCAGTAAAATCTCTGGCATGCGTTTGACGGATGAGTGACAAATGAAGAAAATACAGTGGCTGTCGTAAAAACAAATTTTCCTCTCACCATACAGATGTGCTGCGGAGAGATTGGAGGGGCAAGGCGATATAGCCGGTGACATTTTCCTGATGTTTCAAGGAGTACACGATCCCAGCTGGCAACTCGAACTGAAGGCCAATCCTATGCATCACCAGACCCAACCACGCATCGTCAATGGGAATGCGCTTAGTGTAGAACATGGCCAAAGCCAGATCCGCCACGTGATCGTAACCAAGCATGTAGAAGTATCCATTGCTGTAGGGTGCATGCACTGGCCACGGAACCTCCCGCTTCGACAGTGCCCATTTTCGGACGGCCGGAGTGTCCGTAGGACGCACTGTGGGACTATTCCAGCGAGTACTTGAAATGGAAACTCTGCGCCGCCAATCCACCGGCAGAGTGGCCAGTACAGCCTGCAGGCGTTTCTCATTGAAACCAATGTCATCGTCGAGGAACATGAAGGCAGGACGTTCGCGACAGAACCTGGCCGCCCACACGAATGTGTGATGCATCTTCAGAGACAGATTGTAGTAGGTGTCCTCGAAGTCGCCCACGATGAGATCATCGTGTTCACGCATCTCCTGCTCCAGTCGAGTTCGAATCTGGGCGCGGCGGTTTGCAATGTTGACGAGGGAGTTGCCGGCGCGACCGGGCAGTGAGATGTTGAAACCATCGCGTTGGAATGAATTGCTGCTTGTGCTTGTGGGCAGGCCCACCACGAACACTACTCCTATGCGATAGGGTGGCTTAACGCTACTCTCCTTTCTCAGGTGGGCGTAGAATCTGCGAAAGGCTTGTCTGTCCTCGAAGTTGTAGACGGCTGATTTCACAATGACGACGAGGTCGTGGTTGTGTTTGTTGTCAACGACGTCATCTACCTCTGGTGGACAAACCGAAGTGCTCACTTTGAGAAACCGCATGCTGGGGTCGTTAATGGGAGGCTGCAAGCGCACAAGAGGGTTTTGGATGCATTAAGAACAATTTTGTCGACGAGACAATCAAGCTATGCTTCGAGAGAATTCTGTGGTTATGTGTTATTTTAAACAATATGAAGCGTACTGAGGAGGCTGGGAAGGCTCTTTGTAAGATGTCTGATCCCGGTGTCATTAAAATCACAAGACAAATCCTTAAATGTACCAAATATATGTCAGTTATCCAGGGACTTCGTCTCGCTAAATGCATTTCCAACGTTTCGAGGCTCTACCAGCTTACTCTCCTGGCACATGTGCATACATTTGACACAGATTCTTAAATTCGAGTATTTACCAGAATTCTGAATTCAGTAATCAGCGGTTAACCATCTCCTCACTTCGGGTTTGCCATAAGATTTTCTTTAGGCGCTTGTTAGGCTGCTGACTAAGTTGTGCACACTGAACTTGGGGAAGTGAATACTTCTACTGTTTTGCGCTGTCAACAGCAAATGTGATTTGCTCCGGCATTCAAAACAACGAGATTCATCAATACCAGTCTGCACTGCGATAGCGCATAAGATGGGAGGAGTTAGGCCTTGGCAATCAAAACACAATCTTTTCCGACTGGCTGTGACATCCGGGTTATTTGTGCGACAGAGTGCTGTGCATAGCGCATCTCGCTGACTGGACCAAAGTGGAAGGAAGCGTGAGAAGTGCTCGCGTGCAGGCGATCGATATGCGCTCTGCATCGAAGGCTATGCGAGAGAGAGAGAGGCGGTCCCTACCAGATAAATATGATGAAACCTGGTGCCCAGAGAGAACTTGGGGGATCAACACGACGGCAGAGCATCTGATGGTGCTAGAGATCAAACAAGGTCACAGACCCAAACCGAAGAATGAAGAACATCAATGTTGACTACTCTGCGTGTCAGGGGACAGGCAGTGATCTGTTTTCGCTGTCCTGGTCCCAAGTGTAAGCACAATGTGTTCATTGAAAGTTAAGTAAGGCGAAGAGGGATGCTGAAATCGTGGGTGGAAAAGTAGCCAAAGCTAAAACGCAAAAAAAAATGATGTTTCGTTTTAAAGTTATGGTTAATTTTAGGGTTTAGGTTTGTGCCAGACTGATAATTGAATTTAAGGTTAAATTTTGTGCTGCATTTAAGGGTTTCAGTTAGAGTTGGGGTTGGGATTGCCGTGTAGGTTGGCGCTAAGGTTGGTGTTAGGGTTAGTCTAAGTCTAAGGTTATGTTTAAGTTTAGGGGAAAGGTAAAGTTTATGATTTGGTCCAGGGTTAAAGTTAGGCATAGGATTAGGTCTGGGGTTTGTGGTAGGTTTAGGACTAGGCTTAGCATTAGGTGTATAACTAAACTGAGGATTAGGTTTGTTTTTCAGGCCATGGGTATTGTTGCCCCATGTTTCCTGCCTTCTGCGGAAATTCTGGGTTTACTTCAATCTCGCGACAAATTTATCATACATCAGGTTGCCAACTCCGTTTCTGCCTCGGCTACTTTTCCCTCTAAAGGTTTCAGTATCCCTCTTCGGCTTATCTTACTTCCAATGCCCACATTGCGCTTGAACTTAAGACCCAAACAGCGTGCCAGGTAACGAAATGTAATGCAGACCCAATTATCACTAGGTACTTTAGAGGCAATACAACAGACATTAATTTGACAGTGAACCTGCGCTTACCTCTGGAACCAAGCCAGTCTCCCGGTAATTCCTAATGATCTCACGCAGAGCAAAACCCTGCGGATATAACAGGAAGACGTCCGGATTAATTGGCCTTTTCCAGTCAGTATCGTTTACTTGGGCCATCTCTGCAAAGGTAATATTCCGACCTCCACCAGTCCTGCTGATTAGATCGAGCGGAAGTGTGTCGTATCTGGTTACTGGGAGGTGCGAATCTACACAATAACGGAAACTCAGGTCGTAGGTGCCGTCCTGTGTCATTTCACTGATACAAATCCAGCGAAGATTGCATATTACTAATGAAACTTGAATTTTCACTGTTTCAACAGCGTTTGCTACCCATTCGCTTGTGAAGAAAACATCGCAGAGTATCCTCGTAATTCCTAATAAAGCTAAAATGAGGATCCACGTACGATTAGAGCGCACGAATCCAGTCATCACGGTATAGCCTCTTCTTAGTTCAAAAAATGGAACGCACGTGTTCAACGCGATGATTTATACAGGGGCTTTATTGAGTTCTGTGTGATACAAAACATGCTGAAGGATGCCTACCGGCGGTAACAAACTAGCCAATCAGAATTGGAACAAGTTCTGTTTATGTAACGAGTCGAGATGCAAACAGAAGTTCTCGGCAAGTATTCTCACTGGCTGCCGACTCAAGTTGTCTTTGATGATCTGTCGTCAAGTCTTAATGTAGCTGCTGAGATGCACATGAGAAATCAAGCCAGCTCGCTAGCTCCACCAAACGTCCGAAATGGGCATTAGGATGAGGGCTGCAATCAATTCTCCGCAGGGGGTTTTCTCCATTTAAAGTAAAATGCGTTTTCAAGTGGGCAAGTAATTTGAAGGATGATGGATGTTGAAATCTCTGATGACCGTCTGATTGGCTGCTTGTGTAACGAACTTCAGCAGGTTTATGACAGCGTACTTAGGGAAGTCGATCAGAAAGGATGGATGACCGAGAGGAGTAGTCTAATATTAAGGTCGAGAATCTTTTGACATTTAAGAATTTTCCGGAGAGGAGTAGCGTGTGAGATAGATGCTATGCAAGTCCCCTATCACCACAGACTAAATCATGCACAAACCGTCCTCCTTCAAAATCGGTATTATTTAAATGTTCAGACGCATACCATGTCTATTTTGTAGTGGCCGCATTACGTGATCTAGACCATTGCGCTTCTCGTGTGTACGCTCCAACTCCCCCCCCTCCCCGCGTTTTCGCTTCGGGTGGAGAGCCATCTTCTACCGATTGCGAGGAGGTGAGGAAGGAGGCAGGTAGTTGCCGCGGCCGAACATGCACCCGGGTGTGCCACTCCTTACTCGTAGAGACAACACAGAGAATCTGTCGCATCACAGAAACACACGCCCTTGACCTGGCTGGTGGGGAGGTAGAATTGCCGTGTGTGGAGATAAACACAGGGATAACGTCACCTGGTTTAGCCCGACGGCTGAGGCGTATGCAAGGATGTGGCTACTAGCTTCGGGGAGCCACGCGTGAGAGTTGGATGTCTATCACTGGACACTAAGCGTACTCAGCACCTGCGAGACAGCGAGCGAACAATTGCGGCCATCACGTGACCCCACAGCTGGACACACCTCCACCCCGACCGACGATGTCTATCGTGTGCTCCAGTGCTGGGTGGGGTAGTCACATTGACCCGTACCTGATATCTTTTACAATGACAGTAGACTTGCACTGCATCCACCGCACTCTCTCCTCCTGCCCCGACTGGACCCGGTGTCAAGACAGAGTCAAGAAGGCCGGCGGTGGGAGAGGAGGCAGGTGGCTGACACGGCCGCGCTCGCACCTAGGTGTACCAGCATACCCCCTGGCTCCCAAAGAATACGTGACGAGGGTCTTAACCAACAACAACAGCACCACAACTGGCCGGTCATACTCACGACTTGTTTACCCATTTGCAGCGCGAATGCATCTACCACCAGGGAGACACGTGCCAGAGAGCCGCCATCGCACATCAGGCCTTGAGGGTCATGGTTTGCTCATCCTGGCAGAGCAGACTGCTACAAACCTTTAGGTCCAGAATGATGATAGGCATCCCTCCATTTGTCTGCGCCATCACCCCGCAAAGACCGGGTAACCAATCAGCTATCGACTGAGAGGCACTACGCATAAAGCAATCCTGACTTGCGTGAGAGTGTCACAGATGGAGCTGTGACAGCGGGGCTCTACAGTAGGTGGGTTAACTCATGAAATGTCAACAGACATTCCGAAATTCCTTTCCTTTTCAAATGGATTAATTAAGTATGGTTGTGAAACTACTCATCGTACATTATAATAATTCAGTTGCCGCAGGTCGCCGGCTTTCGAACAAACTTCATTCTAGCTGCATCTAAAACCATGCTCTGTAAAAAATGACTGCATATGTTGCATGCATTTTTCAGTGATTTCTGATGCCCTTAAAGATTCAGTTATATTTCACGGAAAGCATGCATAAAAATTCTTATTCTTTTGCTCATTCGGTAGAAAATTAAGTCTTCTTCTTCTTCTTCTTCTTCTTCTTCTAATTTTACACTCTATGGAAGGGTATAATTCCGTTTTAAATAAGTTGTTAATTGTGAGGTTTTTCAATGTTGTGAAATGGTCCTCCATAAAACCTCATATATCTGGATATACCGACGTGGCTTCTAAAGTTAACAATGTGACTCAAAACTACTTCTTAATTTTATGAACCCCATATAGTCTCCTTTTAATACTCTCGACAAATCTATGGTTTTCTGTACGCGGAAAAAATATAAGGCTTGTAGTTTGGGAACACTGAATGCAAGTGTAACGGCAGGTTGGGTTCAAAATTATTCCGGAATTGGAAAAGTTCTATAAAACCAAATTATACTCTTCCTTCAAATATAAAATTTGTAGAAGACGTCATTTTCTACCGAATGTGCAAAATAATGATTATTCTTATGCATGTTTTTCAAGAAATATAATTTAACGTTTAAGGGTGTCAAACATCAATGAGAAAAGTGCGCGCTACTTAACTAGTCATTTTTC